>CM043022.1:23382535-23727126 GCA_023690525.1 Holotrichia oblita
ATCTTACGAGGGAGCGTTTTTATATTCGCGGAATGAGCGGGTTGTAAGGGGGTGATTAGGCGCATTGGGGGCGTGGCTCGTGCAGCGACTCAATTAGTATAAATACGAAGTTTCATTGTTATTAGACAGTTAGTCGTTGGAGCTATCGTCAACCAAGTAAATATAATCAGGAGTGAAAAGTGAAATATGGAAAAAAATCCAATACAGTGCCTTTATAAAGTTCCTTACAGGCAAGGAAAATCAATCGCGATCGCAATGAATGAGATGTCATTGGTTTACGGCGATTCTTGTCCAGGAAAAACCATGGTGTACAAATGGCATAGTTTATTTAAACAAGGAAGGGGAATCTCTTGAAGACGAGCCGAGGCCGGGTAGAGCATTGAGGTGACCACGCCAGCACTTATCCAAAAAGTTGAAAAAATTGTACTCGAAGATGCTCGACTAAAGAAGAAACAACTCGCAAAATGGTTGGAGTATCCGATACAACAATTTTAAAATCCTACACGATCATCTCCAGCATATCTAAGGTCAGCGTAAGATGGGTGCCAAGAATGCTCACGCCGCCGCAAAAACAACAGCGCGTAGAGTGTTCACGTGCATTTTTGGTCCTCTGTAATGAAGACAAGGATGGTGTATTGAGTCGAATTGTTACTGGAGACGAAATCAATTATCATTATGAACCTGAGTCCAAACAAGACTCCATACATTGGCATAAAAAAGGGCACAGCACCTCCCAAGAAATTTAAAGTGTCACAATCAGCTGGGAAACTCATGGCAACGGTATTTTTAACTCGGAAGGAATATTGTTGATTGATTATAAAGATAAAGGTGTTTCTATAACCGGAGAATATTACGCTTCAATATTAGAGCGACTAAAAGAAGCCATTAAAGAGAAAAGACGGGGAAAATTGACGAAAGGTGAGCTGCTTTTGCACGACAACGCGCCGTCCGCAAGAGCCGCGTTGCGTTAGCTGGCCTGCATAAGGTGGAGCTTCAAATTGTGAATCACCCACCCTACAGCCCAGACCTGGCCCCGAGTGATTATTACCTGTTTCCGAAAATGAAAAAAGGGCTGCGGGGTAAAAATTTACTGCCGATGATGAAGTCAAGGAGGCAGTTTCGGCGTATTTTGCAGATAAAGAGAAATCATTTTTTTATGAGGGTATAAATAAATTAATTGATAGATGTGAAAAATGTATTCGTCTTGCAGGTGAATATATTGAAAAAAAAAATAATTTGGTTTTTTTATTGCCACCCCTTATCCCCCATTCCGCGAATATAAAAACGCTCCCTCGTAAATCAAGATTTGGGGTATTGCTTACACGGCTGACGACCATGCTTCATCATCGCTTCAGAATCGGATGTCTTCTTCTACAACGTAGATATTTTATTCATCACTCCAATATTAAAACTCAATGTTGGTTTTAAAGCATTGTTGACATATGTACTACAGGTTATTGTAATAATTTGAAAAGATTATTTATAAAGCAACATAAAATTGTATGCGTAAGTTTTTCGTTGAACAGAATAATTGACTTATATTTTATTAACAAAGCTATTACGATTAAGTAAATATTTTTTAATTCAAAAAAGTACGTTCATAAGGAACGTAAATTAACATGAACTCAAAGAAACTAATTTATTTAAGCCAGTACATATTTATTAATTCCAATAAAATATTTTTCTCAGTGGAGCTTAAATAAATTTCAGATTTGATTGAATTCCAAGAAAATATTTCTCTTATGCTGATGTAATATTTCTTTCTATATGAAATTATGATTTATTTAATTTGTAATCTTAATATCTAATTTACACGAACAATTGTTTAGGCTTGCGGAAGTAGAAAGTCAGTGGTCCAGTTGACATCGCCGCTTATTGAAGAAGATGCAGGTACTTCTGTTTCGCTAAGTTAAAATTAAATTTCTTTTAGATTTTTGTCTGTATATTGAAAGATTTTATAGCCAAAAATTCCACTCTGATAATAGCGAGAATTCAATTTCCACATCTACAATTTTATGACAAAAATAAAGCAAGATAAATTTGCCAAAAATAGATGTCATCCCAATATATGTGAATCTCAATCATAAAATCCAGGAAATACATTAAGCGATATAATTGCTACATACTATAAAAAAAAACCAATTGATTAAGAGTAGTGATGTCATCGCAATAATTAGTATTCAAATTAGAGTAGTAAACTAATTTATAGTCCGTATTTACGACGTTACATTACCAATAACAAGATCTCGTATATTACAGGACGAAACCAAAAGCGAACTAAGATTAATTCAGGTGTCACTAAGTTTTAGAATTTATCCCCACGTACATAAGAGTAAATTACCTTAACATGCAAGTGACATACTTAATTAAATTATTGTTAATTTCAGTGGAATTCCGAAAAGAACCTTGGTCGTATTCTGTGATGCGTAACCAAGCTCCAGATCATTTTATATCATTAAAAGTCTTACCGGTTAAGATAAGTATAGCCAGAAGAGAAAAGAATATCGAACGACCACGTGCTGCTGGTTGGTTTTAGAAGTCACAGCCTAACAGTCAACGTAATATATAATTGAAATTCTCTGTCAAGGATTGTTAAATCCGGATGTTAATTGGACGATGCGTAATATCGAAACGTTAAATTAGTGCTGTCTTTGCATACAAGGCTTCTCATTAATAACAACGAACTTGCATCTAATACAACATGCATTACGTATAATCGTAAGTTGGCATGCTGGCTAAACGATTTTGACTCCTGACATGATCGCGATATTTTAGCGTAATAGATTTAGTTCCCAAGTAATTACGTAAAGTTTTCGCGTTTCAAAATTTTAAATAAACTATATTTTATCAACGAGGAAGTCAGTTTTAAATAACTCAGATATAAATATGCCGTAAATATTTAATCGTCACTATTTAATATAGCAAGTACCAATCAGACAGGACAAATTGAGTTTGATTTCTCACGTCGTCGGCGTTTCTCTCGTTTTTTTCATTTCTAAAGCCCAATCTTCATAAAATCGAAATGTATCATGTGATTGCTGATTTATTTTTATTGTCGCCTTCTCATTTTTCCAAAAAATTTACGTTTGATCATTTTGACGTGAATTTATACTTTATCTGTAGTTTGGTGGTAGGTGCTGAACTGAACTTTTATCCGGGTAGTTTTTGCATTTTTGCGATGAATCCTAAAGCGTCAAAAGTTTGTTTGATTGGAATATTCCGTCTCCAGAGATCACCATTTTATTATAAAACAATAACAAAATAAGAAAGTATTTGTTTTGTGTTTGTTAGCCACTAATTCTATTTCAGTTCGAAAACCTCGCAAGAAAAAATCGAGTTGGATCAAACCAAGTGATCTTGAGACCATGAAATCGATCCATTAATTTCAATCGATTTAAAAATATTTGCAAGAGACGGCTAATTTCTGTATAGTTGTGATCAGGTGTTAGAAGTTATGTGCACTTAGTTTAGATATGCAGAAATCAACCTACTAAGCCTGAGCAATAAAATTATAGAGCCAGACTAGAATTGCAATTAATGCGACCATGTACAGGAAAATATTTGGCACAGTATAAAACGACATTCAAGTATAGTCGATGTCACAGTTTAGTTTCTCATTGTAAAATGAGGACTTGCAGATTGCCCTGAGCTTGTAGAGTATAATTAATATATCTGTTATGACCTGTAAGTACTTATCTTTCAATCCCAGAAGTATTTCCACTTTTAGGATAATGAAACAGCAATTTGTATTGTATTGTTGGGGAGTCGTTCAGGTTAAAAGCACCTCTCCTCACTGCGAGCCATTGATCTATTGTGATTGCCCTATCCCATCAGTGCCTTTCTATTCCAATGTTCTTGACGAACCTTAGGACTAATTTGGGTGCCAAGACTTTAATTTGTTCAAGTGTTGAGATCGCCTGTCCGAGATGCTGACTTAATGCTTCGCACTCGCAAAATATGTGCTTGGCTGTTTCAATTCCCAGGTCGCAGAATCGACACGTGTCTTGATCAACTTTGCCCATCTTTTTTGGATGGTATCTTAAAAGACAGAGGGTAGTCAAAAGGCCCCGTAAGTGTCCTTAACTCTGACTTGCTGAGATCAAGTAGTTTTTTTGTTATTGTTTGACGAAGAGTTAATTCATTGCTTGTGTTTATCCAGATGTTTTTCTCCAGAGGCGGACCATTACTTTTGACTCCCATTCTTGAACTTCCTTCTTGAGCTGGCTTTTAGGAACGCCAAAGCAGGGATGTGGTCCGATAAAATGCATGCCAGCGCCTTGCTTTGCAAGTTCACCCGCCATATCATTTCCCTTGGAATTAGTGTGCCCAGATACCCTGTTTGTTGTGGCTAGTTTAATCACATTGATCCGACACTTCCAGGCCAATTTAGACTCAATCTATCGGTGCATGTATAGATGTTTGTGCCTCTCGGATTCTTGTTTAATTTCTCCCTAACGCACAGGTCTAAGACGTGTATTTCCGCCTGAAAAATAGTTGGGGATGACCCTAGGGCTCTAGAGAGGTCCATAAATCCCAACCTCTAAACCTTTATTTATCTTGAATCCGTCTGTATACCAGACATGCAATCCATTTTCAAATTTAGATCCACCAGAACTTTATTCGTCCGGATTCGGAAGTAGAACCTTAAATGGACGCTCGTGGTTTAGTTGGACATGAAACAGCAATAAATTAAATACCAATTTATTCCAAAACATATAATACTATGTTTTCGTTTACAATACTTCTTCAGTGAAGAAGAGTAATTTCACTCAATACTAGTTTTTTCCCCATTTTGTGTTTCTTGTTCCAGCTTCAAGTAATATAATAGTTAGCAATAGTGCGTGCCTAGTAGAAGACAGTAGTATTTAAATTCTACGCAAAAATGGCTTCAATTAATTGTTGGTACTTTTTACGTTTCTTTTTACCCACGATTGTATATAACTGGGATAATTTCGTGTTAATTGAACTCTAGATGAAATTATACCCATATTCACTTCATTATTAAGAATGGAATGAAAATGAATTGCGATTTATTCCACTAGATAGTGTAAAAACGTCCATTATGCATACACAGATAAAAATTAGACATAAAAGCTATTATTAAAGATTACATCACGAATGAGCATCGTCACATTTTCCTCTTAAACCAGTAGACCGTAATTAAAATAGATTAAAAATTCTTCCGCGCTTATATTACATCGCAACAAAATATTTCCGAACGGATAAAAACAGCGGAGCGTATCTTACACTCTGCGGATACACTATAACACGAGTTTTCATAAATTTCTACAGGAGAAACAACATGGTTATTAGTTGTTGTTATTATTACAATATAATGCGGCTTACGATTCCCATAACCGACTACGATGTTCGCTTGAACAACTTCATCCATTAACAATACGCGAGTATTACAAGCATATGGTGCAATAAATAAGACAGCGCTAAAATAATTAATACCTAAGATATATGCGGTGTAATATCGTATTTATGGACTACAGAAACGATGTGTGTAAGTTTTCAATTAGTTCGTTCATAGTGCGGTGCTTTACAGATAAATTAATGAATATATATCTGCATATAGTTCGTGTGTTACGAGGATAATTGCTGTAAATAGCGTATTTACGAACTAAATATATCAAGTAATATGCATACGTTAATAGTTATTCATAGATGTTGCATAAAATCGAAAAATAACTACCGTCTAAATAAGTTTTGATTGTAGGAATGTAATGTACACTTACTACAACAAAAACGGCGACACATAAAATCATGGTGGAATAGTACTTAGATAAACCGCTTGCATTTACAAGACAACCAAATAATGTAGACTAAGCATTCATTACTAAAATATCGGGTAGGAAAAATATCGGGAATTTTTATTTTTAGTAAGTAACATTGAAAGTATCTTGCAGTTAGTTTATTATGCACTAAATATCAATTTATACTTACTAAACTTATGAACAAACACGTTACCATTACTTTCTATGCAAAAAATATGTTGGCACCAGATATGAGATTTTTTTGTGGATTTGTGATTTTAATTATTGAAATTTACTGCGGAAGAGCAAATTACCTATATCCGCAAAGTGTGCACTCGTGTTATTATGGAAATTGTATTGAACTTACTCTTTTCAAAAATTGAAATGCCTTTGTGTAAACAATTATATCTCTTAAGATATTCACTCTTTTTTGTGGATGTGTTTTGCGAAACATAATTATTTTGGATTGCTATTGAAGGAAAAGCTTGATTTTTGTTTTCTTATTAACAAAATGTGAGCCAAACTTCAGCAAAAAAGAATTTTTGGAATATTACAGATGGTATCCAAAACTTTTTATTCGACCAAAAATGTTTTTTTAACGAACCCTCTCCTCTTCCCCCTCTCCCGTTTCATTTATTTAAAATCAATCTCAACGAAAGAAATCAAAAAAAATATTATTACTATTACAGAGCTATAGTGACATAACTTAAATTTAAGTTACTTAAACTTACAAGGATAGATACATATGTAATTGTATGTATATGCAAAGAGACTTCAAAATATGGAAATTTCAAAAATTGTACTGTACCACTACTGGTCCGTTGACAATAATTCTTGCTGGTTATGACAGAAACGTGCCCGCTCAATGCGCTCTACTTGTTTATTTTGGAAACATTGCTTTTACTGATAGGTGCACAATGTGTGGTTCCAACATGACCATGATCAACCTAAAACTATGTTAATATATTCGTATTGTAAATATAGTTTCTCACTATTCAAAGATCCGATTTCATCAGAATTGAAAAAAAATAGAGACCTAATTAACTGACCTGCGCCTCCACCAGATTTGCCACCTTTAATTTTTTTTTTTCTCTATCGGGACTTTGAAAAGACTATGACAAAAACATATCGAAACGTTTGTTTTTTTTCTATTCTGCGAATACACCAGTACTTTTTTATATTAACAAAATTAAATTTTTATATTTGATTTTTTTTGTTCTATAATAATCGGAATAAACAATTCAATATAACTGTATTTATAAGACTAGTAGCAACCGAAAATTTACCAAAAGTAGGTACACCACCTCATTTTTAATCCATTCTCTCGACGTGTATAAGCCGGGCACTATATATGGCTCCGAGATTACTCATCAGTCGCCAGCGGACACTCTGTATAACTAGTATACATGCTTTTTGAAACAGCCTACTTGGTTTTTGAGCTAATTTTGCAAACAGCCTACCTGGTTTTGACCTATTTTTGAGTTGCCTTTGGTAGGCTAATCGCGTGACCGTATATAGTGCCCGGCTTATACAACGTGTCCACATCGGGTGGATGAATTAGAACTGATATAGTTTACCTACTACCAAAAAAAGGCTGTGTGCTATATTAAAAAATAAAGTGGAGGAGGAGGGAGGTAAGAGAACATTCTTGTGCAGGGTTCTCTAATAACAGAATTTTAAGTACAATATAGTCTTCGCTTCACTGAGAGAGCCTGTTTTCACACGTAGCTTCCGAGTAAACATGTAGTAAAAAAATAGTATATGTTTGTACATGTATAGATATAATTTTGAGTTACTTGGCCATAGTTCATTATATCAAAAGAAAATTGTTTGGATTATTTGGGTAGTTTATTTAAAATAAAAGTTCCAAATTCCTCTGCAGCGTACTCTTCTCCCACCAACGAAGCTATGTGTTTAAAAATCTAAGATAGGTACAATGAATGGTACCAACTCAAGGTATCTGTACTTCATTCGTTCTATACTGTATCCATTTGATTGTCAGTGGTTTTGCACAAATGAAATCACTTATTTCACCAACTATTCGGGAAGCAATAGAACGATACGTTCTATTGCTTCCCGAATAGTTCTGTAATAGTTCTAATAAAACTTTACTAGACAAAGTCAAGATTCCATCCACGAAGGCAAATACCTTCTTTGTAAAAATGTTTTCATTTTTCCTACATTCCTAGAAATAGCACCATCTTGTTTACATTTTGAACAATGTTTCATTCAACAGTTTCAAATTTTTTTTTTATCTTGACAACTTTTTATCTGCTCAAAATTGTTCTCAAAGCAATTTGTATTGAGTTGAGAGCTTGGGTAGATAAGCAAACGAAAAAATAATTTTCAGCATCCAGTTTAAGCACCTCGTTAGAAAACTGAATGATAAATTGGTATCCAACAAAGCTTTTCGACCTTCGAATGTCACGGCGCACGAAAGAACGCTTAGAACAAAGTAGTCTCCGAAACTTTGGCCATCCATGCCCAGACGCTGTTTTTCGTTCTAACAGAAGCTTACTGCGCGGCATTTTTCATTACAACATGATGGCCCTTTTGGGCCTTTTTATTTTTATTGTATTGTACATAATGTTTTGAATAAATAGAATTCATTTAGAATATTTCTTCTAAAACTATTTTGGATTCTTTAGTACTCTCTAGGGTTTGTTTATCGATGTTACAGTTTTGTTCTGACTTTACATCATTATAAACAAATAAGGGAAATATTTCTGATATCCATGTTAATTCATGGAAATGATATTATTAATAAAAGTTTTCGATAAATATATTAAAAACATCTTAAGGAAATTATCCATGTCCATACTTAAAAACAATAAACAGTTTTCGAGTGGCGGACCTTGCATAACTATATTTCTAACACAAATCTCTAGCACGCTATCTTGTCATTTGGAGTCGATTCGTGGAACATATGACCTTGTCACGATTTTTCTTTCGGGATATTACGCAGTTCGCACGTTTTTATAAATTGGTATTATCTAATAATTATGTTTGAATTGTACCTTTATCGCAGTAAGATGGATGCTTCATAATCATAATCTACACATTGTAAAATACAATTTATTTCAAACTGTAAGTATAATTTTAATAAAATATATACTTTGTAATTGTTACATGGAATTAATGTGCTTAGGTATATCTACGGTTTACAGATTGATTTGATGATAATAGTTTATTGATATTAAAGAAATAAGATAAATAGTATAAAACAAAGCTCTTATATAAATTACCAACCGCGAACTCCACTAGACTGTAAAATTATTTTAATGAATACTTTAGTACTTTATTTATTCTTCTAATGATATACATTACCAAGTGATATCACAGTACGTTTCATACAGCAACCCCAGAAGCTTAGGTTCATGCGAGAAGTGGTTTACAGTATGAATAGTTTTGTACAAGAACATATTTAAGTGAAAATATTACCTTTAGTCCTTTCATCACTTTTTCTAAGCACCGCAGATTATTGTGAAAGTAACTTTTACCAAGATTCATAGAAAAATAAAGTTGGTATTGTACCTACCTATAAAAAGAGATTGACAAGTAGCTTTTGTAAGCGGCATATCCTCTTATAGATATTGATTCAAGTGATTACAATAATATTTTCCCGATGTAAAAGATAAACATATCCCGTATTTGTGTTGTTACCCCTTTCACCAGAACTCATTAGCTTTAATAATTCAATATTTATTGATTATCGCGTTTCATTGTTTCTATTCTAAGAATTTCTATTGCTTCAAGTCAATCCTATCTTATCGATGTTGTTAAATACATACTCGTAAGATAGCGATTAGCTCTGACAAGGACTCCATGTAAAAAATGATTTGAAGATGTAGAAAAAATTGGATCGAATATGTTGACAGATTACTATGTAATAAAAACGATGATCTCACAATTTAAACATCTTACAAAATCGTTAGAGCACAGCTTCCTAATTAATTTATTTCGTATACTAAGAAGTACAGTGCACAGGAATCGAAGTAGATGTGGCTTTATATGTTTACGTTCCTTCTAAATTAACGGTACATAGTTTAATTACAGGTAATTAAAGTTTCTAAAAAACAGATATTTCTATCTTGTAAATTTAACCTGGTTACTTCATTCCATTTCTACAACTTGAACTGACTTTCTTGAAAAATACTTGCTGAAGTAGATTAATTGGTAAATAAATTTTGACTAGATTGACAATTGATAAATGACCTTTTTTCGAATTTGTCTAAGCACTTTTGCTCTAACACTTCGTGTCTTCGTGTGAATGGTGTGCATTCTCTTGAAATAAAAACGTTCTAATTTTTGTAATTGAGGAGTCTCTCATCTTGCCCAATAATGATGGGGCCACCCGGCTATCGTTCCAGAAACAAAAGTAGATGGTTGTTCGGATATACAATGGTATAGCCAAAAACATAAGCTATACATGATCATATTTCTCGTTCGTAATCCCGAATGATTGACAAGAAATTAATTAATTGATAAATATTTGTACAAAATGTAGAGCAGTACAAAATGTTGAAAGTCGTTAAACAACAACAAAATTAAACTTTGCCTCCTTTTTTTAATTTGACCCAAATTAATGTTCTGCGATTGTTCTATATTGTTCCAAAGTTTTAGCTTTCTACTTCCTACGAAATTTCACCATTTCTTTCCATTTTAAAATTTAACTTTTAAAACGTTCTTTCATAGAGTTGTAGGTTTATTCTTCATCGTTCCAAGGTTTCAACTTTTTACTTGTCATACTTTGTGATATAATTGGGAAAAACTAAATTACGTTAAAGCGCCGCCGCGCCGTCCCTGTTTTAAATAGAACTTTTGGGAATTGTTCTAGTTTTATTTTACTTCTATTGTTGTACAGTTTCAGCTTTCTAGTTCACGGATTTCATGAAATATTTGAACGAGAAAGGACAAAATTTCGCTAGCTCCCCTTTTTTTTTGTGAAAGATTTAGATAATTGTTTTATGTTGTTCTAGGTTTACTCTATATTGCTCTACAGTTTCAACTTCATACTTTGCATATTTTACGATAAAATTGCGAAAATTAAATTTCGCTAGTACACGCTAGTAGTTATTAAATAGAACTGTTGATGGTTGTTTCCCGTTGTTCTATATTGTTTTAAATTTTAGCTTCTATATACTGCATAGAATATGGAAATAATCGATAAAAAAGCAATATGTTCTTAGTTCTCTCTCTATTGCTTTGGAAAATGAGACTTTTGGGAATTGTTCTAAATTTATTCTATATCATTCCAAAATTTCATTGAACACTAATGTTTTGCTAGCGCATCCGTGCCCCACTCCCTCTATCTCTTTTAAATGAAACTGTTGAGAATCGTCCCAAGTTGTTCGAAGCAGGAAGTTCTAAGATATTGTTTTAAATTCTATCAACATTCAACATTCTATTTCGTATATTATCCGACATAATTTCTCTAGCGCCTCAACTCCCCTCCCATCCTTTTCTAAAACTAATTTTTAAAAGTTGTTCTAAAGTTTTAATCTTGGTTAAAGCAACTAGAACAAGGTGAAACAACTTTCAAACTAGGTGAGCATAGACTTTCACGACCATTGTTCTGTGAAAGCTCAACCTGCTCAACAACACCCGGAAGAATCCAAACAAAACAATGCAAATTTGGTGAAAGTTTGCACCAAAGGAGGAGGTTAGGGCTACGAAAGCTAAGAAATAAGTTTCTTCGATTAACTAAGACGGTACCGTAAGCCGTTCAAATCTAACAGACCCTTAAACTACCATTTCAATTGTCAAAAAAACAAATCAAACCTCATATCAGGCTTAAAAACAGAATTCAAAAAATTTGTCAATGCCCTATTGATGTTAAAGGACATACTAGGACATTCTCTACACATTGATATAGATTTTACCGTCTTACATCCACGTTTTGTGTTCTCTAACTTACGATATTTGCGTCCTACTAATCAAGTCCAAATCTTCTGTACAATATCATCTATCAAACCATCAACAATAAGAACGGTTCCAATATGAATGCTTGTTTTGGCATTCTGTTGTCATTAAGTAATTCAAAAGAGATATAACTCAGATTTAGATTGACCCTTTGTGACTCTCACGTACGTCAACTTCTCTAATTGATTGATAGACCCCCATGGAAGTATGTGGTGTCAGCGGAACTTTGTCATTAGAGCACAGACTCAGACAAAGTTTGAGTGTCAAATAAAGGGAGCATGTCCTGTAACAATGTGATCCAAAAATGTGTCTTATCGACTTAGAAAGAATAATGCAGCTTCCATTAATTTTTCTTCTTTATCAGGTGCGAAAATTCAAGCAACCCATCTTTGAATAACCTCAACTCGAAAATTCTCAAGAAACAATTCCCAAAATTTCAAAGTAGGACAAATTCAACACAACCAATGTAACACGTCATCTTTCTGGATCTTATCTCTTCTTCTTTTAGGGAGGAAGAATGAAGTGTTTTCTTTTCTAGGGGGGTGAGGAGTATATAACTCTGTATGTATGTTCGCGTAATTTTAGAAAAGCATGCAAACGTAGTATTTTCTATTGATGCTTTTCTGTTTGATGTAATTCTTAGATTCACTTTCGAAGTAGTCTGATGAGATCAGAAGATAACCTCAGCCACATTAACGCACTGTGCCTTTAATTTAATTTTTTTTGTATTCACACATTAAATATAACAAATGTATTCTTACACCACAATATATTTTATGGACAAAAATAAATCATTTCATTCTCAAAGCCTTCCCTTCTGTCTAACAAAAGATTATTTAATTCGACACCCAACATCAAAATCGTTCTTTACACTGGCTCCACAACAACCATAAACGATAATATTATTTTGGTTTCCTCTTGACGAGGATGCAACATAAAATTCTCTATACATAACATAAATCAAACTCCGAAGACGTCCATACAATTTTTATCCCTCACACAGTTTACTAGCCGAGCACAGTATAACGAAAAAGAAATACCTGGAATTTACAGATCTCTTCATAATATAATAACACCTATACAATACCTGCAGTACGCCCTCTACGAATTCATTGTGACACACCTGCGTTATTAACGACAATAATAATAATGCGATAATATTTCAAAATTTTCGTATAAATCCAAGTCGATTGTTGTTGAACTGTGACTCTGGTGGAAGGATTTTTGTGCCCCCGAAAACGAGAAAAAATCACATAAATAACGTTTGTACGTATACCCCTTACCTCGTCCATTTGCCTTTCATAAAATCGTGTATAAATTACGATCTATGCGTTTTTGGCCTGCGCTCCGTAGTCTCACAAAAAGGACCATTGAAAAACATCTGTGAAAGTGTGTGTGAAGATCATCCTACATAACACCTTACAATGCAACTGGTTTTGAGCGATTTTAACCTTTAAATCTACCTGCGTTTAAGGTTGTACAGCCGGCAAAGCCGAGGGCTAACACTTTGTTAGTGGTAAGATGTCTAACCCACTGAGTAAAACCATAATTCTTTCGTGGATGGTCCGAACGACGTTCCGTAAACGAGTTTTAGTATTCACTCTCTTTGTCAAGCTTAACTTGCAGTATTTCTCCATCTTCTTCCTTCATTATCATCTATACCACGTTTTATGGTGCATCTATAATATTGTTAACGTTGAGAAAAATATACCCTTGATAGAATGGTTTGGGGATGTTGTTTTTATCTTATTTCGACTTTTATATTGGAGGTAACACTTGTTATAATTTTGTTATGAGATAATGTGATTGCTTCTTTTTCCTTTCGTTTATGGTTTTTTTGTATCTTTTTTACCCTATCTTACCGAATATATATTATCTTTTATGTTTTTTGGTGGCGGACAACACGGATAATTATGATAATTTTAGCAAAATTAGCATATTATAGTTTCAGGGGGTCTATCTGTATACGGTAAGATCTCCCGAAGCATTTATTTAAATTGCATGTTTATCGCGAATTTTGACAGCTTTAAATATATTCGAATATATTTCTTTGCTAATCTAATAATGTTGTGGTACGTTTTAATTAATTTTATGGGTGTTACTGCGACTTAAAAAGAGTCGTGTTATGTGGTTTTGTCTTAAAAAAACTTTACTTATGTTTTTGTGTTTTTGAGATTCTCTGCAATAAATAATAACGCTGTCGTGTTGACTCATTTAAATTGTTTCTTTCTATTTTTCTAATACATGTAAACTGCGGTTAAGAGTAATAGTTTCAACAAAACATTTTCTTTTTACAATTAGCACAGGTAATTTAGCCCAACACTTAGAAATAAACCTGAATTTTGAATACATACTTATGTTAAACATAGGAAAAATTAAAAAAATATATCATTAAGAAGTCGATGACAAAATAATTATTAATCCAAAAATTGCTTTTAAAGAAGAGATAAAAAGATTTTTACAACTGTATTCTATGTAGATGAAGTGCTATCCTGTATTGATATTGATTTCAGAGGTTAAACAAATACTATCAAATATTTGGTTTTATATTAGATACCGACACCTCATATGAAATGTTGTTAAAATCATGCAAATATCTTTATCTGAAATTAACTGGCTTCATTTGATACACTATGTGAAACAAAATAGTCCATATTTTAAACTGAAAATTCATTTAGAGTCGGCAGATTGAGGCTGAATATCATTTTGTTGCCCAACATTTTAAGCAAGAAAACTATCTGGTTGGTTTGCAGCCTGATTCGCAACTTCATTTAGACGTAAATCCGTTATCAAACAAGGGGAAAACAGTTCTATCTAACCAAGAGATCGTTTTCAGGAATGCATGAAATCTCAATCTCCACCTCGAGATTCCTCCTTGCGTCAATTTCCTTCTTAATTTTCAGCTACGATCTCTCTAAAACCCCTCAAGTTCAACTTGCAGTATATAGTGACGATACAGTCATCTACACGTGGTCCAGAAGCAAGGAGATAGTTTTTTACCTACTCCAGGGATAGGTGGACGCAATCAGGCGCTGGGGATCGAGATAGAAACTCAAACTCAATGAAACCAAATCTATTGCAATCCGATTGACTAAAAATTGTAGATTTCCTCACGATAACATCATCGTGGAAGATTTTAGACTCTCTTGGAGTCAATCGGCCGTATACCTTGGTGTGGTCCTGGACAAGAGACTCCTCTCCTTTGCTTGAGAAGTCCCATGTCACTTAAGCTGAAGATATTAATATACACATCCTTTCTACGTCCCGTCATTACCTACATCGTACCCTCTTGGTAAAAAAACTTGTTGTTACAAAACAAAATGCTAATAATAATAACTGGCACACCGTTGCGAACTTGGCATCCGATCTCTCAATGACCATATCTCATCACTGGCCACAAAGATACTGGAAAGGCTAATCCAAAAATCCGCTAATTGCACGCCTAAATGAATTGGAGCCGGACAACTTCAAGCAAAAATGAATGTCAGGAGGATACTCAACGCAGCCAACCACTGAAACATCATAACCATGAAAAACACGCAAAATATAGGTTAAATTAATTAACATGCTACAAAGGCGCTAACATCAACCATACCACAAGTCTTGAGCAGGAAAGGCAGTCGTAAGGGAATACTTACAGGGTTTAAGGGAGTGAAAGGAATGGTCATAGAGCTTCAACTCCATATACAGGTTTAAAGAACCTAAAATCTAAATTTATTTAAAGGCTATAGGAGTAGACTTAAGAATGTAATATTATTGTTCCGGCAGTACAATAATGCAAAAAAAAGAACAATGAGTGGAATAGACTAGTTGCTTTGCTGAAGGCTTCGTATGTTGCACGAAGTGCTTTAGCCAATTAAGAAATAATTCCCTGTTCATGTAATCTATTTCAGTAACAAGAGCCAAAGTTTCAAGAGAAGCATATAGGCACATAAATTTCTGTGGCACCCAAGTTTTCCTTCTTCCTGCGCGAAAAATCTTACAAATACTTTTTGAGGGTCTATTTGTACCTGTTAACAGTCCTGTGTTATTTATATTAAGTTTCCTATGAGCAGGAAATTTTTGTTTACGTTGTCATAAGATCCAATAACCTGAATTCTGTTAAACTGTTCAGGAAGCCTTACACATACATTATTTTTGCAAAATGTTCTCAACCAGTCCTTGCTGACCATTTTTTTTCTCTATTGAATGTGTCGCTAACTCCATTAATGTCAGCATGAACAAAAGCAATCTTCATAATGTGTTTTCCAGTCAGTCCCATCCGTCACGGCTTTCTTGTCGGGTCACCACGAATCTGGTAGTGTACACTGTAACAAACATAATTGGCCTAACGACTTAAAATATATCTTCCAATAATAATGAAAATGTTTAAAATTGTTTTCATAAAAAAATAAATCTTACAATCTTACATCTAATTTTAAAAATTTATATTTTTTATTTATATTCTTTGTAATAAATACTTAATATACATACATTAGAAATACATTAATAAATAAAAAACTACTTGCAGCTTTCAATCTTACCTTAAAATGCATTCGCTGAAGCATTTTAGCGAATTTCCTTGTTTTATCATCTTCTAGTTTCGGAGTAACATCTTCCTCCTGTCAACTTTCCATTTATGTAGCGTGGCGACATTCCAAAATGTAAATTCTTTTAGAAATTACAAAATTTCAATCATGATGATTCGAATTTTGTCTATATTTTCTAATCAAAAGTCACACTGAAACGCCAAAACAAATATCCCATGTAGTGTTAGCAACTAGAAATAAATTCCCTTCATATTATTATCCGAATTTACTCCGTGCAAAAATATTTTCAAGTAGATGTTACAATTAGTATTTAAAATTTCCAAACACTGTTTTCCTAAAATCTTTTATTGAAGAAATAATAACGCGAATAATCAAATTTTGTTTTGCTTGGGGTAATGTTTTTATTTAGGACCTATAATTTAGGAATATAATTGATGAGGGATGAGAAGAATAATCTACTCTTACTGATTCCACCTTTTATATAATATTTGAACATCCTTTACTTTACTTACTTGTTAACCGTTAACATTCTTATCTAATGTCGTATAATTAAATGAGGGATACATTTCACCTTTGTCAGTTTTTGAATATTCTTTATACACAAAGTTTTGAGTTTTAATTCGATTTTTAATAGATGAAAAAGTGACTCTTTAACTTCATTTATGTCATGATGATAATAAAATTTATTATCAACTAAGTACGTTAAATTTATTGCGTATTTTGTTCAACAAAAAACTCAACGTTATCGCAAAATTGTGCATAATAACACTTAAAATTATCTAAACTAGAAACACCTTGTTATATGTCCTTCATGTCTATTTAAATACACTTATACTACACTGTTGATGTGCTTATGTATTTATTTCTTTTTAAAATTAAACTAAATACAGACTATTTACTTATTGATACCTAAAGCTGTATTTCTTTTTTAACTTACTACTAAGTACATCAATAGTTTAACTATTGCGTTTCTATAATTTTACTACGCTTCATTTTCGAAATTGATTTCACACGATTAAAGATATATATCCTACCTAATTGGCTAAAAAAAGAAGCTCTGGCATCCTCTCATTACAATTTTCTCTTTCTAAAACCACTAAAGAAATGTGTAGAGATGATAGATGAGTTATAAATTGCAACAGGAAGTGCTGTTTTTTTTTTTTTTTTGGTTATGCGATAATTATATAACTAAGTTTGTTCATTCTTATATCGTAATAGTAGATATAATTTATTTATATAAGATGTTGTTAGCACTTCATTTAATTATATACCATATTTTAAATTGTTATAGTTATAATAATAATAGTAATAAAGCCCATCTAATCAAATAGGCTATTTTAATGTCACTTTCAATATTAGTTCTTCTCTAATCACGGTCTACCCACATAACGCTTTAAAATTGCATCTGAAGACCTCTATTTCGTCGAAATTATAACCGTTTCAAGCGGCCAAAAACATGTCATTAGCTCACCCAAAAAGTACATCATTATGCCTTTTGTTGGGTGGAAGAGCTTGTATGAGGTTGATTGGACCTGTATTTCTGACAGCGAAACCACAATTATCTTATGCATAGGTGTTCTCCTCTTATTATTGTTCGTGTGGAATGAATGTGAAAGAAATGTATGTATTAATTTTTGTAAATAATTTGGAAACTATAACAGATATGAAATTTGTTCTTAAATATAATTTGAATTAAATTTCTATTATATAATAGTATAACAAGCTGATGTTTTTAAATGAATTTTAAAAGATAGATTGCTTAGATAATTGAGGATTAATTATATCCTACACAAAAAACTTTTAAAATACATAACTGAAAAAGAATTGTATGCAAAAATAAATTCTTGAGATTCTTTAAAGGCCAACTATTGAAGTATTTTTCTTTCTAATATCTATTAACGATATTAAGAAACTGTCAATTTTTTAACTGGAAAACGATTTGTTATAAATACTTTATATTATTTGCACGGATGAAGTTTTCAAAGTATCTGGAGCTGTACTGTAGACTTTTTGAATAGTATTTTACGAAGACAGCAAGATATGATGAATATTATCAGAATGCGACTTTCCTCGCTTTTTTTCTTATTTGTATAGTATAGTGCAGCCTAATTCACTTTAGGTTTTTGTTCTTCTTAGAATCCAGCTTTTTCTTATAAATAACTAGATATAATCTCCTAATATTCTCTCATCCCAAACTTCGTTCTAGTGTTGCTCAGTAATCTTTGTATCCTGAGAGAACCTCTTACCGTAGTTGTTACCTAATTCACCTAGATTCTCTAGGAAAAAAATCAGATGGAAAAAAATATCTTTAGAAATATATTTGCACTGTTATAAAAAATAAAAAGGCTGAAATTTTACATCTTAAATTAATCTTAGTGAAAAGCTTGTGAAAGTAGTATAAACTAATCTCAGAAAAAGTGAGTTTTCGAAACAAGAAGACGAAATCGTTTTCAAGAATGAAGCAAAAAAATAGGTGAAGAGAATGAATATGGATGTCAAATTTGAAAAGTAATACGGATATTTTGAATTCAAAGAAACAATGTAATTGACAATACTTTAAAATACATGTTAAAAAACAGAATCCAGACAATTTCCGAATTATATGGTTTTCCAAAAATGGGGACAAAAACAGATCATAGAATATATTATTACAATATTTCCCGGAAAAAATTTGAACATTTTAGAATCTTTATTTACTCTACTGCAAACTAAATCGTTAGTAGACTTAGTTCTAATGATAAGTATCTTTGCCATTCTAGAAATAACGATAAATATACTAATTAAAAATATCGTTAAATGTTCTAATGTGCCAATATGGCCATATGTTTGTATAAGAACTAGTTCTTAAACCTTTTAACCTGTTATCTTAATATTTTTACACAAGCAAATTCGTCGAACAAAGTGACGTCTTAAATATTTGTTATGTAAGTTGTATAGTTCGTCTTGGAAATGTGTTGAAGTAAGACATCAAACATACATACATACATCTACTTATTTGTAGATTCAATTATTATAATTTTTTGTAAGATCGTTATATTTCCATATCTGTGGTTGAAACAAAGGATTAAACAAATATTATCAAGAACTCTTTTCTTAATTATTTCCAGTAATTTGTTTTTATTAAATCCTCAGTTCTCAAATAAGTGAAGGCTTGGCCTTTTTTGAGAAGTGAAGAAGTAATACATAATTTCGCTGTTACTACATTATATACCTACATATAATATAATATTTATTATTGTCACAATTACGTTTATGTATTATATATTTTTTCGTATTATTGTAAAGCAAAACGCAGACTACGAGACTCTAACTTCATATTACCTAAGACCTATTTAGATGGAAGGTACCAACAAATATACATAAATAATGACAAATTAAGTCTTGCTAAACTGATAAATACTGCCACAAAAATAATTTATAATTTTATTTATTATTATACGCTACAAATGAAAAGGGAAGAAAAAGTAGATTTTGGAACATTCAGATATAATCATAATATATCATAACTTCAATGTCTCAAGTTGCAGCAAGTTTTATCATAAATAACTTGTTGCCTTTGTAAAAATTAAGAAACTGTGCATATTTCTACAACTACGTATAGGATGAAACTAAAAATCAATTTATTTCTGAACACAATAAGTATTTTTTCATAGAATTACTCTATCGATGCAGCAAATTGACAATTAGCATGTGTTAATATTAAAACGTACAACCACGCTTATCATTAATCAAAAAATAGGATTATGTTTGCAATTCCAAGAAAAATATAATTATTTGAATAAATCAATTATATCTATGTCAATATATATTTTTTATCAAACTCTAACAATAAGGATTAGGAACAAACGGCACAAGAAAGAATCTAGTCAAGAGAGCTTAATTTAATAAAATTCAAGCCTTCATTAAATTATTATAAATGACACTTACATTATCAATATTAAGCCTAAAATTGACGGCGTTGTTTTTCTAAATTAATCTTTTTCGTAATTATTTTCTATTTTTAAAATTTTAATATTTTTGAAGTCAACTTTATGTCGTCTATCAGTTAGGGGGTTAAATCAAGGAAGCTTTAACAGTTTTGTTATATGAAACAGTATATTGCTCGTAATTAAAAATTCGTTGTTACAGTGTTGATTATTTTTTAAATTGTTATTAATGTCTGCCTTTTTTTTAACTTTAAGAACTGATATTAAAGCTTTAACTGTCATTTATAATATTTAATTCACGTCTACGTTCCATCAAATTAACCTTTTGACCAGGCTTTTCTTTATCCCGTTTTTCGGTAGTCCATAAATAAAATTGTTAGAGCTTCACCAAGAAAAACAATATAAAAATAATACTACATACATATTTTAATAATTTTATTAAATTTAGTGTTTAAATGTTCTTTATGGTATTATAAACATAACCTTTAACCCTAAGTTACTTGAAACAAGTGATTTTTTTTAAATTCAACTCCTAACGAGGTGAAAAGTGGTGACAAAGTTTGTATATGGATAAATAACAGGGGGTGGCAAAGCTTCTATCTAAAGTAATATTTCTTATGGTCAAATTTACTTGAAATTTGGAATTTATGTTGTTTGACGTAATCAATGAAACACGTATTTCGGCGTTTATTTTTTAATTCAATTTGACACAACTAAATACGATTTCGACGAGGTATATTTGTGAGAAACTTAAAAAATATACTTTTATGTTCTAATTTACTTGAAATATGATATTAGATTTGTTTGATTCATGTCTTAAGAAGACAAAATGATAAGAAAAATTTTGTGTGCGATAAACTAACATTTTAATGGTCAAACTTACTTGAAGCTTGTTATTAACGGGTATTAATGCTTTTTGACGCAATTAATGAAACATATTTTTTATTTTATAAGTCCTAACTAGGTGAAAGAAAGTGGCAACGTTTGTGTATGAAAAAGTTTAAAAATATATTTATATTGTCGAATTTATTTGAAACTTAATGCTCTTTGGTAAAATTTACGAAACATGTTTTTGGGCGTTTTTTAAATTCCGCTCCTCAGAGGGAAGAAAAAAAAAAGGGAAGGAAAATGGCCATGTCATCATATAAATTTGATTAAGATGAAAAAACTGTATAAATATTATAGTCTACGCAGACAGCAAAGCCCAAAAATATCTTAGATATACTCCAAAACATGAAAAAAGAATGTATTAATTTCCTTTTCCCTAAAATTCCACTTTTAAATCAATAAATGCGATATATAAGAATGAATCTTGTATTTTCACAATTTAACTTTTTCAGTAAGACCTAATTTGTCTTACTGAAAAAATGTTATAGCAAAAATTTCATATAATAATAATAAGAAATAGCAATGCCTTATTGATGTAAATTTAATCGAATCATTTGAATAAAATAAAATTATTTCTTTCACCATAATCGATATTATCAGGATAATTATCAGGAAAATACTCCAGTTGTAGCTGCAGAGAAGGAAAAAGAAGAGATCTCTATACTCCATTCAACTTAAGAGTGCAGTAGTTGGCGCCACAATCGGCGTTGGTTTTACACTAGAAAATTTAAATATACCGCTCAATTCAAAATCGACATTGACGTAGGTTAACCTTCAAATGCGGTAAATATACAAATATATTACAACGTATGTATATTTTAGCTAATAATGTCTATAAAACATTATGAATCAATACATTTCTATTTTATTAAGTTTTGTTAAACTTTTTTACAGCTTTTCACAGGCAATTAATGATAAGATTGATTTTTAAAACGTAAAATTTATATGTTCGTAAAATATATTATTCAGGCTACGTATAGAAATTGTATATAAGATGTATGACTACATATGTTATATTTAGTAATATTTAAGAATAGAAACACAATAATTGCATAGAAAATGTATTTTTCAAGTTTATTGTACATAAGAAGAAATATTTTTAAATATTTATATGATCTAATACGCAAAAATCCAAATCATACATCGTATTTTCTTCTGCGATCCAATGTTTGATGCAATTAGTCCAGACTTCAGCAGTGACATGATTAACTCTATCCAATAATAAAGTTTTTACTTCCGCTAACTTAAAAGTTCTATTATTAGCAACATGATGCTTCACTTGAGCTCATATTAATTCGATGGGATTCAAATTACAGTAATATAGGGCCAATTGTAATATTGTGCGAACACTTTCTGCTCCTATTTTGTCAATAATGTATGTAACAGAATTGTCAGTAATATATTTTTGTTTAGTAAGTTCCAGTAATTTAACTTTTAATAAAGAATTACCAACAACAATTCCTTTTAAATTAAGCCATTCAACGAATGCTTCCTTTTTCCAAGGTGTCTCCGTAAAACAATATCTTGTCGCTCCATTAGCACACTTTCTCGGTTGCGTTTCACCCACATAAGTCCTAATTTTTGAGAATTTTCCATAATGTTGCTCGCTTAAAGTCTGGCAAATTCTCATTCGCATTAACAACCTACAAACATTAATTAAATCATGCTAACGTTAATTCAAATATATTTACGCTCAATATTTTTGTACACATAACTCATTTTTCAAGAAAAAGGAATGCACTTGTTTTCGGATTGCTGACCGCTGGCCTTCATCCAAATTATCATAGGTTGTATGACGTATACATTTCTTTGAAGGTGAATGAGACACACCTGCGGTATATATATCCTTCACAATATTCTATACTGTCCTCTTTCCAAGTCCAAGTTGTTTCCGCAGTCAATGTAATAGAAGCTGACTTTGAATTGTTCTGCTTCTGTTTGCAAATATAAATTATATGCCATTTGCCTCTGCCTACTAATTATATTTTTCCTGAAGGATTTTTTGAGGATCCATCAAGTGTAATAGTAATATTATATGAATACAGATAATAATAGATACCTTGAATTTGCAAGTAATACTGAAAAGAACTTTGCTTTTAATGTAAGGTACTTGCAAAATTTGATAATACAAAGAAAAAAACGTACGGAAATAACACAATACAGCAAATATATACGAACAAAACAACATAAACAAATTTGACGCATCGCTTTTAACCTCAAATTTCATACGTATAAGAACAGTATTTTACATAGTGTGTACGTGCCTCGATAATTGACCAATCACAAGCCGCGAAATAAGGTCCTATCTTTTCTAACGCTGCACTCTTAAAGTGAATGATGTATAGGGCGGCCTACGTCTATCGCGCGCGCTTAAGACCGTGTTGAATCGGAAAACACAGATGGCTTCGTCCTGACGACCACGACCCGCTAGATGAACAGAGATGGAATGATCGCGTAACAATAGAACGTCGCCCACCCGCACCGTCTTTCCCCCCTACACCGCCACGCCATCGTTATAGTCTACCGCGATCGAACGCGCTGCAGGATCGCTTGTTTTTCACAGCCCACTATAACAACCTGTAATCTTTGAACCGAGCGTTCAGTACCGCTTCAAACGCTGAAGGTATGAGGTGTAGTCGTTCGCTCAGTAGTAAGATTATTATTAGATTTACGATATTTCTGCCATGCATCGTCGTGGACTGCCGATGTTATACAATATATCGGTGAACGTGCTAAACGATGCTATTGATTCTGGCTGAGGAAAATTCGAATGTTTTACTAAAATATTAACGAAAGGACTTTTTGTGTGTGGGTATTATCCTTGACGTATTAGAGTGGTGTTTTTGTGAACCGTCGAAGTTATTCAAGGGAAAAAAGAGAAAATCGATCGTCCTGTGTACACTCGCAAAATACCATTTACACCTAACATTCTACAAAATATTTATATATTAAACGTGCCTTTTTTTCTTGTCTGTGATATTAAATTTTGAGTGATATTTATTAAATTAAAAATTGCTCATAAATATTTGTGTTCTATATAAAAGTATTAAAAATAAACGAAAAACAAGAACTTTATAAATCCTACAAGCTTTACAATGTGTGCAATCGTTTAAGATTATCCTAAATAAAAACAAAACAAGCTGGATTCCATCCTGGAGCTAAACCGATCAAGTACCGTACGCAAATACCAAATGCCTAAACGAAAGAGGAATATGAAGACCAAAAACAGAACGGTGAGTCTTTTACAAAATATAAACATATCAAAACAACCACGCAGGTGTGTTTGCATCATCATTATAGGCTCCTTGATTACGTTTTATTGCTCTTTTTTTTTTATATATATTGGATAACCTTGCTAGCGCGGATTTTTTGTAGAGTTTATCTCGATTTATTTTAAAAAAATTATTCCATGAAAGTACCCGCGTAGATCCATTCATTGATTTTATTCAGCTTAGTTTTACGAAAAATTTTGCGTCATCACGAAAAATATAATGTTATCAGTATTATCGTAATACTCGCAATTATTATGTATTTATTTATAAACAATGTTTTGTTTCTAATGTATCTAATTTATAATTGATGTGCAAATTGTAATTTACATTTTATGTTTATAAAGTAGTCCTTGAGCTACTGTAAAATCTGTGGAAGACATGTTGACACCACTGATTTTGCTCTATATCTAGAAAGCTGTTTAAGATATTCGATTGAATAAAGATTCTTTGTAAATGTGAAAAATTGGTAAATTTATACAGAATATTGTAAATAAACATAATTTTGCGATTCTGAGAGATGTACTTATTAATCCGTACAGAACTGTCAGAATAATTTTATATCTGTAAATTGATTGTTCTCAAAGTTTTATTGTAAGTGTCCAAAAAATACAATATAAAACAGATATTATCAGTGGTACTCGTTCTGTTACTATATCAAAAAACAATAAATGTAAAAATAAACAGTAACCACCGATTAATTTTGTGTTTCACGCCTATTGTGTGCTGCAAAATTACAAAGCTCTTAAGTGACAGTGGCAGAAATTAGTCTCCCATGAAAAATTAAAGGTGTATTGTTCAAATAAAAGCGTAGTGAGAACATTAAAATTATTAATTTCAATATTTAATATTCTTCATATCCTTTTGATTATTTGACAAGCATGACTAAATCGTTTATTTGTTATAATTAATAATAAATGATATCTATTTTTGGCCTAAAAGCTCATAAAATAATAACATTTTTGTATCAGAGAGTAAAATTTCAATTTTAGTAGGTGAGAGATTAATTTCAGAAAATGTTTTATCTTAGAAAAAGAATGTGGGTATAACTCTCAGAATAATATCTTTGTAGATGATCGACAATATTTTCAATAAAACATAGTCTAAATTCTGTTTGTGTAACAATTTTGTCGAGATCACCTCTGATTAAAACGGCATTTTGAGCTTGAAGTTGATTTTCCGAATTTAACATGGGACTATAAGGAGCCAACCTCCATATCGCTACTCAGTGAAATTCTTCCTGGTTAACTGTTTTTTGAATCAACTGTTGACCGTTGTCCTGTTCTGGCACTACCACTGATACCTCTACAGAAAAATTAAAATTTGTTTCGTCGATAAAAATGATGAATTTTTGTAGACCAACATATTCTAGAATGTGTTCGTCATATTGACCTCTCAATTCTTTATTTTTATTAGTATCCATACCTACTGGCAAAGTATGAACCTCTTTAATTGTAAATAATGAATTCTCTAAATGTTTATATACAACTTGACGAGTTATATCGATATTGTGTTCTTGGCTCAAACATTCGGCTATGTTCTTCAAAGTAATTTGTGAATTCGCTTCGATCCAGCTTATTATGATTTCCTGGGTGTTTTCAGATATAATTATTCTTAGTTTCATCATTTTTTTTTTCATTCTTGGTTTCCTTTGTGTAATCAATCGTATACAATTTTAAGTGGAACGCCAACTACCCTAGCTAGTATCTTCCAATCTCCACCACTCTGTGCTTCATTCAATATTCGAAGCCTAACATCATCAAATTTTTTAGCACGTTGTATGTAGGCATGTAGACAAAAGTTTCTATTTTGAAATTAAATTTTCATTGTATGAAATTGAAATTTTGTTTTCTGAAATGAATCTTTCATTTACTAAAATTGGAGTTGAAAAAGTATTTAAATGTATCTTTATTGGTATAAGAAGTATATTATGACAAAACGTTTATTGAAGAAAAGTTTTCCTTCAAAATGAAAAAAAACCACAAAGTACAGCTTCGATATAGTGGACCAGTTAATGTTACAAGTCCTTAATATTTTATCACACTTATTCACCATTTAGAGTACTAAATAAAATCCAAAAACATGTTCAACACCGCAGGACAATATACAAAAATGTTAATGCCTCAGTACTGGTTATTTACTTGCTCATAACAGAGGCCTCTATCGATTTGCAATCATTAGCTTCAACATCCATATTACTTCATTATTCTCATTTTTCTCATATTTTTATTTTTATATAAATTATTTTTTTGCGTACATTTCGACTAATAGGTGGCTTAAATAAGGCTGTGGCTAAGACGTCCAACAAGGACCCCAATTCTCAATTCCCAATCACGAAGTAGCAGAAATCCTTGTAATGTTGGAGTTTATATGAGCGGAGATTAAATATCTATTGTTTAATTGTTTCAATAATTAGGTAATTAATTAGTTGTGTAAAATAATACAGAAAGGAACGCTAAATAAATATAAGAAGAAGTCGAGATCGAAAGTATATACCTAAGATGGTAGTATAGACAAAAAGATCTAAAAATGTGTAACAAAATGAACTAAATCATATGTCGGCGATTAAATCCGGCAAAGCCGTTGTAAAATTAATTACAATGATTACAGAAATAATAGCACCTGCTATGAGTAGCCCAACAACAACCACCAACAACCCTTCAACGAACTTTGCATGAAGATCTTCATCTCAAGCTCTAGCCGATTACAATAGTTTGTTGTACGGCTATTGAAACTAAGAAGACATGATAAAACGTTAATGAACATATGACGTATTTTTTCATAATGCTGCTACTGACACAGTCACAATTAATAGTGTTCATTATCTTGAATGATAACCAAGTTTTATTTGGCACCGATTGGAAAATTTTAATGTGGAGAATATTTTGTTACAAAACGTATTTTCGAGTACAATAATTTCTCGCTTGGGAGACAACGATTGGCCAACAAGATTGTACGCTTTAACTCCTTTGAATCCCCAAATAATTATTGGCCTACAAAATGAAATCCAAAACTACATTACTGAAATTGGGCCGATCGTAGGCAAAAATGTACTGGAGAAGTGTTAGAAGAGTCTACATATTGGGCAGAAATTACAAATAAAATAGAAGGAATATAAAATTAAAATCAAAACCAGTTACAGTAGATGCTACTGTAACTGGTAGAGATAGAAACAATAGTATAGCGGTCAGAGAAATGCAAGAACAAAGATGAATTCAAACATTTTAAAGCTTTTTTCGAAGTCTTCTTCTTTCTTTATATTAGTAGGTAAGTCATAGCATGTTTGACAGCCATTAGCAAATTTACCAACCCCACGAGCCCCTTTCTCCTCTTTCTCATACCCACCCACTCCCTCATGTAAATAGATAATTGTACAAAAATCTTCAATTCGTTGATTGTGCTTTCTATGATAACACATCTAGTCTATGGGAAGAGGAAAATTATTGATTCGCCCATTACCATTAGCAGAAGTCAAAAAAATGATTCGTTGCTTTTTTAAATTTTTTACCAAAAACTGTCTTTTCTAGTAAAATATCTTTATACGTTTTGCTGGAAATAGGCTTCATAATCTTATATTTCGTCTAACGTAGTCCATATTTTGTATAAGGTGTAATTCTTTTGATTTATGCAACACCTACTTTTACAATCAATATGCTATACATAACCGTTAATAACAATAATTATCATAAATTGAAAGTAACAAATTAGAAATGAACTCCTCGTATATTTGCATATTATTTCTATATATACTGTACTGTAGCTGACAGTGTAATAAACTCTTTTTATCATTTATTAACATCTATATACACAGACAAACGTATTTCGATTAGGTTGTCCGCAGCATATAGTAGGCAGGCGGCACTTCTTTTTAAGTCTAAAACAAACTTTCGAAGTCGTTAATGTATATACTGCCTACACAAACCGTGTTCACCTAAGCAATATAATCTTTCTATTTTTCTGGAATACATGTAAACTGGTAATAATATAATATTTCAACAAAACATTTTCTTTTACAATTAGCACAGGTAATTTAGCTTCAATGAAATAAACCCGAATTTTAATGGCACTATGTTAAAATAATAGAAAAATTAAAAATATATTCTGTAGTCGATGACAAAACAATTATTAATCCAAAATTGCTTTTAAAGAAGAGATAAAAAGATTTTAACTGTATTCTATGTAGATGAAGTGCTATCCTGTATTGATATTGATTTCAGAGGTTAAACAAATACTATCAAATATTTGGTTTATATTAGATACCGACACTCATGAAAGTTATTTAAAATCATGCAAATATCTTTATCTGAAATTAACTGGCTTCATTTGATACACTATGTGAAACAAAATAGTCCATATTTTAAACTGAAAAATTCATTTCGAGTCGGCAGATTGAGGCTGAATATCATTTTGTTGCCCAACATTTTAAGCAAGAAAACTATCTGGTTGGTTTGCAGCCTGATTCGCAACTTCATTTAGACGTAAATCCGTTATCAAACAAGGGGAAAAAAGTTCTATCTAACCAAAGATCGTTTCAGGTATGCATGAAAATCTCAATCTCCACCTCGATTCCTCTTTACGTCAATTTCCTTCTTAATTTTCAGCTACGATCTCCTCTAAAACCCCCTCGAGTTCAACTTGGTATATAGTGACGCTACCAGTCGTCTACACGTGGTCAGAAGCAAGGAGATAGGTTTTTTGCCTACTCCGGATAGTCGTGGACCCAATCAGGCGCTAAGGGATCGAGATAGAAACTCAAACTCAATGAAACCAAATCTGTTGCAATCCGATTGACTAAAAATTGTGTAGATTTCTCACGATAACATCATCGTGGAAGATTTTAGACTCTCTTGGAGTCAATCAGCCATACCTTGGTGTGGTCCTGGACAAGAGACTCCTCTCACTTTGCTTGAGAAGTCCCCATGTCACTTAAGCTGAAGATATTAATATGCACATCCTTTTCGTCCGTCATTACCTACATCGTACCCTCTTGGTAAAAAAAACTTGTTGTTACAAAACAAAATGCTAATAATAATAACTGGCACCGTTGCGAACTTGGCATCCGATCTCTCAATGACCATATCTCATCACTGGCCACAAAAGATACTGGAGTCAATCAAAAATCCGCTAATTGCACGCCTAAATGAATTGAGCCGGACAACTTCCAAAGCAAAAATGAATGTCAGGAGGATACTCAACGGCCAACCACAAAACATCATAACCATGAAAAAACACGCAAAATATAGGTTAAATTACTTAACATGCTACCACAAAGGCTAACATCAAACCATACCAAGTCTCAGGCAGAAAGGCAGTCGTAAGGGAATACTTACAGGGTTTAAGGGAGTAGAAAGAATGGTCATGGAGCTTCAACTCCATATACAGGTTTAAAGAACCTAAAATCTAAATTTATTTAAAGGCTATAGACTTAAGAATGTAATATTATTGTTCCGGCAGTACAATAATGCAAAAAGAACAATGAGTGAATAGACTAGTTGCTTTGCTGAAGGCTTCGTATGTTGCACGAAGTGCTTTTAGCCAATTAAGAAATAATTCCCCCTGTTCATGTAATCTATTTCAGTAACAAGAGCCAAAGTTTCAGAAAGCATAGGAGAAAATGGGACTAAATTTCTGGCACCAAGTTTTCCTTCTTCCTGCACATGAAAAATCTTACAAATACTTTTGAGGGTCTATTTGTACCTATTAACGAGTCCTGTGTTATTTATATTAAGTTTCTATATGAGCAGGAAATTTTTGTTTACGTTGTCATAAGATCCAATAACCTGAATTCTGTTAAACTGTTCGGAAGCCTTTTACATACATTATTTTTATGCAAATGTTCTCAACCAGTCCTTGCTGACCATTTTTTTTCTATTGAATGTGTCGCTAACTCCATTAACAATGTCAGCATGAACAAAAGCAATCTTCATAATGTGTTTTCCAGTCGGTCCCATCCGTCACGGCTTTCTTGTCGGGTCACCACGAATCTGGTAGTGTACACTGTAACAAACATAATTAGCTAACGACTTAAAATATATCTTCCAATAATAATGAAAATGTTTAAAATTGTTTTCATAAAAAATAAATCTTACAATCTTACATCTAATTTAAAAATTTATATTTTTTATTTATATTCTTTGTAATAAATACTTAATATACATACATTAGAAATACATTAATAAATAAAAAACTACTTGCAGCTTTCAATCTTACCTTAAAATGCATTCGTTGAAGCATTTTGAAGCGAATTTCTTGTTTATCATCTTCTAGTTTCGGAGTAACATCTTCTCCTGTCAACTTTCCATTTATGTAGCGTGGCGACATTCAAAATGTAAATTCTTTTAGAAATTACAAAATTTCAATCATGATGATTCGAATTTTGTCTATATTTTCTAATCAAAAGTCACACTGAAACGCCAAAACAAATATCCCATGTAGTGTTAGCAACTAGAAATAAATTCCCTTCATATTATTATCCGAATTTACTCCAAAAAAATATTTTCAAGTAGATGTTACAATTAGTATTTAAATTTCAAACACTGTTTTCCTAAAATCTTTTATTGAAAAATAATAACATGAATAATCAAATTTTATTTTTTGGGGTAATGTTTTTATTTAGGACTATAATTTAGGAATATAATTGATGAGGGATGGAGAAGAGAATAATCTACTCTACTGATTCCACCTTTTATATAATATTTGAACATCTTTAGTACTTTACTTACTTGTTAACCGTTAACATTTCTTATCTAATGTCGTATAATTAAAATGGTGGATACATTTCACCTTTGTCAGTTTTTATATTCTTTATACACAAAGTTTTGAGTTTTAATTGATTTTTAATAGATGAAAAAGTGACTCTTTAACTTCATTTATGTCATGATGATAATAAAATTTATTATCAACTAAGTACAATTAAATTTATTGTGTATTTTGTTTCAACAAAAAAACTCAACGTTATCAAAAATTGTGCATAATAACATAAAATTATCTAAACTAGAAACACCTTGTTATATGTCCTTCATGTCTATTTAAATACACTTATACTACACTGTTGATGTGTATATGTATTTCTTTTTAAAATTAAACTCTATCTATTATACCTAAAGCTGTATTTCTTTTTTAACTTACTGCATTAAGTGTAAAAGTTTAACTATTGCGTTTCTATAATTTTACTGCAACTTCATTTTGAAATTGATTTCACACGATTAAAGATACTATATCCTACCTAATTGGCTAAAAAAAGAAGCTCTGGCATCCTCTCATTACAATTTTCTCTTTTCTAAAACCACTAAAGAAATGTGTAGAGATGATAGATGAGTTATAAATTACACAGGAAGTGCTGTTTTTTTTTTTTGATAATTATATAACCAAGTTTGTTCATTCTTATATCGTAATAGTAGATATAATTTATTTATATAAGATGTTGTTAGCACTTCATTTAATTATATACCATATTTTTAAACAAATAGATTAATAATAATAATAGTAACAAAGCCCATCTAATCAAATAGGCTATTTTAATGTCACTTTCAATATTAGTTCTTCTAATCACGGTCTACCCACATAACTTTAAAATTGCATCTGAAGACCTCTATTTTGTCGAAATTATAACCGTTTCAAGCAGCCAAAAACAATATCATTAGCTCACCCAAAAAGTACATCATTGTGCCTTTTGTTGTTGGAATTGAAGAGCTTGTATGAGGTTGATTGGACCTGTATTTCTGACAGCGAAACCACAATTATCTTGCTAGGTGTCCTCCTCTTATTATTGTTCGTGTGGAATGAATGTGAAAGAAATGTATGTATTAATTTTTGTAAATAATTTGAAACTATAACAGATATGAAATTTGTTCTCAAATATAATTTGAATTAAATTTCTATTATATAATAGTATAACAAGTGATGTTTAAAATGAATTTTAAAAGATAGATTGTACAGATAATCGAGGATTAATTATATCCTACACAAAAACTTTTAAAAAATACATAACTGAAAAGAATTGTATGCAAAAAAATTCTTGAGACTTTTTAAAGGTAACTATTGAAGTATTTTCTTTCTAATATCTATTAACGATATTAAGAAACTGTCCAATTTTTGAACTGGAAAACGATTTATTAAAAATACTTTATATTATTTGCATGAAGTTTTTCAAAGTATCTGGAGCTGTACTGTAGACTCTTTTTTGAATAGTATTTTACGAAGACAGCAAGATATGATGAATATTATCAGAATGCGACTTTCTCCTTTTTTCTTATTTGTATAGTATAGTGAAGCTAATTCTACTCTTAGTTTTTGTTCTTCTTAGAATCCAGCTTTTTCTTATAAATAACTAGATATAATCTCCCTAATATTCTCTCATCCCAAACTTCGTTCTAGTGTTGCTCAGTAATCTTTTGTATCTAGAGAGAACCTCTTACCGTAGTTATTACCTAATTCACCTGAGATTCTCTAGGAAAAAAAAAATCATGGAAAAAAATATCTTTAGAAATATATTTGCAATTGTAAAAAATAAAAAGGCTGAAATTTTACATCTTAAATTAATCTTAGTGAAAAGCTTGTGAAAGTAGTATAAACTAATCTCAGAAAAAGTGAGTTTTTAGAAACAAGAAGACGAAATCGTTTTCAAGAATGAAGCAAAAAATAGGTGAAGAGAATGAATATGGATGTCAAATTTGAAAAGTAATACGGATATTTTAATTCAAAGAAACAATGTAATTGACAATACTTTAAAATACATGTTAAAAAAACAGAATCCAGACAATTTCCGAATTATATGGTTTTCAAAAAATGGGGACAAAACAGATCATAGAATATATTATTACAATATTTCCCGGAAAATTTGAACATTTTAGAATCTTTATTTACTCTACTGAAACTAAATCGTTATAGACTTAGTTCTAATGATAAGTATCTTTTGCCATTCTAGAAATAACGATAAATATACTAATTAAAAATATCGTTAAATGTTCTAATGTGCCAATATGGCCATATGTTTGTATAAGAACTAGTTCTTAAACCTTTGAACCTATTATCTTAATATTTTACACAAAAATTCTGTTAAATCAAAGTGACGTCTTAAATATTTGTTATAAGTTGTATAGTTCGTCTTGAAATGTGTTGAAGTAAGACATCAAAATATACATACATACATCTATTATTTTGTAGATTCAATTATTATAATTTTTGTAATCGTTATATTTCCATCTGTGGTTGAAACAAAGGATTAAACAAATATTATCAAGAACTCTTTTCTTAATTATTTCCAGTAATTTGTTTTATTAAATCCTCAGTTCTCAAATAAGTGAAGGCTTGGCCTTTTATATGAAGAAAGTAATACATAATTTCGCACCAATACTACATTATATACCTACATATAATATAATATTTATTATTGTCACAATTACGTTTATGTATTATATATTTTTCGTATTATTGTAAAGCAAAACGCAGACGCATGATGTGAGACTCCTCTTCATTACCTAAGACCTATTTAGATGGAAGATGCCAACAAATATACATAAATAATGACAAATTAAGTCTTGTAAACTGATAAAAATACTGCACAAATAATTTATGTAATTTTATTTATTATACGCTGTTACAAATGAAAAGGGAAGAAAAAGTAGATTTTGGAACATTCAGATATAATCATAATATCATAATCAATGCTCAAGTTGCAGCAAGTTTTATCATAAATAACTTGTTGCCTTTGTAAAAATTAAGAAACTGTGCATATTTCTACAACTACGTATAGGATGTAACTAAAAATCAATTTATTTCTGAACACAATAAGTATTTTTTCATAGAATTACTCTATCGATGCAGCAAATTGACAATTAGCATGTGTTAATATTAAAACGTACAAACCACGCTATCATTAATCAAAAAATAGATTATGTTTGCAATTCAAAAAAATAATTATTTGAATAAACCAATTATATCTATGTCAATATATATTTTATCAAAACTCTAACAATAAGGATTAGGAACAAACGGCACAAGAAAGAAATCTTATCAAGAGAGCTTATTTAATAAAATTCAAGCCTTCATTAAATTATTATAAATGACACTTATCAATATTTAAGCCTAAATTGACGGCGTTGTTTTTCTAAATTAATCTTTTCGTAATTATTTTCTATTTTTTAAATTTTAATATTTTTGAAGTCAACTTTATGTCGTCTATCAGTTAGGGGTTAAATCAAGGGAAGTTTTAACAGTTTATTAAGTATGAAACAGTATATTGCTCGTAATTAAAAAATTCGTTGTTACAGTGTTGATTATTTTTTAAAATTGTTATTAATGTCTGCCTTTTTTTAACTTTAGAACTGATATTAAAGCTTTAACTGTCATTTATAATATTTAATTCACGTCTACGTTCCATCAAATTAACCTTTTGACCAGGCTTTTCTTTATCCCGTTTTTCGGTGTCCATAAATAAATTGAGAGTCTTCTCAAGAAAAACAATGCCGAAAATAATACTACATACATATTTTAATAATTTGCTAAATTTAGTGTTTAAATGTTCTTTGTGGTATTATAAACATAACCTTTAACCCTAAAATTACTTGAAACAAGTGATTTTTTAATTCAACTCCTAACGAGGTGAAAAGTGGTGACAAAGTTTGTATATGGATAAATAACAGGAGAGGGTGGCAAGCTTCTATCTAAAGTAATATTTATGGTCAATTTACTGAAGTTGGAATTTAGTGTTGTTTGACGTAATCAATGAAACGTATTTCGCGTTTATTTTTTAATTCAATTTGACACAATAAATACGATTCGACGAGGTATATTTGTAGAGAAACTTTAAAAAATATACTTATGTTCTAATTTACTTGAAATATGATATTAGATTTGTTTGATTCATGTCTTAAGAAGACAAAAATGATAAGAAAAATTTTGTGCGATAAACTAACATTTTAATGGTCAAACTTACTTGAAGCTTGTTATTAACGGGTATTAATGCTTTTGACGCAATTCGTGAAACATATTTTTTTTATTTTATAAGTCCTTAACTAGGTGAAAGAAAGTGGCAACGTTTGTGTATGAAAAAAGTTTAAAAATATATTTATATTGTCGAATTTATTTGAAACTTAATGCTCTTTGAAATTTACGAAACATGTTTTTGGGCGTTTTTTAAATTCCGTCCCTCAGAGGGAAGAAAAAAAAAAAAAAAAAGGGGGAGGAAAATGGCCATATCATCTTAAATTTGATTAAGATGAAAAAACTGTATAAATATTATGTACGCAGACAGCAAAGCCCAAAAATATCTTTTATAAGCTCCAAAACATGAAAAAGAATGTATTAATTTCCTTTTCCCTAAAATTCCACTTTTAAATCAATAAATGCGATATATAAGAATGAATCTTGTATTTTCTAGTTTAACTTTTTCAGTAAGACCTAATTTGTCTTTGAAAAATGTTATAACTTAAAAAATTTCTAATAATAATAATAAGAAATAGCAATGCCTTATTAAGTGTAAATTTAATCGAATCATTTGAATAAAATAAAATTATTTCTTTCACCATAATCGATATTATCAGGATAATTATCGGGAAAATACTCAGTTATGTGCAGAGAAAGGAAAAGAAGATCTCTATACTCATTCAACTTCAAGGTGAAAGTAGTTTGGCGCCACAATCGGCCAGAATTGGTTTTACACTAGAAAATTTTAAATATACCGCTAATTCAAAATCGACATTGACGTAGGTTAACCTTCAAATGCGGTAAATATACAAATATATTACAACGTATATTTTAGCCAATAATGTCTATAAAACATTATGAATCAATACATTTCTATTTTATTAAGTTTTGTTAAACTTTTTTACAGCTTTTCTGAGCAATTAATGATAAGATTGATTTTTAAACGAAAAATTTATATGTTCGAAAATATATTATTCCAGGCTACGTATAGAAATTGTATATAAGATGTATGACTACATATGTTATATTTAGTAATGTTGGAGAATAGAAACACAATAATTGCATAGAAAATGTATTTTTCAAGTTTATTGTACATAAGAAGAAATATTTTTAAATATTTATGTGATCTTAACATGCAAAAAATCCAAATCATACATGTTTTCTTTATCTTGATCCAATGTTTGATGCAATTAATCCAGACTTCAGCAGTGAGATGATTTAACTCTATCCAATAATAAAGTTTTTACTTCCGCTAAAAAAGTTCTATTATTAGCAACATGATGCTTCACTTGAGCTCATATTAATTCGATGGGATTTAAATTACAGTAATATAGGCCAATTGTAATATTGTCGAACACTTTCTGCTCTATTTTGTCAATAATGTATGTAACAGAATTGTCAGTAATATATTTTTGTTTAGTAAGTTCCAGTAATTTAACTTTTAATAAAAGAATTACCAACAACAATTCCTTTTAAATTAAGCCATTCAACGACTTCTTTTTTCCAAGGTGTCTCAAGTAAAACAATATCTTTGTCTCCCATTAGCACACTTTCTGAAGGATTTCCGCGTTTCACCCCATAAGTCCTAATTTTTTGAGAATTTCCATAATGTTGCTGTCGCTTAAAGTCTGGCAAATTCATTCATTCGACAACCTACAAAACATTAATTAAATCATGCTACGCTAATTCAAATATATTTACGCTCAATATTTTTGTACACATAACTCATTTTTCAAGAAAAAGAATGCACTTGTTTTCGGATTGCTGACCGCTTTGGCCTTCATCCAAATTATCATAGGTTGTATGACGTATACATTTCTTTGAAGGTGAATGAGACACCTGTGATGTGCATATATCCTTCACAATATTCTATACTGTCCTCTTTCCAAGTCCAAGTTGTTTCGCAGTCAATGTAATAGAAAAGCGACTTTTGAATTGTTCTGCTTCTGTTGCAAATATAAATTATATGCCATTTTGCCTCACCTACTAATTATATATTTTCCTGAAGGATTTTTTGAGGATCCATCCATTAATAGTAATATTATATGGAATACAGATAAATAATAGATACCTGAATTTGCAAGTAATACTGAAAAGAACTTTGCTTTTTAATGCAAAGTACTTGCAAAATTTGATAATAATACAAAGAAAACGTACGGAAATAACACAATACAGCAAATATATATGAACAAAACAACATAAACAAATTTGACGCATCGCTTTTAACCTCAAATTTCATACGTATAAGAACAGTATTTTACATAGTGTGTACGTGCCTCGATAATTGACCAATCACAAGCCGCGAAATAAGGTCCTATCTTTTCTAACGCTGCACTCTTAAAGTGAATGATGTATGGCGGCCTACTACGTGCTCGCGCGCTTAAGACCGTGTTGAATCGGAAAACACAGATGGCTTCGTCCTGACGACCACGACCCGCTAGATGAACAGAGATGGAATGATCGCGTAACAATAGAACGTCGCTCCAAATTTCGCACCTCCGTCTTTCCCCCCCCACGCCATCGTTATGATCTACGCGATCGAACGCGCTGCAGGATCGCTTGTTTTTTCACAGCCCACTATAACAACCAATCTTTGAACCGAGCGTTTAATTACCGCTTCAAACGCTGAAGGTATGAGGTGCAGTCGTTCGCCAAGTAGTAAGATTATTATTAGATTTACGATATTTCTGCCATGCATCGTCGTGGACTGCCGATGTTATACAATATATCGGTGAACGTGCTAAACGATGCTATTGATTCTGGCTGAGGAAAATTCGAATGTTTTACTAAAATATTAACGAAAGGACTTTTTGTGTGTGTGGGTATTATCCTTGACGTATTAGAGTGGTGTTTTTGTAACGTCGAAAGTTATTCAAGGGGAAAAAGAGAAAATCGATCGTCCTGTGTACACTCACGCAAATACCATTGCCAACAATTCAAAATATTTATATATTAAACGTGCCTTTTTCTTGTCTGTGATATTATTAAATTTTGAGTGATATTTATTAAATTAAAAAATTGCTCATAAATATTTGTGTTCTATATAAAAGTATTAAAAATAAACGAAAAACAAGAACTTTATAAATCCTACAAGAAGCTTTACAATGTAGGATAATTTAAGATTTATCCTAAATAAAAACAAAACAAGCTGATTCCATCCTGGAGCTAAACCGATCAAGTACCGTACGCAAATACCAAATGCCCTAAACGAAGAGGAATATGAAGACCAAAAAACAGAACGGTGAGTCTTTTACAAATATAAACATATCAAAACAACCACGCAGGTGTGTTTGCATCATCATTATAGGCTCGTTAATTCGTTTTATTGCTCTTTTTGTTTATATTGGATAACCTTAGCGCGGATTTTTGTAGAGTTTATCTCGATTTATTTTAAAAATTATTCCATGAAAGTACCCGCGTAGATCCATTCATTGATTTTATTCAGCTTAGTTTTACGAAAATTTTGCGTCATCACGAAAAATATAATGTTATCAGTATATCGTAATACTCGCAATTATTATGTATTTATTGAACACAATTTTGTTTCTAATGTATCTAATTTTATAATTGATGTGCAAATTGTAATTTGCTTTTTATGTTTATAAAGTAGTCCTTGAGCTACTGTAAAATCTGTGGAAGACATGTTGACACCACTGATTTTGCTCTATATCTAGAAAAGCTGTTTAAGATATTCGATTGAATAAAGATTCTTTGTAAAATGTGAAAAATTGTAAATTTATACAATATTCGTAAATAAACATAATTTTGCGATTCTGAGATGTACTTATTAATCCCGTACAGAACTGTCAGAATAAAAATTTTATATCTGTAAATTGATTGTTCTCAAAGTTTTATTGTAAGTGTCAAAAAATACAATATAAAACAGATATTATCAAATGGTACTCGTTCTGTTACTATATCAACAAACAATAAATGTAAAAATAAACAGTAACCACCGATTAATTTTTGTGTTTCACGCCTATTGTGTGCTGCAAATTACAAAGCTCTTAAGTGACATGGCAGAAATTAGTCTCCATGAAAATTAAAGGTGTATTGTTCAAATAAGAAGCAGTAGTGAGAACATTAAAATTATTAATTTCAATATTTAATATTCTTCATATCCTTTTGATTATTTGACAAGCATGACTAAATCGTTTGTTATAATTAATAATAAATGATATCTATTTTTGGCCTAAAAAGCTCATAAAATAATAACATTTTTGTATCAGAGAGTAAAATTTCAATTTTAGTAGGTGAGAGATTAATTTCAGAAAATGTTTTATCTTAGAAAAAGAATGTGGGTATAACTCTCAGAATAATATCTTTGTAGATGATCGACAATATTTTCAATAAAACATAGTCTAAATTCTGTTTGTGTAACAATTTTGTCGAGATCACCTCTGATTAAAACGGCATTTTGAGCTTGAAGTTGATTTTTTCCGAATTTAACATGGGACTAGGTAAAGCCAACCTCCATATCACTACTCAGTGAAATTCTTCCTGGTTAACTGTTTTTTGAATCAACTGTTGACCGTTGTCCTGTTCTAGCACTACCACTGATACCCTCTACAAGAAAATTAAAATTTGTTTCGTCGATAAAAATGATGATTTTTTGTAGACCAACATATTCTAGAATGTGTTCGTCATATTGACCTCTCAATTCTTTATTTTTATTAGTATCCATACCTACTGGCAAAGTATGAACCTCTTTAAATTGTAAATAATGAATTTACAAAATGTTTTATATACAACTTTTAGAGTTATATCGATATTGTGTTCTTGGCTCAAACATTCAGCTATGTTCTTTAAAAGTAATTTGTGAATTCGCTTCGATCCAGCTTATTATGATTTCCTGGTGTCTTTCAGATATAATTATTCTTAGTTTCATCATTTTTTTCATTCTTGGTTTCCTTTGTGTAATCAATCGTATACAATTTTAAGTGGAACGCCAACTACCCTGGCTAGTATCTTCCAATCTCCACCACTCTTATTAGCCATTCAATATTCGAAGCCTAACATCATCAAATTTTTTAGCACGTTGTATGTAGGCATGTAGGCAAAAAGTTTCTATTTTGAAATTAAATTTTCATTGTATGAAATTGAAATTTTGTTTTCTGAAATGAATCTTTCATTTACTAAAATTGGAGTTGAAAGTATTTAAATGTATCTTTATTGGTATAAGAAGTATATTATGACAAAACGTTTATTGAAGAAAAGTTTTCCTTCAAAATGAAAAAAACCACAAAGTACAGCTTCGATATAGTGAATCAGTTAATGTTACATAAGTCCTTAATATTTTTATCACTTATTCACCATTTAGGTACTAAATAAAATCCAAAAACATGTTCAACACCATAGGACAATATAAAAAATGTTAATGCCTCAGCACTGGTTATTTACTTGCTCATAACAGAGGCCTCTATCGTTTGCAATCATTAGCTTCAACATCCATATTACTTCATTATTCTCATTTTTCTCCTTTTTTATTTTTTTATATAAATTATTTTTTTTTGCGTACATTTCGACTATTAGGTGGCTTAAATAAGGCTGTGGCTAAGACGTCCAACAAGGACCCCAATTCTCAATTTCCAACTAAATCACGAAGCAGAAATCCTTTGTAATGTTGGAGAGTTTATATGCGAGAGGAGATTAAATATCTATTGTTTAATTGTTTCAATAATTAGGTAATTAATTAGTTGTGTAAAATAATACAGAAAGGAACGCTAAATAAATATAAGAAGAGAAGTCGAGATCGAAAGTATATACCTAAGATGGTAGTATAGACAAAAAGATCTAAGAGTATTAGCAGCAAAATGAACTAAATCATATGTCGGCGATTAAATCCGGCAAAAGCCGTTGTAAAAATTAATTACAATGATTACAGAAATAATAGCACCTGCTATGAGTAGCCCAACAACAACCACCAACAACCCTTCAACGAATCTTTGCATGAAGATCTTCATCTCAAGCTCTAGCCGATTACAATAGTTTGTTGTACGGCTATTGAAACTAAGAAGACATGATAAAACGTTAATGAACATATGACGTATTTTTTTTCATAATGCTGCTACTGACACAGTCACAATTAATAGTGTTCAATATCTTGAATGATAACCAAGTTTTATTTGGCACCGATTGGAAAAATTTTAATGTGGAGAATATTTTGTTACAAAACGTATTTTCGAGTACAATAATTTTCGCTTGGGAGATACAACGATTAGCAACAAGATTGTACGCTTTAACTCCTTTGAATCCCCAAATAATTGTTAGCCTACAAAAATGAAATCCAAAACTACATTACTGAAATTGGGCGATCGCGGCAAAAATGTGTACTGAAGTGTTAAGAGAGTCTACATATTGGGCGAAATTACAAATAAAATAGAAGGAATATAAAATTAAAATCAAAACCAGTTACAGTAGATGCTATAACAACTGGTAGAGATAGAAACAATAGTATAGCGGTCAGAGAAATGCAAGAACAAAGATGAATTCAAACATTTTAAAGCTTTTTTCGAAGTCTTCTGCTTCTTTATATTAGTAGGTAAGTCATAGCATGTTTGACAGCCATTAACAAATTTACCAACCCCACGAGCCCTTTCTCCTCTTTCTCATACCACACTCCCCTCCCATGTAAATAGATAATTGTACAAAAATCTTCAATTCGTTGATTGTGCTTTCTGATAACACATCTAGTCTATGGAAGAGGAAAATTATTGATTCGCCCATTACCATTAACGAAGTCAAAAAATGATTCATTGCTTTTTTTAAATTTTTACCAAAAACTGTCTTTTCTAGTAAGTAATATCTTTATACGTTTTGCTAGGAAATAGGCTTCATAATCTTATATTTCGTCTAACGTAGTCCATATTTTGTATAAGGTGTAATTCTTTGATTTATGCAACACCTACTTTTGCAATCAATATGCTATACACATAACCGTTAATAACAATAATTATCATAAATTGAAGTAACCAAATTGGAAATGAACTCCTCGTATATTTGTATTATTTCGATATACTGTACACTGTAGCTGACCAGTGTAATAAACTCTTTTTATCATTATTAACATCTATATGCACAGACAAACGTATTTCAGATTAGGTTGTCCCGCAGCACTTATAGTAGGCACTTCTTTTTAAGTCTAAAACAAACTTTCAAAGTCGTTAATGTATATACTGCCTACACAAACCGTGTTCACCTAAGCAATATAACTTCTACTATAGTAGTAGTTGAACATTTATCAACGAATTATAAATCGTCATTTGCCTAACTTTCTTTATTGCAATGCTAATGGTTTACTGAAAGAAGTCGTTTATCTGCAAATCCTTTGTTATGTAATGGTACGATTCATGGTACTTCACACCTTCGGTGAAGTCAAGCTTCATCAAAAATTGTTGTTGTTTTTAACCCGATTTAAACCTATTAACATTCCCATGTTATCGTTCCAACAACCAACGTGTATACCTAGCTGGTTGTTGCATGTAATCGTAAATGTACCTCTTTAACAAATCGTCAACATATCCCTGATGACCATTGGTATGTTTTCTCATATATATACTAGGCGTATCATTTTTGCAACGCTCGTTTTCTAAGAATAAACTACATGTTGGCGCTTCCAGTTTTTCAACTGTATATATGTGACTAGGTTACTAACCAGTCCTTCATAGCTTATTAATAAAAGATTTACTCCGGTATACAAGCTCTATCCATTTGGATGACTTTCTTGGTAAAAACGTTACTGCAGTCGTAAAAGTGTTAATAAAACTATGTTACACTAGCATTTCTAAGCTGGTTTTGATTTCTTATAGTATCTTAATATATTACTAAAAACTGGTTATAATTAATTTATTTTTAATTTTTTAAATAAATGTGAATATATGTTTTGCAAAGTTTCTATTAAGACTAACCAAATCTATGTTGTTTTGTTTAATCTCACTTTTTGTCTTTGTTTGTTTTTTTCTGCAATAAAATCTATCATCATTCAAGGCATTCACAATTTGCGAATTTTTGGGAAGTGTATCGTTTTTGGCTGAACAAGTTAAATACGGTAATATGGCAGTGAATCTATTAACAGTTGTAAACAGTTTCTTAAATAAGGAAAAATATCCTTAGATAAAATTATCTTGATGCTAGTAAATTCTAAATCTTGATTTATTACAGTTAAGATCGTAGGCCTAATTGATTGCTCCTTTACTGCTCGCAAATTTATATAATTTTTTTTTTTTGTTCATGTATATTACGTCAATATGCTTTTATCACACTACAAGACCTTGTAGTAAGATTATCGAAGAGAATAAAAGATATATAGTGAATGTTTTGGTTTTGTTTTAAAGTTTGTTATAAACGTATTATAAATAAAAAATACTGGAGAAACGAAATAATCAAAACGGGATCAATTAAATCTTTATAAGCAACCTTACCGAGTTTAAAACAGAATTAGATAGAGATGCATTGTTTTACAAGTTTGTTTTTCTTTGATTAATTCGCTATTTAGATCGTACGCTGCCATCTAGCGGCTATTTGTGTTAATTGTTAATTATTAGTTTTAGATTACGGATCCCTTGTAATTAAATATCTCCATGTTGTTGTTTATTCTTTATTAATGCCTTTTTCGATTTTATCTTCAATATTTTAAATTTTGAAGTCGCCTGTTCTTGCGATCACTTCAGTGTTTTCAATACTTAGTTTTAGTTTGGCTGTTTAGATTATCTGTTTATTTGTGTAAACGTGTGGTAACATTACCTTTGTCTTCAACGTGGTACTCGGCAAAAGACAAGGACGAAGTCATGGCTTACTTGGGTGTGAAAACTGTGGGAAAATCGCGTTGTTTGACGTTTGCGCCGCCTGGCGTGTATCACAATTTCCAAAACAAATACCCTGTTCTTCAAAACTTCTACTGTGATTTCCGCAAATTGGTGCTCTGGTTTGAAACAATCTCAAAACGTAGCTCCAAAACGAAGATATCATAAACCAGAGTACATGATTTTGAGATAGTTTTCAAACCAGGTACCTTTTTTTGGAAATCATAATACTTGCTGGGTTATCTAATTTTGATTTGATTTTCAAACCAGATTATCTTTTTTAAAATCATGTTAGCTATTTTGAAAACCAAACAATGCCTTTTCTCATAATCCTCAAAAACTTCGCAGGGTTCAAGGGCGCCCACTACCTACTGAGGCAAATTGCACTAATAGTCAGTTTACGAATTTATTAGTACTGTATCAAAGGCGTTCTAAAATCACTCGACGTTGCATTGCTTATCGTAAGTTTCCTTTCGAATCATTTCCGTTTTGATTTCAGATTGTTTAATACAAATTTTGTGAGATTGTCTGTTTAAACTGCAAATAAAGCGAAATTGACTTACAAGCATGTGGACGAATATTCCTATTGGTGGTGAAATGTCCTAAAATCCTAATTAGTCATCGAAAGCTTTACTGGCAGGTTTTAAGCTTTTACTTGAGGTTGATTCACATAATGCCGATATTCAAGGTCTTGATCAGTCGTTTTAGAATTTTAAGAATCTGAGATCGTTGGAGTTGGTTTGGGACATTGTAGAATCCAAAGCTGCTGGTTAGATTTGTTCTTTCAAGATTTCACTCTTTTCTCTGGATAAGATCGAGTTTCTCCAGATTTTGGTGACATTTATTTGCATATTCTTTACACTTAACTTTGTTTTTGGTTGTAGAAGGCAGAGGGTGGGTCATGTATTGCCATCTAGCAACTGTTTGCGTTAATTGAAGGTGACCTAGATTAAAAATTCCTGATATATTGGTGAATTTGAGACCTGATGATAGATCTTATTTAAGCTAATTCAATTTATTTGTGAAAAAACGCTTTAACATGCGATTTGATAATAATACAAGGATTACAATATAGGAATGAACCAAATTAAAACGTTTACAAATACACTCTAGAATGCAAAGAAAACTCTCACCTTTATACATATAAAAAAACATCTCAAAATGGAAAACAACTTTATTAACGTAAGATATTAGTAGAGATTATTTATCGAATTGCAGTCAAAACAAATTACGAATGCAAGATGTCTTATTCAGTATTTATTTACAGGTATAAATATATTCTTGATAATCCCATGTTTGCGAATGTTACCTATTGTCGAAATGTCATAACTTAGTGACATAAATTATGTCAACCTCTATGTGTGTACGTAAGATATATATGTACAACTGTAGCAGATCCTAATTCGACAAGGTGATTAATATTGTCAAAAGATATCTAACATGTTTCACGAAATTATTAGAAAAATATGCAGCATATAAAGCGACTTGAGTCGATTTGAATTCTAAATGTATCTAAAAACATATCTTAATGTTTTTATATACAACTGTCTATTACATTTTAATATAACTGTCGTTTTTTTCACAAGCTTTCGCGTAAACAGGTTTAAACGCCCACATCTTTGTAGTAATACCAATTACATTCACCATTTAAGAGAATTTGCCGTAAATAATGCTGGGTTATTACATTGCAACCTGCTAAATATGCAAATATGGAAAATATAACGCATTACTAAGGTAGTATATATGCATACACTTATGTAGAATTTCTCAGAATTTTCACACCTTTAAAAACTAGGGAATTTTGGTAGGAATGTAGATAAAGATAGGATGTCATAACGAGATATGATACTGTGATTTCGTAGAAAAATACCATGTAATTGACGTTAATATTTTTAAGACATTCTCGTTTTTCGCATAAATGTACTCCATAACGAAATTACATTCCAGAATTGATCAGTTTGTTATCGATTTTGTCCAAACTTCTATTATAAAAATATTGAAAGACGAAGACCACAAGTTGAAGATATGCAACACAATCGTTAACCTTTATATATTTATATAGTAATTATAATATGGTTTATTATTGCATGACTGAATTATAGGAGATATGATTTAAGGATATATGTATGTACTATGTATATATACTTATATGTATGTACAATGTAAGTATGTATTCAGTGAAAATAACTTAGGAAAGGCGTAATACGAACTAATTGCATGCAAAGTTATATTATGATCGAGATGTGAGTATACAACAGCTATTGGAAAGTAATTAACGTTTTACACGTATTACACGAGCTTTGCGCAACACTTATAATCCATTAACAGATTAGTTTAAATGTGAAGCAAGTTATGGTAAACTAATAGTGCTAATCGTTAGGTAACATTAGCATAGACTTCGTTCGAAAGACCTTAAGTAGTTAACATTGGATAGAATGTCAGTTCAATTTTTTAGTGCTAAATACTTCTTAGATAACGTAAACGACTATTTTCAAAGAGGTAGATAATTACCGACTTTACGCCTTCCTAAACTAAATTGCTCTGAAATATTCTGGTCATGATAATAAAACTGGCATAACACAAAGCCTTGATCACCGGTCAAAATTTTCAATTTTGGTAAAATCCAAGGAGCCAATTATTGTTAACATAACTTCTTATTCTGCAAGATGGATGTATTTGAAGATTTGAAAATTATTTACATTTATTTACTACATATTTTAAATGTTTTACATTATCTAGTAATCTCTTAACGCATTCAATTAACAAACCGCACATCAGGTATATCCAATAAAGTATTTCTAATTTTTTTTTTTTTTATCGAGAGGAAATTCTCATAGACTCCGGACTCATCGTGCCACTCCCTTCTGGGGTATGGGACTTCTAGTCACTAAAACCACCTCCACGTTCTCCACCCTACACGCACAGGAACTGCTTTTCAAGATTTGAACGTCTGGACGAGCTCGGTCTTCTATCTTTCACTACTATCCGTCTCTTTTAGATTCTATGTCCTTGTGTTGGCCTTGCCTGTTCTTTGTGTGGCTCGCTCTTCTTCTTCTTTTCTTTTCATTATTTTCCGGCATAGATCCATAACAGCTTCCCAGTTAGCTTTCCTCATCACCACCATTTCAGTCATGTTGTCAGGTACGATTGCTTATCCTAATTCTAGGCTGCATTGGTTCTTTTGTGCTTCACATTTTGGGCATTTAAAGATCCTGTGTTGGTCATCGTCATTATCCCTACAATAAATGCAGGTATCTCGGTTGATGTTTCGTTTCATTTTACGCGCATATGCCCTATACATATACTATGTCCAGACAGAACTTGCGTCAGAACGTAGTCGGTTCTCCAGTATTCACACGCTATCCATGGCCGTACATCCGGGATAACCCTTTTGATCCATAGTACTGTTTCTGTATAATTCTGCCATTCTTCCTCTCACTTCCTGAACGTCTCCTTTTACACAATGCGCTTGGCATCGTCTGCTGCAATCTCATGCAAGTATTTCTACATTACTTGTTTGACTTTTCTGTAGGAGATAGACTCTGAAGAAAGCTCTCAAAGGGTATTACATGTGTTTTTGCAAATAAAAATTCCATATGTTTTGACCAAAGTTGTTTGCTATTCAAAATAGAGTTATTCAACAATTTCAATGATTGAATTGATGATTTGAAAATCAACTTGTTTATCACAATTGAATATTTAGTAATCTTATTACTTTTATTGAATATCCGTTTTGTCCTCATCTTGCTCTTATTCTGGGTTAGCTTTAATTTCTTGGTACCCATCATGTTACAAACGTGTAAGCATGCGTTTACTTGCCTTGATATAATAGCACTGTTAATTGTTATCAATCTTGTGTCTCTGTTTAAAGTTCTGTCACCCAATTTTGTAACTCGCTTAAATAATAAATGCTAGCAAATTTCGACATATTACTACTCGAAACTCGATTACAATACTTTTGAAAGAAACGTTCATCTTAATTTTCAAAGTTATAAATTAACCAACCTTAGCAATTAACAAACAAAATAATATAAGCAATAATCTACACACAAACACAATTTAAATAGGATCTCTTACATAACCATGACAGAACCGTATCTGTATGATACTTTATATGTTTACTATACTATTTTTAATCATTACGTTTATTTATTCTTGTTCATCTCCATCTTTATATTGTCATAGTATTGCTAACAACGTATACCAGTCACTATTACGATGAAAAATATTTATCACGATTTTTAAATTAGTACTTATCAGTAGAAGTATTTCTCGATATTTGATAAGCAGATATTATCGCCTATTGGAAGCGCCTTTAGCTTTATTTATATATTTTTATGTTTAATATTGTATACATATTCACACAAAATAACATAAAATATAAACATTAATCAGATGATCTGACATAAGTCTTTCAGCCTTTGTTATCAAACCTGCATTAAGTCTTAATTTCCTGGCAGTTACAACTAAACGGAAAAGATAAAATCCCTATGATTTAATTTGAACTGAAAGTATTAAAATCTTTGTTTTTTATTTTGACGAAATGTAAACAAATGGGATAAACTTGAAACAGTGTCAATTAAAGTTGTGTTCGATGCACGAAATTTAGATTATCGAGTGGGACGTTAAAATTTTATTATAAGACTAAGCTATGCCTGCTTGCAATCGCATATTAATATGACTTACTTATTTGACCTACATTTCAGACGGGGACTATAAAAACGTCAGAAATTATCGAAAAATAAACATTGAAATGGAAGCACATGGTAAATAGATAGAAGTCTGAGCAAAGTAAGTAAATACCCAACAAATAATTGCAAACAGCTTCACCTCTGCGGATATATTTATTGGGAGAATTATATTTAGTTTGTGTATAATAACTGGTTAGGTTGATACGATAGAAATTAATTTATTTAGTGCAAGTGTTATTACTATCCTCTCTTTAAACATTAATATCTGAATTTCTTTTGGAAATTGGATTTTAATATGTTCTATTAAAAATTAAATATAATTAAAATTGTTATAATAAGCTTCTCCGTAAAATTATACCATACGTCATTAAAATCGAACATGACGTCTTCTAAGTGAATGTTGTTAAAATATATCTAGGAGGTCTCCACAGAACACAGAAATCTTCCACGAATATGTTGGTATAGAACGGCTTAACTCTCTTAGTGTATCTTATTGCCACAATCATATAAACAATACAGAACCGTTGTGTCTAACACTCGTATCTAAAGTTCCCAACCCTAATTCCCTTGCAAACATTTTTCCTTCTATAATGCGTTTGAATATGTAGATTACATTCTTGTCAATAAATTTAGATTAAGGTCGTTACATTGATAAGCACGAAGACGATAAAAATTTGGTTCAGAAATTATATTACTTATTTAGCTTTTTTAGATCCGCGAAGTTGGCACCACAAAGTGGTCAAAAAATCGACAAAAATCCTAGCAAGGATTGACCATTTATTGACCACTATTGACTATCAGCGATGTCGATTGACTACCTTTGTTTAGACTACAGCCACTATACCCAAATTTTGGGGTGTAATGGCGAAAATGCTAAAATTAGCCAATATAGACATTTTGTTCATCGGATACGATTGACCATGTTTGACCACCTTCCATATTTTCAAAATTTTCAACAAAATTTTTCTTTCGAATTATTTTTTTACTACAAACATTAAAATTTTGTTGCAGGACAGGATTTACCAACGTTTTTACCATGATTGATCACCAAGAATTTTTGGAAATCTTAACAATAGTCGAAAAAATGAAAAAAACAAGTTCATCTCCGATGAAATGACATCAAACCCAGATAATGTCACAACCTTTTGCGTCGCATTTTTCACAAAGTTTGAGAGGTGGTCAAACGCTGAAAATAATGGAACTTATTTTATGGTATCTCTAAACCACAGAAAACTGAAAATTATCGTTTGACCACCCGGTTAAATTTTATTCGATCTTAAAGTTAGATATAACAGTTTCAAAGTTTATCGCATTTCTCAAAAATTTTGAGAGGTGATCAAACGCTGAAAATAATAGGACTTACTGTCTCGTGTCTCTAGTCCACAGAAAACTGAAAATTATCGTTTGACCACCCTTTCAAACTTTGTGAAAAATGCGACGCAAGACGTTGTGACATTATTTAGGTTTGATGTCATTTCATCGGAGATATGAACTTGTTTTTTTCATTTTTTTGGACTGTTGTTAAGTTTTCAAAAAAATTACTTGGTGGCCAATCATGGTCAAACGTTGGTCAATCCTATCCTGCAACAAAATTTTGGTGTTTGTAGTTAAAAAACAAATCGGACAAAAAAATTTTTTTTTTAATGTGAAAGGTGGTCAAACATGGTCAAACGATGGTCAATCGTAACCGATGACAAAATGTTTATACTGGCTAATTTTAGCATTTTCGCCATTAGACCCCAAAATATGTGTATAGCGGCTGTAGCCTAAACAAAAGGTGGTTAATCGAAATCGCTGGTGGTCAATAAATGGTCAATCCCTTCTAGCAGTTTTGTCGATTTTTGACCACTTTGTGGTGCCAACTTCGCGGACCTAACTATGACTGAATGCCCTGAAACAAGAGGTGACATTTTCTGCGTTTGACCTCAAAAAGTAATGGTCTTTTTTTTTCATTTTTTAAAAACCATGGTCAATTGTATCCAATGAACAAAATTTCTATATTTAATGTTTTAGCATTTTTGCCATGAAACCCCAAAATATGGGTATAGTGGCTATAGCCGAAGCGAAAAGTGGTCAATCAAAATCGCTGATGGTCAATAATTGGTCAATCCTTTCTATCATTTTGTGGATTTTTTGACCACTTTATGGTGCCACTTTATGGTGCCAACTTCTCAAAGTTTGAGAAAAGTGCGATGAACTTTACAGACCCTTTTCGTTTTTTGTTACTGTTATTGAGTTTTCAAAAAAATCATTTTCTGATGATCAATCCTATCCTGCAGCAAAAATTTGTCCTTGAAAAAAGTTTTTAGTTTAGTAGTTTTTATAGAAATTTTAAAAATGAAAGGGTGGTCAAATGGTAGTCAATTGTGTCTAATGAATAAAATTTCAGTACAATTTCAATTTTTTGGATTTTTTAATACAGGATTCCTAAATACGTATCTGTAGTGATTAGAGTGTAACCGAAAAAGTGGTTAATCAAAATCATTGACGTTCAATAGTTGCCAATAATTACTCATTTATCTCCATCATTTTTTGTGAATTATAAACAATTTTGTGGTGCTAGCTTTGCGACTCTAGAAAAGATGTGGGTCTTAGCCTAATTTTAAAATTTACAATAATAAGTTGATTAAAGATTATTATTATAAATTCAGATAACTCTGTATGTTTCAGCAGGCTTCCTTGCTATTTTCGGATATTATTAATTCAGACTTTCTAGAGCATCTAAATGTTTAATAGTTTTAATTTAATAGCAGCAATATAATACATTGAAAGATGTACATCAGAAATCTAATATTTACTATTTCAACAAGAGATAATACTCATATCACTTCCCAATGCATCGATCGATTTACTACATACTCCACTTTGATAAGTTGTTGTGTCTGATTACAATTACGCGCATTACAACAGACATAAAGTTTCATACATATCTGATACATACATCATGTCAAATTGAAAAACACAAACAAACATTCGTTTAAGAAAGATTTGTATATGTATACTTGTATGTATGTATAAGTGTAATGATGTTACGTCTGTGGTTTGCGCCGCTAAATTTGTCGCTCATTATTTATGAATTTGATAAGAGGGACGCCTTCTGTTTTTGCGGTTGGCCGTTGCGGGCGCCAGAGACAACGCTTTTCTTAAATTTTATTTATAGTCATATATACGTAAAACTGTAAAGTAAATAGTAATTCGAGATTATAAAAGTAGGAATTCTAACAGAAAAACAATTGTAATGTCTAGACGGTAAATATTTAAATAATAATATAATAAGTCAACGTTACATTTCTACGTAAGAAACAAATATCATAATATTTAAGGCGTAATCGTCATGGAAACCATTTTGTACCTTAAAATTTACAAAATATGAGGAACGGATATCAAAATCATCATTATCGTATTAACCATACACTCATACCTGTTCCTTTAACATTTCCGATCGCATATTAATCGAAAATTTAATTATTACTTGGTAACACTTACGATGTTACCCTTCATGTTTTATATGGAACCATTTAGTAATTCCTATAATTATTCAACCTCATCTGTTCGCTAATTTCCGACCTAACTACCTGTCCACCATCCAATCGCTTAGGTAGGTAGATTTCTACCTTACCATCATCTTTCCGTCTCCTCTATACATCACTTATTCACCCCACAGGCATTAATTTGAATTATATTCAGTCTCGAAGCGTGAAGCAATCCCTATACGCCTATTCTTCTCCTTTTTCTGCTTACCATACACTTCTTTGTTGTTCTTCTTCTAAATCGTTCTCTTTCTCGTATTTCCCTTTTTTAATCCTGCGTGAAGCGTCAAGGCTGTATAATACGGCGAAGAAGGAAAAATCATTACATTTCAAACCAGCGGTGCCTCGGCTCGTCGGACAGATTTCTAATTAAAGAAAGTTATTTTTATTTCACGGAACAGTTGGTGTTAATTTGGAACTGTGTTGAGAGCTATGCGACCGTGTCTTATTCAGAATATGAGCTTGCTGTATTCAGTCCTTTTTGACTGCAATTTGTGAGCAGTAGACGGTAAAAAGGTAATACTGGATCTACAGTCTACGACAAAATTACAACATCTATTTGGATTGAAACCTAACCTCACGATTTGCTATGCTTGCGTACTTATATTATAAGGCAAGTTGTGCAAAATAATTACCATATGCAAGTTTTTGCGTGGGCATTGCAGAAGCAATTTACCGTGTAAAAAACTATCGATATTCTAAAATTGATTGATTGTGGAATTGGCGGTTCATAATCGCGTTTCGTGTTTATAACTCGAAATGAAGTTACACGTTTCGAAAAATTCCGTTACGAATTAAATCGCTTGTTTTTTTTTTCTTAAATCGATTTGGTAGTCAAGAATAGTGTTATTCAATAAAGTGATTTTCTATGCTCCTATGATGGTATCATTATCGTTTTTTTTTAATATATCGAAGGATGTAATCGAGTTTGATAAAATTGTTCCGAGAAAATGTAGGAATTCAAATCGCTCGATATTTTTTATTTACATTGCATTCAAAATTATTTGCTGCAAATTCAAACGTATTGACATGTGTATTTATATACCTCTATAACTGTATCTAACAAAATTATGATTAAAATTCTTTTTAAATTTCTTGAAATTTCAGTCAAACCCTATCAAATCTAATTAAAATTCTCAAATTCTCAGGAATGTGAACTTTTTACGAAATGTATCATTTCTCAAATATCTAAAAATGGATTAATATATATTAATACTTATCAACCTCGCTTTCTTTAAATCTCTAATATTGAATCCTAACACAAATGAGCATGTCAATAGACGTGAGTATAATGTTCTGCAAGCTTACTTAAATCTCTGAAACGTTAACAATCAATTCTGTTCGAACCATAGACCCATAGAATGTAAGTAATTAAACATAATATACCATAATAAGGTTAGTAAGCTTTCAACCAATTGGTACCACTTTTTTTATTTTTGCTGTAAACAGCGCGTGGGTTTTTCCAATAAAACATATTTTTACATAATTTTAAAGAGGAATTACATACTGCAAAAAAAGTCTCGCATTCTGACGTTTGTGTGCCAGTGGAGAATGCATCATTAATAGTCGTCTTTAGCTAGAAGATCTTAATACAAATATTGACGATGTTGGTAGCCATCTATATCGCGCCAAATGTTTTTTAATATCGGATGAGACGTTGCCAAGATATGATTTTTTGCACGGATTTTGTGACAAAGATCCAAATCTGGTTTCAAGTAGTAACCATGCTGGTTAACTGATCAAAACATAAAATAATAAAAATATGCGAAAAAGAAAATTGATATTATTCGGTTTTTAATAACCGTTCCTTCCTATCCACTTTCCTTCGCATATGTTTATTAAAATAATCTATTCAATGCCTCGTGTAAAACAGAAGACCCAATTACGAAACGGGTCGCCCTCGAAAGTAACGGAGCGCCAGAAAAGAAAATTCGTAATAACAGTTACAAAGAAACCTCAAATTACTCGATCAGAGATTTCAGCAATGTTAAGGGGAAATGATAATGTAAATTTTCACAACGAAACAGTTCTTAGAGTTATAAAACGTATCGGTTTAGACAAGACTACGGAAAGAATTTGCAAATGAATACATTTACCCAAGACCGAAGACTTCTGGATACAGTCCTGTTTTCAAATGACAGTAAATTTAATATTTTTCGTTGTGGCGGTGGCTGATCTTGGGGAGCTGGTTTTTATGGACAAAATTTGAAAGCACAAAGGCTTAATTTTAAGGTAAACTAGTGGTTTCAACAAGACTCCTCATAATTTGTCCACTCTCCTACAATCCCCAAACATGAACCCCATAGAGCACTTATAGCTTGAACTTGAGTAGGATTCGGAAGCATTGTATTTTCAGTAAGCCGGAGCTCAAACAAATCCATTCAGAAAAGTGGGCTAAAATCGATTCCAAGATTACAAAAACATTAATTCATTCGATGCTTAATAGACTGAACGAAGTTTTATGGCAAACAGGTGGTTCAACGAAATATTAAATGTTCTAAGCATCTAAGCATGTGCCAATACTTCTGTTGACCTCTATATTGTACAGAAAATGTATTTATTTTGTTTAAATATAGGGAATGTAGACAATGGCATGTAGTTTTGTTTAAAAAACATACCTCGTTTCTAACTTTACTTTTACACATTTTGATCAGTGTTGCTGCTATGCCAATACTTATGTGGGTCACTGTATACTGTAGGTGTCAATTTTAATTCGCTTTTACTCAGAAATAGATTATACGACACAATATTAGCGGTATAGACACCGTTCACATTCTGTAAAAAGACATAACCTATCACAATCAATAATAATTACCTAATAATAATTCAATAATATGTGATATTATGGACAATGGATCAAGAAGAAAACTACATTACCACTCCCAATAATTAGAAGTTAATGAGCCTCGTTTACTTGCACCCATTATTTATCACACTATGACTATTTTTTCAAGCTTTATATTTTTCAAAATATGTATTTTTTCTAAAATACAACATAATATTATGTTTTCTAGGTAATATTACGTATAAAATATTTTTGAATCGCAAATTGCGAAGAATCTCGAGGAGCCCGTCTCTTCCTGACGTATTTGGCAAGTATTACCTGACATCACATCTACTTCTGAAATCAAGCAGTCGCCCATCATCACGTATTCTCCAATAGAATAATAATTTACAAAGTTCTTTCCTCTCCCTCACCAAACATTTAAACTCCAGTGGTATTCAAGATTATTTACTGTAAAAGGACGTGTAGATTTTGGGCGTCATAAAAATTATACCTATCGATAAACCCATCTCTATCTAATATTGATTCGTTCTTGAATATGATATATTTAAAAAATCCCCTTCTTCGACAGTGTTACTTTCGCTTTACTACAATAAATACTTGACAATTCAAGATATAAAAATATTTTAATAAGAAGGCTTGCATGGTAATAAAAATATAACTCTGTAATATAATTCTGTGTGCACATGTTCTTCGTCCAAAATCCATAAAAAATCATATTTTGGCAACATAGCGTTTGATAAATTATATGAATTTGGAAATGAACTATACATAGTTGTTTGAATAATATTTTTATAACTGCAAAATTTAAATTTTTTCGACGTTATGTTGTAACGTATTATTTCATTATGCTCAAGGTTATAGACGACATAAAATATAATTACAATAGAAATGTACGAACTTGAAATACCGAGAAAACTCTATGTAATCTCAAAGAAATTTAAAATTAACGAATATTACTCTCCCATTACATATTTCTTTAATTTTATACGAAGCACATCTATGTAATCTTAGTCTTCTTAATTACAACTATCGGTGTTAGACACGATGATTATCTGCTTATGTATAACAATAAACTGGAAACAGATGTTCCACGCTAACGTGAGCGCATGAATATATTATATAGTTTTTCCGTAGCCGCGATATAATTAAAGTTCTAAGGATATGATTCAGTTTTTTTTAATTGGGTAATCAAAATTGGTGGCTCAATAAAGAAAGAGAAGAAAAATAGACATATCTTATGTTTTTATTTTAACGCTAATAGCGTTTTATAATATAATTTCATGATGATGAATATTATGCGGTTTGTGTTTCCCGTTTGCTTCATTTACGTTTCAAAATTCTTCGAAACAGGTGTTTGATGAGATCATTTCTGGCGTATGCATTAGATATGTGGACGTCTAGATATATTATACATTGATAGTAGTTCTGTAGTAGCATGAAATTGTAGCTTGTCATACAGTTAATGTTAAAATTACTATGTACTTAATATATCCGTTTTTCAAATGAATACATAATGTTTTAATAAATAAATATGTACTACAATTTTGATCGTAATTACTAATTCTTTTAATGATGGTAACTCAAAGACAACCATTTTTAGAATTTATAGCCCCGTTTGGGTTTTCTTCCTTTTTTTTTCTCCTTTAAGTAAAGAGACGAGTATTATATCGTTACAATGATGTGTTAATGTTTAAAATGAACACAACAAGCATACTATAAAGAAAATCTCTGACATTTTGATCTCTTTTATGTAAATGTATCTACCATAGAATTTGCTTGTCAGTGAGTAATTTTTCTGTCAATATATCTAAATGATACAGTCTGCAAAGAATCATGATAAATATCCATCTGGTGTTAATATTTGTAATTTATAATGATGAATGAGGTATCTATACATTTTTCTTCATAAAGTTTTTAGATTCTTCGTCAGTTAGTCTTTGTAGTATTTCTAATTTCTAATCTTACACGATGTCTAGCGTTAATATGCAAAGCCAAACTCGACTGCAACGTTCATGTGTTAACGATACAAGTCACAACGTACGCAACTAAAAGAAAAGTGGCGCCTACGCACAATACCCAGAGAACTTTGAGATTATTCTTCATACTCGCGAGAATTAAGAACAACCATAAATCAAATCAATCGCCGATATAAATTATTGTGGAAGAATATATTATTGCGTTTAGCAATTATTGTTTAAAATTTATTATATATATACATCATTATTTTTGTCATTATTCAGCGTCCATTTGTCTTAAGAATTAAAATAAATTGTTTATAGAGATTGTTTTTCACAATAATTAATTTGTCAGCTATTAAAAAAAAATCCAATACGTTATACTAACAGCCCCCAAGCACATGGCAAGATTGCATCTAAATTAAATCTAGTTACATTTAAACGGTTACTTTTATACTGTCAATTTTGGATTGGACACAAAGAAAAAACCTGTACCCATCATATATAACCAAATAAAAACAGCAAAGTCAAACTTAATCTTAATAATATCGTAGCTAAATCATTCAGCATCCAAAATAAATACAATATAGGAATTTTTGCCAACCAGCTGTTCCTATTTTATATGATAACGATGAAGATTATAAAATTTTTCAACAGGTTTAAATCGTATTTTATTTATTTAGATGAAAGATGAAATGCTTGGAATCGTTTCAAAAACGAAATTTGTACAAATGTTATGATTTATTGTTAATATTATTATAGAATGTGATGATTCATTTACTTCCTTTATTCAAGTCGGGCTTACGATTTTAGTCGTTTTCAGTATTTTATGGCAAGTACACAAAAACTTAGTTTAAACCCGTTTTTTTGTGTCTAGACATTGTTGCAAAATAATTTAAAATAGAACAGAAGTATGGAAGGGTTGATAAAAAGTTTAGAAAAAACTTTTCTCTGCTATAATTTCTTTATTGTGTAACAGCCAACGTCATTTTAACTCCTTCGGTTTTCATTACAAAACTGAATCTACGAAACTACCTAAGTGTGCTATAAAAAACTACTTGGTGGAGCAGCTCTCCGAACACCAGGTCAGAACTTAATTATATTTTCCATTGTCGTTTTGCTCCTAATAGGAAGTTTAGACCAGTCAAATCCTTTCCATTTCAAGCATTATTTTGTTTCAGTTTCCAATTCATTACTGCTTCTTCTCATGCTACGAAATTTCACTGTTTATGGTATTATGTTCTCTGAGTATTATTATATCGTCTTCATCCATAATCAATTTTTCACAAACATCTATAACAATTGAATATGCTTCACTTCGGTTTTCTACTGTTTTTGATTTTGCGTACCCTCGTCTGAAACATTTTCAGATTAAGTAAAATTCAGCAGAATTAGTTATTTCTTTGTTGACAAAATTCTTGTTGACATATTTGATGAAAACACCTACAAATTAGAAGAAGTCCAATTAAACTATCAATAAATTTACAGTATCACACACACAAGACACAAGCGACATTGTATCACGAAACCAGTTTCATAATCATGCTAAACCAAACATTAGATCGAAACATAGAGTATACTGTAGAGCATGTCATCCATAAGATATTAAGAAGCATTTGGCCCCAAATTAATCATTTGTTTTGTTAATTTTGACCTATCTGTAATAGTTGCAGAGTAGTGGTTAATCGAAATTCCAAAAACTACAGTTTCCAAATGCAAGTTATCCAAGATAATACGAGAGCAATTCGAGATGATGCGGAAATGTTCAGAATTGGAGCAACGTCAAGCTAATGCTCACTGTTTTTTTCGACCAGGAAGGTGTGCCTCATAAATACGCTGCAAAGGTGTCATGATGAGTTCTACTTATACAGAAACCTCCTTCGATCCAAATGCACAAGCTAAAAAATATGACGCGACGTAAATAGTGAATTTGATTAAAAGTTAAAAAAATGGAATGATCGACAAAGACAGTATGTTTCAGGGGTTGACTCTCTGTTTATAGCTGGTTTACTACGGCTTTCAAACTGCTTCATATGGTTTAGTGAGTTTGTACATAGCTCTGAACTATAGTAACTCACCCGTTTTTGAAATTCTTTTGAGTTGTCCTGAAGATGAGAAGTGAATATGTGTAAAAAATGTGTGTACTACACCAAAGACGTTACCACGAAAGAATAAACAAAATTATGGGTGTGTACGCTAAACTGAACACAGTGTGGGGCTTGCTCAATGTTCCTGCATTGTTTCGAATCGTGATCGATGATCAAACATTATCCCAAACGAAGAACTGTGGAGCAAAATAACCAAGAAGTGATTGAAGTCAAGATTGAAAAAGGATGAAATTAAAAGAAGTGTTCACAAGTGTAGGGATTGTGAGTGTGGCAGCCCAAGATTCCAACAATGGACTCAAATTTTTAAATTCTGAGCTTTCGCAATTTATTTATTGCTGTAGGTTATGAATTAATATAAATAACCTACATTGTATTCTGCTTTTGTAGCATAATTCTCTGGTGAAGCAATAAATAAATTGCGAAAGTTCAGAATTTGAAAATTTGAGTCTATTGTTGCAGTAGTGCTGAAAAACAACTCTGGGGATGAAAAACCATTTTCCTGTATCCCAAGTGAGAATAAATTTACTTCAATATGAAAGTAATAGGTCTGCAGAATATTATCAAAGTATCTGCTATGACAAGCCATTCCTGGATTTCCATAGCACATTAGTATTGATCACAATCATTATTTTAGAGGGTAACACTAATTTTATCACCCAGTCACATATTACTGTGAATTTATTTTATGCCAGAACCAGAATAAATAATTTAATTAGTAAATTAACCAATTAACATTCCTAATATTGTAAAGTTCCCTTATTGAATTAATTTAATTTTTTAACTCTATCAATTCAATCTACTTCATCAATAAACTTCATCGCATACCATGTGATTGTCTTCATCTGCTTATCCTCCAATGAAATTATTATTGTAATTTCAATCCACATGCGATCGGTTATACCTCTTCTAATAATTCCTTTGCAGTGTCGAGCTGTCTCTTACTCCCATGTATCGATTTATAAATATAGCTTGTGACGAGTATACCCACTTCATATAATACTCGTCGTCAGTTGCATTTTATTTATTTTTAATTGATATTAATCTCGAGGATGTGTGCAACGTTGTGTGCTGTACGTTCCCCTCTGTTTGATTCGTTCCGTTTGTGCGTAAATACGACCCAGCGGCATATCTTGGTCGCTACACGATGACGTCACGCGCTCACCAATCGGAATGATCAAATTCTGAAGTGGTCTTCGGCTTGGATCGGCGACGATCGTCGCATAGAAACGAAGAATCCTAAGCCGTTCCTGTGTGTGAGTACTCTCTCCGTATGCGTGTGGAGACCGGAGTCCCTGCCGAAGCCACAACACACGTCAGATTCTCGAAGATTTCTTGTCTCTTCGCGCGCCATACGTATTATACACCCGAAGAAGAAAAGTATGTGTATATATAAGTCTGTCTTTATCGGTCGAGAATTCGAACTGGGTATGAAGGAAACATTTATACAGATTTAGTTAAAAAGATTGAACCGAATTTGTGAATGATTCTATTCGCTTAGTCATCACTTCTTAAATAGGTTCATTATTCTAAGTAGTGATTATACTTGAACATAATTAGATCAACAGAGTTTATATTTGTCTTGCACTTTTAGACTACTGAACGACTGAAATTTCCTCTGAATTAATATTAGGGTGTTGGTTTTCATATTGTGCAACCTGTACAATTTCTATTTACAACGATTTTATTAAATTTAGACTTTGTATCCACCACTTTCTGCCAACTCTGTATGTAAAAGAATTAGATTCATAACAGTCACGCTCCAATTCATTCATAACCACACCAAGAAATGTTTTGACAGTAATATTTAAAAATTTAACTTTAGTTGTGCTAATAATAATACTTGATTTTATGTATATAGAGTCAGAAACAGTCATAAACGAAATAATTGGCTATTAACGCGTCATTACGATGAGTTGACGATTTTGGCAGCTTACACGTGAATACTATTATAACTCTTTCCTAGAAAAAAAAAACGATATTTATGTTCGCAAAAAATCAGATTAGTGTCGTAAGAAACTTTTTTCTTACTCATTCTATTTAATCGATAACTAGCTAGAGTTTCGCTTTTTTTAGCACAATAACGGTCGAATAATTTTAAACACAGCCTGTACATTCACTCACACAGTTTCACCAAGCCTCGCATACACGAGCATTGCAAACCGATCCAACAACAAAGTCTCTCTTTTACCGAGACCGATCTCACCCGATCGAGAAGAGAAGAACGGAGTCCGCAAGCCATTAACTAAAAACCTATCTTCAGTTATTGTCTGACCGTGGTTCATGTTATACCGTCAAGGTTTCACTGTATTCGATACGAATTCCCGAGAGATTAGTGTATTGTGCGCAGAAAATGCCAGTTTCTCCTACACATTTCGTGACTTTCCGTAGTGTTCGTTACTTTTAATATATTTTTGAAGTGTAGGCGAGACGAATCAGTGAAATATACGAACCTAGAACCACACTGACACGGTAAAATCGAAGAAATGTGGCACAAGTGTTGTCTACACGCGGACCGTAAACCGGAGATACTGCAGTGGTATCGGAATCGGACCTAGAGGCACCCAACACAATATGTTTACTGTTCGTATATAGCGTGTATTGATGGGAAAAAGAGAAATACAAAAGAACTACTGTATATTATAGTGTGTGCATTTTTTATTTTTAGAAAGCAAGAAAGAAAAGCAAATGTTGAAGACGTACAAAGGAGAATGAATGAGATGAATGATACAGGTATTAATATTTTGCCTAAAATATTTTTTTTTTGTTTGAATTAAATATTTTATATTACACAGAAAATTTGGAGCCTCTTGGTAGTTGTTAATCTCGGTTATTTGCACTTATCTCACAAGCTTTCTTATCTTTTGTATTTGATTTAATTCTAATCTTGAATTTCAAACGTTTTTGACCAAAATTAGCAATACTGTAAATGAAATTGAGTATAGTATGTTTAACTATATACAGACAAATAACGTGAGCTTCTTAAATAGTAAATAAACCTAGATAACTTGCAACTCCTATAGTTCGACTGTTTGTGAATAGATGGCGCGTCGGAGATAAACATCATTATTGCATGGATAGATAAATGATTTAATAATGAAATTCGACTAACAATTACTTTGGAGAATTACTTTCAAATTAAAAATTTTGAATTCGGTCCAATTCTGGTGATTATCCTATTAGAAAGGGATATGGTAGTGTAACTAATATATACCTACCGTGTGAATGCAATTTCAATCATATTCCTGAAACTGGGTTATTATGGGCTAAATAATTTGTTTATTTTAAAACTTCCATATTCCATTTAAATTAAATAAAAGCAAATCTACTTATTTAGCATTAAAATGTGCGACAACTTAATAAGAAGAATACACTATTCTCATCAATTAATGCTAATTTAACATATTTCACATACAAACTTATCGTATATTCAAACTTTTTTCTGTTTTTTTGATGTCAAAGTATTGATTTTATCTATTGGTTTCGATATAGATAATTTGTAGTTGCTTAAATGATTGATGAATTATAATTAATAAATAAACTTTAATGTATTTTGCATTCAATACGACAACATTCAGAGATTTCCTTTGTTGTCTAAATGCCCGGTATTGCGTCAGATGTAAATATGACGATTGAAGTTGTTTAAAAAGTCAAAATTGACTACCATTAGTGAGATTGTAAATTTCAAAAATGTTTAGCTAGAGAAAATTATTTTCTTTAATTTGGCACGATTGAGAAATATTAATATTTCCACATAAGTATATACCAATTTAAAACCATCTGATTCATTACTCTGCAAGGTGTAAAAGGAGGATGTCGTATCCTTTTTGCCAATTTATATCTTTGGATAACGACATCCCGTGGTTTGGAAACTTTATAAAGTTGAAGTAATTTATTGGGAACTATGTGACAAATCTACACCATTTACTCACGTACACATTCAGGAATATTTCAGTGGTAATCTGGATAAACCAAAACATATATCGTTGTAAACGAATATAAAGTTAAAAATAACTTAAATATCTAATACACTGGTTTCATTAACATACATATCCCCATCATGCACGGTAGAGTGTTTTCTAGACTCCAACACAGCGAATTTCAAAATTGTCACCATTTCTTTAAGATACCTGCAATTTTAAAATTCGAATCTTCGATAAAAAGGCACTAATTTTATCTTTAATAAGACTGAAGGTAATTCCTCTGCAAATTTTGATCAATTTCTCAAAATTTAATTTAAATGAATTGTTATTGTATTTGGATCGATCTATCCTTCGGTAGCGAAGTGATTAAAAAACTCGCATACTGATCAAGAGTTAATTTACTTACTCAGAGCTCATCTAATCGATCGACCCCAAAGTATGTCCGCCTCACTTTGCCCAATTTTGAGCAGTCAGCAAGGAGATGAACTGGAATTTCCTCCTCTGTCTCATAGTTTCTACACAGGGAAGAGTTTACTATGCCTATGTGATGCATGTGTTTCTTTAGTGCGCAGTGACCGGTTAAGATCCCTGTGAGTAACCACAGCCAGTATCTGCTCATAAATACTGCCTTGCGTAGTCTTTTCTCACATAGGCGGATTTCGAGAGTGTCTCATGCCGGCAAGTGCATTCCAGTTGGAGTAATGCCTAGCTGGCACCTCTTGCTAGCTTGTCAGCCATTTCATTGCCTCTGATTCCAAAGTGACTTGGTGCTGTGATGTTCCGCCAGTTTTTTAAGAATACTATGGCAGTCTAGTACTACTTCGGAATCAAACCTGGCAGTCTGTAGTGCTCTTAGGGCAGCCTAGCTGTCAGACAAGGCTTCTACCGCTCCATTAACCTGGGGACAGTTTAAAATGCGCTCTGCGCAGGTCTGAATGACAATTATTTCGGCTTGGAAGATGGATGGGGAGCTACCCAGGCAAATGCTACTTTAGTGGATCATAAATTTCTGGAACACCCTGTATATTGGAAATAAATAGATATTTCCACAATTATAGTAGCGAATCTAGTGTTCATATAGTGTTTTAACTTGCTAAGCAACGGTGTTTACGACACTTTTAAATTATGATGATATTTTTTCTAAATATGTTCTAAATACGTGTTGCATTTTTTTTTATGTCATCAGTGCGACTATATCTATAAATGAAGCAGTTTTAGGCACATATTTACGTGTATAGAATAAGAGAAATTCTCTGTAAAAAAATAAATATTTAAAATTCAACAAATACAATATATACAGGGTGGTTCACCGGGAACTGCAACGATCAATTATGGGAAAACTATAGCTAGGAATGATCTGAAATTTTGGCACTATACTAATGTCGATGAGGGGCCACTCGCCTATAATATTTTCAAAATGGCGGCGCTTCGGGATATACCGGAATTAAGCACAAACTTCGTTATTTTAAATAGAATACCCTGTATATTGACACGTTTTTAGATTCTACGTGAAATTCTAAATATATTTCATGTATATCATATACCTAAGTCTAACCCTTTTTGACTTATTTACATTCTTATGCAAAATTTGACGTTTGCAGGCAGATAATCAATTGCACTTTTTCCATATAAGGATTAGTTTATTATTTATTTTGAAGTAAGGTTTCTCAAGTAGTTGACCTAATTAAATACTATTTGTATAAAATTGTTACAATTATTCATACAGGGTGTTCGAAATATACGTCTGAAAATGAAATCGGAAAAATTACCGAAAACTAACATTCAATAAATAACGATTAAATATGATAATAAATGGATAAATAAATAACATAACATAACCTTACGAAATAACTATAATATGTAATAAAAAACCTAAACTATAGCAATTAATAAAAATATAGGTATATTATAATCACTCTACTTTAATGACTGGACAATAATGCCATATTTAGTTACATCTACTATTTTGAGACTGCGTTGCATACCAACAATCTTGGTATGGCAAATAATTTAAAATTTTATCAAAATAATACTTGACATATCCTGTAACAAATCCGTATATGAGGAAAAAACAAGATAACAGAAAATGATCATTAAACAGAAATATTTTATAAGAAAGTGCAAATTTGTTGTTGTTACCTTGGCAAACCAAACCAAAATAAATCAGCTTCAGTAACTGCATCTTTTAATTAAACTATTACATTATACCACTTTCATAATCTTTACCATATGTTGCATTTTATTAAGTCGTCACAATGTTCCACAAAATACATAAGACTTCATCCTTATATGGTGAATGACTTATTTTCAACGATCTACATTATGCAACCCAAGTACTACTACTACTTAATCGCAAAAATGCCTCACCTTTCATTTCGAAATTAAACGTTCATGTCGAAGTCCTGATTTGGTTTTGGCCTAGTAAACCGCACATGATTCTTACTCGTTGATAAAACACCACTGATTCATTTCAAATAAGTGCGTGTAATTCCATAAAATCGTGTCATATTATTTATTATTAGACTAGTCACATTTCCGATTGATATATTACTTGATTTATTTCTTAATTGTTTTATCTAACCATGTTTTTGGTTCATTGGAGTGTACCCTCGGTGTATGTACATAACTGTAAAATCGCAGTAAAGACACGTTTTTAAAGGGAGTCAATCACTCGTTTAAAATACCGTTTACCTGTCAACGATTCTTGCTTATCTCGAGTAACGATGCAAAAAGGATACACTGGCATGCATTCAAAAACCTATACGATAATGTTTATTATTCTAAACATCACGTCTAAATAGAGAAAATACTCTGGCATTCTTGAAAACTAACTAGCCGGAGATATTTTACAGTATTCAAGAGGCAACTCGCGATGATAACGTTTGAATATAATTAGAGCTGAAAAAAACAATATACAAGAATGTGAATCTGCAGTGCCGCCTAACAGTCGCCTTAGATTGAGCAACTAATGAAACACAAACCTGTAATAGGAAGGAATCCATTCGAATCGTGTAATATTAAAAAGATATAGGAAATTTTTTTAACTAAAAGTTCCTTTAAAATATTGTAAATTTTAGTGACACAGATATCTGCTGTAAAAAAGGCTTCCAAACAATTTCCCACACAACAGTTTCTCCTTTAATCATTTATTTTAGAATTATAGTTGATAAATTAAATCAAAATTGTCACCTACACTAGCTAGAATCCACATCATTGTGCATTACTACAAAAACCACACAATTTAAATAACTATAGCATACAATCATACTAAATTCCACCTTTCCAATTTGTGTCTCTAACCCCCACTGGAAACTAATTTAAATAAAAAAGCACCTTTAATAATATATTCTGTCCCAAACCATTTAGAGAACCATAAATTACATTATTTATTACACTTTTTCCCTTCGCGGGCCTTCCAGTGAGTGCATAAGAGAAATAATAAAACCGAATGCATTAGTACGTTTCTCTCACACATCTGAATATTAAAACCAACATAAAAGAGAACCTATATGCCTTACTAGCGTATATAAAGATCCTTTCGTTCTTCGAGTCCGAGTTCCTTTTTTTCCAAACGTTATGCTTTCTACCTAGAGGAGTTGACCTGTTCTTCACTCGGCTCCAAATCTCATATCTTTAACATCTGTTAGTCGTTCTTCTGAATATCTCGGAGCCTATAGTCTGGTGTACCTGGCGCCTGTAATTCGTCTGCTGATGCCAAGCGTTTAAGGCGGACCAGAGGAATCCACCTCAACGCTTACAAAAGGGGCATGCACGTATAAAGAAAACGACCTGTCAAGGTGGCGCGTTTATAATAGCAGTGTGAAGCAAAAAGGAGCAAGACAGGTTAAGGAATATACAATGCACGCGTCTAACAATAAGTATCGGGAATAAAAAGAAGTGAATCTTTTCGAGAAAAAAAATATCTTTTGTCGTGGTTGGTTGCTGCCACTTCGAATTCAGTTGATTAGACAGGATTTTTTTTTCATTGGAGGCTTCGATTGCCTTCGAAGTTTTATCGGAGATAAAATTATCGAAAAAGTTACTGTTCATTTATACAGGGTCCGGCAACGAAGCGGGGACGGAAGATTACACGCTTATTTGAAAGTTTGTCAAATATTTAGTCATCGGATATTCTTCCGCACCATCAAGTGCACGTTTTAAAAATATTTTGTTTTATACAGGGTGTTCCAGATGGAAATGCCAGACTAAAGTTGCATTTTTTTAAATGGAACACGCTGTATATTAATAGAGAAAATGATCCGCGCTTGAAAGCTGGTTACAACGATATAATGTTGTATAGGTCTAAAGTTGATAGTTTCTATGTAAACAATTATTTTACTTGATAAATTGATACATTTCAGTAGGCTATTCTGCATAGGGAAAAACAAAAGATTCGAAACCAACAGAGTAGAATATTTTTTACTAGTATGGACTGTCGTTACTATGTGAAATAAATTCTGCAACTGCTCGCTTTATACAGGGTGTTCACAATTTTGCAAAATCGAATAAATCTCAAAAATTTTAAATGGAACACCCTGTATATTGTCAGCTCATTGGAAAGCCCTTTTACTACGCTTTCTATTGATGCATTTAGGATAGATCATTTTCTAATTATTTCTTTTTAAAGTTGAATTAATGAGAAATGCTTGTATTCTTAGAAGCTAATTTGCACTTCAAACCTACTATAAGATCGAATATTCAACAAATAATCCATAAATGGTCTATAACAAGGAGAAACATTTAGTATGAGAGACAATTGATTTTCATTCAGCGGTGAAAGCAAACATTAAATTAATATAAAGTAATATAGCATTTTCAATGGATTCACTGCTAATCAAGTTATCTGGTGTTTTAAGCTTGTATACTTAATAACCAAGTTGTAAAAAAATTCATTTTGTGTTATACCTACAGTATTTCGTTCCATCTTTAAAAGCGATTGTTATATTGACTAATTTTAGTAGGTACCTACTCAAGAAATGGTAAATATGATATTTATTCTTGAGGAGTGTACAACAAATTGTTTCCTAGCAAGTAGAGTATATGCAGAGAGATTTCCAAACCTTGAAAGAAGACCGGAAGTATTGAAAGATTATTAGAGTAATTTATAGAAACTGATGGTGTAGCCTAGAAGAAGGGCGAAACCAACAAACTGGTAATCAATAAACAAAGCGAACTGGCCGTATTATTAACAATACAGGAAAATCCACATTCCGAACATTTAGAGCGAGTAAGGCCAGCTAGAAAGAGATAGATCTAGAGTGGGGCGGTTATAAAACATATACGAAATTAACGCATTGGCGAGCGTGCTATTCTGTATGTTTTACAACCGCTCCACTCTAGATCTATCTCTTTTCTAGCTGGCCTTAGTCGCTCTAAATGTTCTGTATGTGGAGAGATGTAAGTATAGATGGTATTTCAAAGGTAACAGCTATTGAAAGTAGGAGCTCGTGTTTGTTGAGTATCTACTAAAATTAATCATTATAATAATTTATTTTAAAAATTGAACGAAATACTGTATAACACAAAACAAAATTTTTTACAACTTGGTTATTAGTATACAAGCTTAAAACTGACACCGCTGAGTGAAAATCAATTGTTTCTCATACTAAATTGAGTTTCTCCTTGTTATAGATCATTTATGGATTATTTGTTGAATATCCGATCTTACAGTAGGTTTGAAGTGCAAGTTAGCTTCTAAGAATACAAGCATTTCTCATTAATTCAACTTTAAAAAGAAATAATTAGAAAATGATCTATCCTAAATGCATCAAATGAGGTATCAATAGAAAGCGTAGTAAAAGGGTGAAAGAGAAAATAATTACCTTTCAAACGATGCATGACGTGACCCATGTTCGTATTAAGAAGAGAAAAAAAAACACAAAATTGCGACCATGCATAAAAAGTATGTGTCAGCAATTTTTTTAGTTAAAAAGTATGACAAAAAATCTAATTTAAATCTCCCAACTTGCAAAAGAATATTTCTAATCATTTAAAAAATACAGCAATGACTCCATTTTAACAACGATTTTACGAGGTTTCCAATAAGAATGATATCGTAAACAATTGTCAGCTAAGTTTACATTGGACCTTATGCAGTGATCGCCAAAATGTTGGCATCAAATAGTAAAAAAAATGTATTTCGAGTGTTTGGAAACGTAAACTTTGACGTACAGAGCTGCTTGGATAAATATTTAAAATGGTGCCAATAGAAGTTATGACTTGACTTTCGATATTTGTCAATTTTTTTATATCAAAGTCCAAAATACTGGCTTCAAATTTTGACAAAAGATATATACTTTTCATATAAATCTTTTTGTTATCGCTCCAAGCACCTATGGGAGTACTTTGAACTGTTCAATACGGTTCTGTTTTATTGATTTTTATGCTTGACTCATGGACCTAATTAATACTTAATTATTAAGTCTAGATAAATAAAATTAATATTTTTTCCCGCCATTATAAATCACGAAAGTTTCCATCTTCAAAAAATTTAAATAAAGTCAAAAAAATCAAGCTGACACGATTTAAAAAGAAAATCAAGTAAATATTGTTTAATTTCTAAAAAACATTCCTGTCTGGAGTTTGGCAATTTCGAAATATAACATTTTGTAACTGTCTGATGGCAGCTAAATACAACCACAACAATCGCTATTTAGCTTACCGAAAAAAGTATTTTTTTTAATCATTTATAAGTTTTTAAATAATAAGCTTTTCTTTCAATTTTCAATTTTTTTTTAATTCACTCTGTTTTGGTGCTAGCGTAAAATTGGCACCACAACATTCGAATAACTTACAACTATTTCAAAAATAAATACGTCTGGCATTCGTTTTGCAGAATTCGATGGCACAAGTTATATTAGACAGAAGGTTTTAGTATCTAAATCATAAAATTTGCGCTGAAAATTGTGATGCCAACTTCACAGACGCTAGTTTGAGGCTGAATTTTTGCAGAATGAATAGACTTAACACAGAACAGGGCAATACAGAGGATCATTCTTGATTCATCTCCCACTCTTAGCGCTTCAAAGCTAATTATCCTCCCTTCGAAATAAATCGCTTTCAATATGGTCTAAAAATTAAAAAATTGGAAAATTACTAAATTTATAATTGGCCCTTCCCACCAGGATGTAGGAAAAAGAGTCGAACACACACGTTTAAGTAAGAATGCTGAAAAAATTCAAAACTTTAGCACCTGCCAAACAGAAAGCTGCTCAAATATATGTTATGATTGGAGATAATCCGAATTGGTAATAGAAGTATAATTGGTTGGCGAGCTGTATCTGTATCCGAATTTTCATGTTTAGATTATTTTGTAAGGCCACTTCAAACAGATTCTTGTACTTAGACCATCAGAAAGATTGAATTCCTGTAACATACAAGCATATTGCACCAGCTATAGTTGAAACTGCTTGTAGCATTCGCATATTTGAACAAATTTCTCAAGATTTTCTTCAGATTCCATATTTGACAACAATAGAATGAAACGATAGAAGGCGAGTTTTAATTATCCGGAAAACTGTCACATTTTCTTGGAGAATTGGATTCCGATCGACCTACCATTCGCAGTTGGGAACAAAATGATTAACACATGATTACAATCCTGTCACACGGCCATATGAACACAGTGGCACACAAAAACTACATCCCGAGAGTTTTACTGATGATCAAGCAAGCGATACAGGTTAAGAAGTCAGTGCAACTAAGCACCCATCACACATAAAAAAAGTTACTACTGTTTCGAAATATAGTAACACTTCCTAATCTCACTAAATTGATCGAGACGAACTGTCAGGCTGATTTGCAATAGGAGGAGTTCTGCAGTGCCTCAGAATGAAATACAAAATCATTAATATGTTAACTTTATTTTGGCAACACAACATTTTATGAAAAAATACCTACATTCCATTGATATCAATCTATCATTCTAAATTGGTACATTAACATTTAAATTTGATTCCTGTTTATTATATTGTTAGCAGTTTAAGAGATGTAATATCTCTCATTAACATTCGCTGACATTTCAGTTTCAAGACACCTACTCCGCATAACAAAGACTAACGTTATGTTTTCATTTCAAACTTTATTATTATACCCGCATCAATAATATTGTGAGGAGATGTTTTATCTTCAGAATAGAATCATCTAATTATATCTAATGCATTGAATGATATACAGAAATATACCGCATGATCTCCAGGTAAATGTTATTGGCGTAATATTATAAACTTTAAAATTATAATTTTATTATTACAACATAACCAAGTATTGTTTCGCGCCGATTTTAATTGATCTAAGTACATAAAAATTTATCGTAAATCGATCATTATGGGGAATTAATTACGGCATGGAAGTCTCTTATCAAATACGAAAACATTACGTGGAAGAAATGAAACAACTATTTCGTAAATTTTTATTCACAAAATTTTATTATATTACACAAACGTCTGACTTTGAAAATGACGTTATAATTTCTCATTCCAACCTCATACGGATGAAACGCGCAGTGATCAAAATAGAGGTTCTTAATTGGACGAAATGCATCACAATTTTTTGTCAGGCGAAGGTTGACAAGATCGCAGCTAAAACGATGTATAAAAATTTTCGACGTGATCTGGGCGAACTCTCCGATATATACCAAGTATATATTAAGATCATTCAAGGCCGTTGATTAATTACGAGTTAAATGTTTTTTGTTACAGTCTCCTGTCGCATATACAGTGCTTTATATTATATAGAGTTAAACTTGTAAATACTTCAGATATGATTCGATCGGTTTAAACGATAAAAAAAACTATGAATTGTACATTCCATAAGCGCCACCTAACTAATTATGCTTATAGAAGTTCCTTTTTAGCATGCTAAGCTCTCGTAATAGATTCAAAGTATTCTTATATCTCTTACAAATTTAATGTCTTTTTTATATCTAAGCTATATTTGCACTGTTATTTAACGAATGGACATAATAATTGTCGTATTTTATATTTACTAATATACAATAACAATGAAACTTTTTTCTGTTTAAATAATTCTGTACGTTTTATAAACAACAATCATTATTTTACATGTGTAAGGTTTCAATGTCAAGGGTTTATTAAAGGAATTATTACTCCATTATGATCAAACCTCTTCCTCGCCCAAAGAGTTCACAGTTTAAGGTCAGTAATTATCTGAAAGCGATAAGACATCCCTCCTAAAGAAGTATGATAGATAAATGCTCAATACGTGTAAACCCGTACGAAACTCATAAAAGTATAAATTATTAGGAGTATTTATTGACACTTTCCTTATTCGATTTTGATAACAGAATTAATAGACTTACAAGTATTACTTTTAATAAACGTTTATTAAAATATGTCGTTATTGTAATTATACATGAATAGACGCACGTTTCGAGTAAGTTATAACTTTCATTTTAGTAAACACAGCGTAGCATCGTAGTATATTTTAGAACTGTCACGAGTTCAATATTACTCTAACTTGTTTATACAATCTATACGTTTATTAACTAATGAAGTTATGATTGTCCAAGGATTTGGCATACGTTCAAACTCGTTTTTGAAAACTCTAGACATTTCGACTTTGGATAGTCTGTATTGTGTAACTGCTAATGAAATTAATATATTTGTATATCTAACTGACAATGATTGAGATATCTGTCTTGTTTCAGGTGAGTGACGCAGATTGATAATTAGCCAGACGCAGCTGATGTTTTATGTTATTGGTAATGATGCTTTGAAAGGTAAGGTTAGATCTTTTCACTATACAATAGTTTGTAATCTCCAAATATAATGTGTAGCGACAATATCTAGACAAAGATTGTTATACCATGCTTATACATAATTCTTAAAATTGCATAATCTTCATAGAGAGAGCTCCACGTGCGATTGTGTTCATAACAATAACCGGCGGTCAGTACATTAAAATAAAAATATATCCATTCGTTTTTTTTTTTTCAAAATTATTAACAATAAAATTTAATTTCCATACTAAATTTCCATGTCAAACACTAGAACATAAATTTCAAACGGAAATCTTTTAAAATAGTTGGTAAATTGCCAGCAAAATGTATATTATCTATTATTCTGCTCATAATATGTTTCCCATGTCTGCGAGTTAAACTTTCTTTGAACTGACAACCAGAACTAACCAACAACACGAATACGTTCATATCAGATATTCCAAGGCGTATGTGAAACTGCGTCAGCTTTAGATTACCAGTAATTAAAGCTGATAAAGCCTACATTTATGTTATGCAACGTTTGGCATCTCTGACATTCGCTCCAGACGAATTGGATATGTAAACACACGTTTCTCTCTCGTCTATGGACACACAAAAATTACAGAAGATATCATCTGCGTTTCAATTGCAACTCGTTTATTATAAATATCAACATACACGCATGTATTCAGTGTGATTGCAAGTAAGCCTGTATGCATCTGCTGAACGTCTGTTACCCTGAATGAACAACCCGTTGTGACTGCGAAAAGTTTGGCGATTACGTATGTACAATGGTTTATTCATGTTTGACATGAGTTTTGTGATGTCGTCCAAAATTTAATCGCATATGCAATACGTTCACAACGATTGGAGATCATGAATGACACTTGCGGTAATGTTTTTAATACTCTTTATTATAACACTGAAATTGAATTGACGCAAGCCCAACTGGTCGGCCATGAATTAGATGTAAAGAGTACAATCAATACGTCAAGAGCAATTATTTATTGTAATTGTTAATTAAAGTGAATCTTTACAATTAAAACATTTCAAAAGTCATCGTTTATGAGAATCATGGTTTTTTTATTAAGTGTTTAAAAAAATATTAAATTCAACATACTACCTGCGTATGTTTTTTTCTTTTATAGTGTCATATATATTTTTTGATTTCTTAGTATTCAAATTCACCCCGCACTGTGAGATGACTTTGACTTTGGGTACAAGTAGAACTTAAGCTAAAATATTGTTTTATTAAACTAGAAGTACCCTCTTCTAACCGCTTTGGAGAGAATTAAAATAAAAATAATTTTTCCCCTGGTCATATTTAGAGTGACCTTAACATTAGAAGAAGCAAAAATATCATGGTATGTACTATTTTGCCTTAACACATTAATCTTATAGATATTATTATTAATCTCAATGATTTTACTTCCAAATTTTAAGTCCTTTTCCTTTCCAATAGAAAACTTTGTTAACAACAAAATCTTTAATAGAAATTTCTTTGTTTAGAGTGATAGTCTTACTGGCTGATACCTCATCTTCTGAAAACACTTTTGTGTCATCTCTAACACTTCAGGTTTGTTTTCAAATTCTTCATAACAATTCTTGGGCACCTACGTGCTAGTATTTGGCTTACAACCGACATGTTCTTTTGTCACTTCATTTTTATCCTATCCACTTCTCTTATCTCATTTTCCTAATGTACCATTTCATTCTCTTTTTTTACAATTGGTCGTTTTCTTCGTCGTCTAACCCAGCTCTACAAACAGGTTTTACTTTGTCTTCCTTTTTGTTTACTGGGACATCTTTGTTTGGTGTTGTATCGGAGGCTTTATTTAAAACTCTTTATGGATCAAAAGGATGTATGCCACCTACAGCAAACCCTGACATTGAATTCCGACTCCCTTTAATGTCTTAAAATATACTACATCTAACGAGAAGATGCACAAAGTTAATGTTATTTCTCTTGGACTCATTTATAATATAAATGAACAAATATGAAGCACAAATCACCAATTCCAATATTTTTCCTTAGTTGTGCAAGTAGTACTCTAGTAAACCAATCTTCAAAAACACATTAGGGGAACCAACCACTTTTAAGTTTTCTTGTAGGGTCCGCTTCGTATCCAGCTATTCCAAATGTGGTTTGATTGCTAGTATTTGAAGAGAAGAAGCAGGGAAAAATGATTCTCCAGTTTCACTACCTGCAAACGTCGAGGAAATGCGCGCTTTCAAAAGATCTTGTAGACGATTAGCACGCTTGGACAAGCACTTGACAACAACTATGATACGACTGGGATTGTCGGAGAATTTGATCTCCCAAAGCCTATATATGTTTCTGAGACTAATAGCAACTATCTTTTTTGATACCTGAGTTCTTGCACGTTTAAAACTTTTTAACGAATCATTTCCAGGCATATTGTCACGACAGCATTTAATCCATGTCGATCGAAATAGGAAGCTTTATCTTGAACACAACAGACTTCCATGACTTCCAATCGCATAACCCTAAACTTACAAATTTAAGAGTACATCAATTTCAATCTCGAACGATTTTCGAATTGTTAATGTAAGAGCAATTATCCGGACCACAGATAAAAAAACACTCTTCGATTGAAATAATTTTATTTTAATCAAGAAAAACAAATTAAAGAACATCCAATTATTACTGGTCTCGAATAATAATAAAAAAAAGTATCCACAATCCTACAGACCTAATTTTGGACCTATTTATTACAACTATACACATAGAAGCGTCTATAATGTAACTCTTCTAAACGATATCCAACCTTCCAACAATTAAAGGTATAATTACCGCCCTACGAAAATTTACCAGGGGTCGCCTTCATCCGTCTGGTCATCTTGGCACCTCTTCGTATCTACCATCTCTCTCGAACAGTCTCTCCTGAAGAAAAAGAAGACCCTACTAGATATACCACGCACATATACACATATAAAGTCTTGCGTTTCTATCTCGGATCATAATCTAGGATTACTGGCTTTTAATTTGTGATGGAAAGGTGTGTGCAGTATAATTTGGTATCTTATTAAACCACTTTCAGAGCCCACGGGCTCAAGCGAAACATACGAGAGATCTGTTTGGGTATTTTCTTTCTTTATTCTTCTCGGGTCATGAATACCTGTTCCTATCGATTCTTCGACCAGAATAAATAGGTGCGCGAAAGACGGAAAGAATTCATTTTTCTCTTACGAGAGGTGGAAGAACAGTTAGTACTGTCTCTCTTTGGAGCAATCATTGACTGGACTGGTTTTTTTGATCTTTTCGTCTTGTTCTTTTTTTGTGGGTTTTTTTTTTGCTGTATTTTTTATTTCATTATAAAATTTTGCTTGGGTGTTCATGTTTATTGGCAATATTGATTTCGTTATGTAATTAGCAATTTTTATTGAAACAGCTGCAGTTTTAATCTTCTAAATTTTAAGAAAAATTTATAATCAGGTGCTTAGATGATATAAAAGAATTTCCTTTTGACGTTATTCTGATCTATCTGTCGATAATATATAAGCCTTCCAATAAAATGTTTCATCGAATAATAAAAATGCATATCGTATACATCAGAAATTTAAATTTAATTAGAGGAACGTAACCTTCTCTTATTATACTTTTTAATTACTTCGAACAGCATTGAAAATGACACGTAATTAATTATTTTATCGGGTGGATCTTGAAAGTTTAGATTCAAACACTAATTCATTAAGAAATTGTTGTACCTTGGAAAGGTGTGATTTATTCAAAGTATTTTTATTAAATATGTAATCCCCCGATAGATTTATTACAGCCATAAATTATATTCATAATTTTCTCAATGACTGTACTAAATTAAATGAAATGTACACTTGGAGAAAAAGGTATCTGATCAATGTGAATAAGAATGGAGCCTGACAATGCTTGCTAGATTACTTAGTATGCACAAAATAGATCAATATACATTTATCACTTTCAAGTTTACCAGAAAATCTTGCTGAAGTCTCCAATGATAGTTGATCAGTATGTAGGATAGTCACGTGCTGGTCTTATCTTATCTTGCACAGTTTTTATATCTTGTTGCAGTCTTTACCTTTATTCTGCAATAATATCTAAATTTTCTGGAAACTGATCTAAGTAGTGGCAGAAAGCATATTTTCTAGTATTTTTATATAATTCACTACCTTATGATTTGCAAGAAAATTTTACAATACTTGAACATACAAACAATAATCGTTCGTTCATTGATGCAGTATATTCGTATCTTCAGTGAATTGTACGCATCAAGTAACCAAAAGAAAGTTCGACTTGGTATGCAAGCATACAATCTTTTAATCTCCTCCAGCTAGTTCAGTCAGGAGTCCTACTAGTAAACATATTGGGGCCTGCCAGATGTTTCAATAGAAAGTGTCTGTTTTGATACTTCAATAAAATAAATGTAAATAAGAAGACTATTTGTTTGACGAATATTTGGTCATTTATTTGGCTTTATTATTTAGCACTCACACAAGAAAAGAAGAAGTCGATAGGTGTCAGCTTCCATGAACTTGAAATCCAGTTCATAAAACGAAGAATTACTCGGTTACATTCAATGTTTCTTTACTATTCATTGCAAAGAGGATGTTGAATTGTTGACCATGACGTTACATTGAAGTTGCCACGAATTAAAAAAACATCCTTCATAAATACGTTTACTTTTTATTTTATTTATTTTCTCACTTAGTTTCTGTTACACATTTATATAGGACAAAGTATACATTAACAGAAGTTAAAACAAAAAACATATCAGAAAATGTGAAATCATAATTGTCCCAATTAACCCTAATATCATGTATGGTTGAACAAGCTATATTTGTGTTCGTTTACAGTATCGCTAATTTTGGTAAAACGAAAAAAAAACACTTGAGAGATGTGACCGGACCGGATTTATATTTAATGGATCTGTACATTAAGCGCTACAAATATCTCCTGCAGACGAACGGGGCTAATATTTCCGTTCCGAGAAAGTCGAGATGATGCGATTTCACTCCTTACGAACGGAAACAAAAGCAAAAACAAAAAGAAGTACAAGCCGAAAATATGACAGATCTCAAAGAGAAGTTCAACTTACTCGCTTACTTGAGTACCGCAGTTAATATCGCAAGACATAAGTGGAAAACAGCTACTGGCGTATTAAGCCTCGAAAGTTATTTTTGCGCTCTACACATACGCCCAGATGGATACGTTATAGCCGTTGGAAGGGAAAAAAAACATGACATAACTGAACATCTGGGTAGCTTACTTGATTCTCGTGAGGTGAGCACCTGTAATAATCCTCATTAAAAACATCCGGTCGTATTCTTAGACGGCTATAGAAATTAAGAGAAAAAAACATTGAGAGAAGTCAACGAAATAATAATGGGGACGAGAATATACATTACTAAGTTGTATGGACGCCCTGTATAGTTACTTATATATCTTCAAATATATACGTGAAATAGGAATATCTTTTTACCTCTTACATATTTATCACCAATAAACATTATTTTCATTTAAAATGTCAGGTAGAATGACGTTTTAATTGAGGTTAGATTGCATCACAAGTTCACGTATCCATAATCGTCGTATCCAAGGTTTTAAAACACTTTTGGCTGACAAAATCCTACAGCGTTGTTTACCGCGTTTCTTCAAACATCAATTTCTAACGATGACATTCGTCATTATCACTTCATTATATATCTACATTTTACGGTATACACAGAACCTATACCGTGTGTGTATTTACATAATGTCGTTTAATTATCGGATTACCTAAGAAGAAGAAAGAAAACATGTATCAACTTTCAACACCTACACAGGTTTTAACATATTCGAGTATTTGATTATTCTAATAGGAAATCGTAAGTTCTTCATTTTAAGTTTTTTGTTTTAACAAGTACGACGTCGTAGAACAAGTGCGTTTTAAGGAAACAATGGCAATTAAATTAACTGTAGGTCGTACCGTGAAGTAAAATGGTATTGTCAATTACGAAACCATTTACTAAATAAATAACAGAATTATGTTTAGGAAAAAACAATAATAATTTGAGTAACGATATAACTGCTTCTCATGGCTAATAAAAGCTCTACCGTCTGATACACTTCAGCTGCTTTCATTTCCCTAACTATTAAAAAAACATTCGCGTTTTAGCACAATATATTTTGATTAAAAACACATCAAAAATGTAGAATTTTTATTGGCTCAGTTTCTTATTTCTCTCTGCTTGATTTGTTAACAACGTCATCTATTTCTTAATGAAAAACAAATTTAATATTAGGCGACTGCCTCCTTTTAATTTTTATTAATCTTTTTTGGCTGATTTCAATGTGGGTTGACTTGTCGAGTTGATTTTCTTCCGAATTTTGCGACAAGAATTCCTACGTTGTCTGACTGTGTCGTATTGTACCACTTATTGTAACACTTACAGGGTCGGCGTTCACCCTATAGCGTCGACCCTTAAAACTCTGCGGCTGCACTACCCCATCCCTGGTTTCATAGTTTCAGGGTAACGGGCGTGGCGGGAGTAGACTTCGTATATAGGGGAGGATTCTTGGGCGTAGGCATGGGCATACGCTCCGGCAGTCCGGCCGCTAACCGTCGGAATATACGGTGGGTAAGTGAGGCACCCTACGGCGCTTACCTAGAGAACTCTGCAGCTGCACTACCCCATCCTTGGTGGCCACACTCAGGGAAACGGGCGTGGCGAGAGAATTTGGCGAAGATAGTAGGGGAGGATAAAAGTCGGTTCGCCGAGGAGTAGTCCGCCCGCTGGTTGTCTGGTTGGGAAACCTTCGGTTTCATCCTAAAACAACTCGGTGATTCTGGGACCCTACGGTTTCACTGTAGCTGCCGCGGATACTTGATCGCCGGAGGGGCGAAAGAGTTGGCGTGGTTGGCATTTTGGGGTAGGGCTCCGGCCCGGCCGTCCCCGTAGTTCAGGCTTAATTCACGGGCGGGCTGGTTGTACCTCACGGCCAGATTCCGTTTCCCACGCTTGGCCGATAGTAGCCATCCGCAAGGAGGCCTAGGCCCCGTGGGGTTAGATGTGAGGTAGGAGTTCGCCTAAGCGTCTCCAGCGGTGACCCGTCTAACGCTGACAAGGAAACTTGTTTAACATGGGTAGCACGGGGGAGAGGAGCCCTCCGGCTCGCCGGTCCTCTCCGAGAGGTGTCGGTCTCGTGCGGGCGGTGAGATAGTGGGTGACAGTTTCGAGGCACATAACTTGTTATGTGCGGTGTGGCACCCGAAAATGCGGGATATGTACCACTTACGATGTCATGGTTTTGGCCCCCCGAGTACGTCAACTCATTATCAATACTAAACATATAAAATATTCTATAAGATTATGTACATAGTTTTGTTTCTAATGTGATCTTAAAAAAATAGAAAAATGTATCATCTTTCCCCATACATGTATATATGGAAGGCTTTATAGTTTATATTGGAAAGCATAAGACGTAATAATCTAAAGATAATAATAAAACGTAATTATTGTTATAAATGCCAGAAATAAAAATTTTATCACCTCTGGTGATACCTGCACAATCAAAATAGCACAATTTCGAAGAAACCCTGCTTTTAAGCCGACATTCTTGTGTCTGTCTGTGATCTCAGTTGATTGTTGCCTTTCGCTAATAATGTTCTTTTTGCTTCCTCCACTTAAGTATATCTTAGTAGGCTTAGATAACTTTTCGGGCATGTCAGTTAACGCTCTTGATTTTTTCGGTTTTCTGATGCAGCTAGCACATTTGAATATAGTCGAATATGGCCTGAGTTTCTAAATTTAGAATTATTCCTGGACTGCAATTTTGTTACATGCTTGCGGATTTCAGTAAACCAGGCATATTTCAGTTGTTGGATGACGCAAAAGCTTGGGTATCTGTCTGGCCAAGTAACGCTGACATACTTCGCAAAGAAATACCTTGAGCCAATACTTAAATACTCTAAAAAATGTACGATCTAACGGTTGAAGCCAATGTGCTATATATGGTGTAAACGTTAACGATCTAGGGAAGATGTAGCTATCGCGGTTCTATAATACTAAGATGTTTGTTTTATGGAAGTCATTCAAAAAAATCGAAAAAATTATACATAATATACATAATTTACTAAATTTTCTTCGATCATCTAACTGCTCTCATGGATCACCGCTACTCAACCTATTGGTTTTCCTTATGCCATATAATACTGAAATCTGAAATCATACCCGCGTAAATATAGAAAAGGACGAAATGGAATATCCTAGATATGTATAACCTGTAATTACTCCAGTTGCATCCACGTTAGACTTGTTCGTTTTCGTTTGGAGTTCGAAAAGACAGTTATTTTTTATATTATTTACAGAAAGATGTAAAAAATTTCCTGCCTGGATCTCTGATATCTTCGGTAGAGTTTAACAGCATCTAAAAAACATACATTATTCAAATAATTATAGATATAAAAAATGGAATTTCTAAATAAATATCAAAACGTTTGATCAATCATTAATTTGGGCAGGATTGATGTAATTAATTGCGTTACAAAGAAAGAAAAATATTTTTAATTTTACGGAAAAAATCACACTTTATAATAAGTTTTGCGTGTCTTCAATCCCTAAAGTTCAACGTTGGTTTGCCTGTATCTACTGCATGTTACGAGAAATGGTCATTTTTAGTACTCAAACCCTGCTGATTGCAAAGTGTTTGAAACTATCGATAGCTCCACCAGAATATCTATTTAGTGGAACTTTGTCGCAAGCGTCACTGACAAGATCTAACACAAGAACTATTTTACAAAGAAAACAAAAAAAATAATTCTTCATCGATACATGCGTCTGGTAGTCCTAACAATATTTCAACTGCAATCAAAACACACGTTTTACTAAAAGTGCGTAAAGTTATAAATATTTCAATGTCTAAAAAAGATATTCGCTAATATTACGTTGTTGTAAAGCAAAATATGTGATAATTTTTCAACGACATTCGCTATTATGTTTAATTATTATGTATTTTAAATTGTACTGTGCATATCCTTTACGTAATACTCATATCAACTTGTAGATTATATGTTTCGAGCTCGGACAACCTTTTTTATTACCCACAATGTTGGAAGAAGTACACACATAAAAGTGTACACTCGACAATTATTGTAATAATATTGTGTCATTGCGATGAATTAACGTGTATAGCCCAGCGAACAGTAAGAACAATTACTGTAATGCCGTTTCATTGTTGAGATAACATCTTAACTGCTATTTCTTAATAGATTACAAGCTATGTTAATGAAATTTTCACAACGTTATGTAAACAAATTATTTAAACTGCTCGGAAATAACAGCTGTTGACAGATAACTTGAGCTGTAGGCATGATTATTGTTTACGTGATGTCATTTTATTGTTAGACGTACAGGTGTATCATGTTTTTTATTTCTCACTCATTAATTGTGTACGAAAGCTCGTTACATGGAAGAGGAATAATTATAAAATTTTTATTTTTAAATGTTAGTATAACACTTCATAAGATTAATTATAACTTATTACTAATAATAATCCTCTTTAAAAAAATTATTTACGTTAACTTCTATCGTAGCACAATAAATTAAAAATTTTATGAGGAAAACTGTTGAAACCGGTTCTAAAGTAATAAGTTTCGAAAGCCTCGCTGATGTTAGTAAGCAAAACTGGTGCGATTAAGATAAACTAGAACTTTTATGTAGGCAAAGTGTTAATGTTATTTGAAGAGTGGTCTATTAATAGATGTTCCAAATTTACAGAAAATGAGTGTAAATAAAATCCGCCGGTGTAGGGTAAATAACGCGATAGCTTTTCATAGATAAAATTTAATCGCTAAACAAATGTTTTTCGAATTCCATTAGATGATTGGGGGAACCTCATCATAGTATTGTGAAGATCGTCAAATCACCGTCGGGCATCCTCAAATAACTTTTAATTTATGATTTCCCGAAACTGGAACAATAAACTTTGATTACCATTTCGAAAATAAGATAACATACCTAGAAATATAAATGTAAATTTAGATAACATTTTTCTATAATAATAATTTTTAAGATGTTAGTTTTTAAAATTATACTTACTATACTATACTTATTATACTACTTAATCTTGTAAAAATCGACGAGGCGTGATAAAAATGCCACATTATTATTATGCCTTACATAGACATACAGGTTGACTCGAACCCCAATTAAGTCAACAGAAAACCTGTGCAATACAACTAAAATTTGTTTTAAGAGTTGGTAGGGCTACATTTACACATTTTCCCTTATAATGGATGAGTAAATCGCATGTTGGTTTTGACTTCAAATCAAATCGCAATATTATTACGGGTTGACGTCAATGCAAAATGTATTCGATCATAATCAAAACCTTACAGGCATTCCCAGTTTATTCTGTTGGAATTGCGTGAGTTTTCTAAATTGTCTTTCTACTAACCCAAAAAAAAATATGTTCATTTGCTGTGTATAATAATGAAGGCACAACACTTCGAAGATGTTTGAATTTAAAATGAAATTCCAAACGGCAAAGAATTAGCAAACAAGTGAAGTATGTATGCTTTAATTAAAATGAATAATGCACAAAAAATATACATATATGTATAGTACATACAATCGTGAGCAAATGATAGTAAACGCACTATTTTAGTTGTGTAAATTTTACTGCTTAGGATTTCAAATTGTCAAGCTAGTGTAATACGCTATAACATTGATTATATTGTAAATAAATAAATTTTGGTATACCAACATAAAAAAGCGTGCACTTTCATTTGTTCACATGGGCAATAGGTTCGCAGTTTCAAAAACAAAATACACACAAGTTATAAGAAATTAAATTAAATAACGAAACAAGAACTGAATCAGTTATAAAGATTAAAAATGGACAACAGCTGTTGACTGAATCTTTATATTTACCAAAAATCTTATAGTAGAATTATTTAAATAAATCAGTTACGTTTTAAACATTATAAACGCTAATAAAATGCAAGTGTTGCCAAACCAACCAACCTCCCTCCCCTTCCCTCTCAATAACACTTAAATGACCTAGAAAAACGCAGAAATACGCAGTATCAAAGAATAGATTAAAAAAAAATGTAAAATATGACAAAAGATGTGCTACATGTACTACGAGAATCCGAAGAGAGATTATGTTAAATTATCGTGAGAAAGAGATGGGTAATGGAATATACATTTCTCCAGTTTTGCACTGCTAACAGAAAAAAAGTAACAAAAGCAACGAAGGCTACAAAATAATGATAAACAAAATGATAATACGAAATAAAGCTGTTCGAAGAAAAACAGAAAAAATAATGCCCTTTGAAATGTATTTCTATTTATAAAACTGACTCAAAAAGTTCGCTCGATCGACAGAAGATGGTGCGACACAAACATCAGGAAGAAAAATATTTAATCGGTCGCTACGACCAAAAAAATCTTCCCTACAATATTACGAAAACAAAGTATGCAATAAGAGAAATGAATGCTAAGCAAAACGCAGATAAGTTTAAAGATCATTTAACTAATAGAAGAACATGTCCCACAAACAAACAAAAAATATATGTATATCCTTAATGCGATTTTATAATTGGGCATAACCACGGAAAGAACGGGTAGAATAAATTTTGTATCACATAATAATTCAAGAATGAATATCTCAAAGAATCGAAAAAATCGTAACACAAAAATGTCCTAATACGTATGAATAACAAAGGAAAAATGTTACAGGATATTAGGCGAAATGATACCGCTATCTTGTAAAACAAATTATTTACTTAACTCTGCTTCTCAATTCTGTTTTTGATGTATTGCTTCCTTAGGAAGTCATAAATTAATTGTTCAACCATAACATGTTCCACAATTTTGTTTGATTTTTATTGACCTAGACTGTTGATTTTTTTTTGTATTGCAGTGAAACTTCCGATGCACACCCAGGTTGATCTGTTTACTTGTTTGGTTTTAAAAGAAATTTTAATTTAACTTTGGCTAACGCAACATCTAGTATGTTCTTCTCGATAACAAAATAATTGCTTACCTGGATGTACTGAATAATTTCCTAGTGGAGCAACTGGAAAATATCCCATTACATGTCCCAAGAGATTTATATTTCCGACAAAATGTTCCCTTGACTTTCTATTTGGGAAACCTTTGTGCGAATAAACCGAACAAATAACATTGTATAACAAGATATTAAATTTCAGTATTGAATGGATCGGAACGAATTGAATGAAACCAATTTCTGTCGATTTCGATCGTTAATAATAAAAATTATTAGATTATGAATGGATCTTTGTATATACCCTATTCAAAGCTAAGTGTTAACCATTGCTAACTTCCTTATCATTAGCGCTATGAAGTTGGTTAAATATGAAAGTTGATGATATTTTTTATTCTAATTGCGGTGGCAAAAACTAAATGTTTGTAAAAGTAGCAACACTTTCCTAGCTATGAAATAATCTTATATAGATTGATATCAAATACTTAACAGAAATCTCAAATTAGAAAGGTTACAACAACAATAACTATATTTAGGGACTTTTTTACAATACACCGCAGAACTTTAACATGTGAAACAATATATTGCCAATCAGAATTCTCTAGTGAAAATCTAAATGTGTTTTAACTGCCATTAAAATAATCTCATATCCTCTTATATGTTATAATAATAAAACATCGTTTTTACATCGCGTAATTATTTTGATATTTCGTAAAGAACATAATATCATATCGTGTTAAGCGTGGTAAACGAAAATATTGTCAACACGGATATACCATTGGAGAAAAGAACAAATAAACACACTTCCACGGTGACAGGGAAGCAGCTGTATGCGTTCGGCTAGACATTTTTATTAGCTATAAACGTTCAACAGCGATTTAATTAATAACCGAGTTCTAACAGACAGTTATGAATATACCATCAAAGTGTGTAAGACGTTACACACAAATCTGCAGCTAGACTAAGAGTCATCTCATCGGCGAAGGAGGATGTCCTGGCAAGGAGACGCACATTTCTTCGAGAGAAGTGACTTGAAGTCAAAATATATGAGCGTCGCATCTGTTACTCTGTTGGTCGTTTATCTTTGGATCGGATTGGAATGGAACGTTGTTCTACGTGTGTAGTAAGGATGAATAACGGATGTACCGTGTGCTGTAGGTTCATAAAGTGAGATTAAACTGTGCGCAATACAATTATAGATTGATTACGAGTTAGAAATAGAATGATCAACGTTACTACGACTTCTGCAGCTGTACTACATGGTTGATCAAAATTAGAACTTTTTAATTCTTGTTTTATATCATAATAATATTTACCCAACATTAATATTTTTAGCTTCGCGTTATATAAACAAAAAGGAAACCTAAATACAAGCGAGAAATAAGGATAAATAATCAGCACGAACTGATCTTGGTTAAAACAAGCAGTATATAAATTAATAAAACAACAGTAAATAAAACAAACTATATATATTATGTATGTACAAGTAGACGTAATTAATCCTGTATAACATTTGACAGAAATGGTTCGCTATTTGTCGCCCGGTTACAGTCCTGCGGCCCGCGTGTTCCGATTGAACGGTCAACAAACGGAAGAAATCGACACGGCAAAGCAAGCAAGTCAATTAGCACGCGAATGATATCCCCGCGTGTGTAAACCGCTCCTCGATGTTTATTCAGAAAATGGGCAGGGTCAATAATGAATTGGTATGCGTGCAATTTATTACCTTATCTCTAAGTTGGATATTGTTTATTAGAACTTATACATTGTACAGTGGTGGCTACATCTGTTATAGAACGGACATATATATAAGTTCGCCGACGCCGACGCATTCCTTGAAGCAAGAAAGAAAAACGAATGACAAGTCTATGAAATGTAAATAATTGTGTTATATTTAGACTATTTAATTCTGCAGAATATAACTGCGTATCGATACCGGATGTTGTTATGTATCTGGTAATAAAATAAGAAGCTTTGCATTAAGACACTAACCCTAACGGCGTTACATAATTATTATTACTACTTATTTAAATTCTGCATTTTATTTTTTCGTAGTTTGCTTATGCATAATGTTCTTTTTCCTAGAAATAGGATTATATCATAAAATAAATAATAAAACGTAGAACGTCTTTCAGCAAAGTTTGTTTTTTCCAATTCTAATAACAATTAAGTCTTGGGGGAAAAAGTTTGGAGTTGTTATCTTACCCGAATCAATGTCAAGATAGGTAACTGAATCTGCTGCGAGAAAGTAACAAAATCAAAATTTTTAAATACCTAACTAAACCATACTCCCCGACCTATGATTATCAAAAAATAATGCCACTACCTCGAAATCAGTTCTCGTGACTGACACGAGAATTCAAGGGCGGCTAAAGAACAGAGGCGTTCGTAACCTTTCATAGGAAAAAAATGCCGCCAACAAAGAAAGAGCTTTTAAAATAGTAGGAGGTTACACAACGCTTACAACTGAGTAACACCCACCTGACAAAATCGTTTTAATTCCCACTAAAACCGCATATTAATAATTAATTACTTCTTTATCATGTTTCAAAGTATTCTATAGTGGCCTTTGCGATGTTGTATCACGAATGCATTCGTTTTGTATTTTCATTTCAATCACCTACTGCACCCGAGGCGTATATATTATATTCAAGTTAATGCATAACTATTTCTAATCAATTTTACTTCTATATTCTACATACACAGAAAATCTGCAATCGAATATTGCACACCCATTTAACGATCATTCGATTAATTTTTTTAAAGAAAAAAACTTCAGTTACTTTGATATAATTCACACGCAGTTAATTATAAAGTTAAGCATTCCTTTGGCAAGTAAAATGGTTGGCTTGCATAATTTGTGACATTTCTCTGAATGACGCTATTTTAAACGAACAACGGCTTTGACTTTTTCACCTATTGTATCCTTGATACCTATCTTTCAAATCATTGGGGTTACTGGGTGAATTACAACAGCGCAGCTACGAACAAATGGTATTATTGATCGATAATATTGCACAAATTACATTTCGCCGTTTTGTAAGGGATCTTACAATAACACCGCGTGAGTAATAGCTAAGCGAATAGATATTACAATAGTTGATTTGAAGGAGAGATTCGTATTAACATCTTGTTCTGTTCTATGCTGAAATGGTATGCGGATAAACTGACATCTGTCGTTTAAATATACAATGCAACTTTCTATTAAATCAATAGTTGAATCTTAAACGAAGACATGAAGATGTATTGTTACGTCGATTCTGAATATGGAAATTGCTTATACCTTATAATACCGTAAAAATATTCAGTGTATTACGTAATATATATCTGTCAAAACATTTATATGAAGATAAAGAATTTCTATTCCCTTTCTTTCTTCATTTTTGTAAGCTACGTAAAAAGAATTCAGTTTTGAAATAAATCTCTAGATTTCACAAAAATTAATAGCTGCACTCGTAATCTGAACGATGTTTTCAGCTTCTTTGTTGTACTTTAGAATAATATTTAGTTGACTAATAACAACTCTTTTTCAATATACGATTTACTAACTTTTAAATTGCATTCTTAAGCTCCCGTCGCTATTTTGTAATTAAACCTTAACGGCTTCGTTACGTATTAAACAAATTGGATTAACGTTCGAGAAAAGAAAATAGATTCAGTTCTATGGAAGGGACACTTACTGTCTTAAACTGTATCAAAAAAATGCATTATCTCTATAAAGCAGAACTTGGCCGATAATGCTACTTTTTTTTATTGTTTCAAATTATACGTTTTAGAAAAGTAGAATAGATTACTTCCCAGGTATAAATAATTTCTTGAAAATAATCAATAATGCCATGAATTATACAGGCTGGTCCTTAAGTTCGTCGAGAAATTTTAAGGTGCGATTTCTTAGCTAATCTCGAGAAAAAAACTTCCTATAAACATGTCCTAAAGTGCTGCGTTGTAGAGATACAGGCTGATTTTTTTCGCACAAAAAGAGAATTACTTCGAAAATTTAAGAAACGGTTACAATAAACCCTAAAGGAACTGTTGAAAATGACCACCAACAGCTAATATGCAGGCTTCTATCCTCCTGTTCAATTGCATACAAAAAAAAACTGTAAAAAAGATTTACAGGTACGAACTTTCAAATTAATTAATGTTTGACAATACTTATGACAGTATACAAACGTACGTAAGTACAAATAAATGCTGTAAATATGACAACCAACACAACAGTTCCCTTTTCTAAATTAAAAAATAAATCAGCCTGTATCTCTATAAGGAGCACTTTCGGACATATGTTGATTGGAACTTTTTCTCTCGAGATTACCCAAGGAATTGCACCCTAAAATTTCTCGACGAACTTAAGGACCATCCTGTATAGTCGGTGGGGTGGTAATAAAGATAACATATTTGCACATTAAGTAATATTATGACAGCGAAAGAGGGTAAAACAATAGTAGAAAAAGTTCGTAAAAAGCATGCAAAATCTATATTCTATTAAGGGTGGGTTTATCAATGTGAGGATAAAAGTGTTAGTTAAGTAACTGACAGATATTGCTAACTGGCAGATAAAATTTGGCAACTACAATGCTTTATCTTGCAGATAACTTCTATTTAACACTCAATAAACGTTTCATTGTAATTATCTTACGAATAAAATTTTATCTGCAAGTTAATTTATTTATCCTCACATTGATAAACCCACCCTTAATGAAATAAAAAAATAGATGCAATCGCGTAATGAATCCGATGCTTCTATACTTTACTTTTTTTTTTAATGTGTGGTGGGTGCTTAGTTGCAGTGACTCCGTAAGCTGTATTACTTGTCTGGCTATCACTGCAACTCTTGCGGTGTAGTTTAGTGTGTGCAAGTTGTGTTTAAATGGCGTTGTGACAGCATCATATCGCCTTTTATGATGCCGCGCTGTTAATCACTTTGCTCCCAACAGCGAATGGCAAGTCGATCCGGGATTAAACTCTCTGAAAAAATGTCACCGTCCCTCCAGAGAATTGAAGCCCGGCACCTATCGTCCTCTCACAACAATAGTCAGCCGCCTAACCACTGCGGCCATCGACCCGTTACCTCTATTATTTCTTCAATTTACGGTAGGTTTATCAATGTGATGATAAAAGTGTTAGTTAAGTAACTGGCAGATAAACTTTAGCAACTACAATGCTTTATCTTGCAGATACTTCTATTTAACACTCAATAAACGTTTCATTGTAATTATCTTACGAATAAAATTTTATCTGCAAGTTAATTTATTTATCCTCACATTGATAAACCCACCCTTAATGAAATAAAAAACGTTTTACCTTGGAAACCTCAAAGTAACGAAACAGATATCAAGATTAAACATTCAATACAACAAATCAACGTCATCTCTATGTTAGATAGCACACTTTTCAAGGATATCTAAGGCTATAATGACATCACCACCGCATAAAGAAAGAATGGCTAAATCAAATAAAACTTGAACTCAAATCTGTCCATTAATTCGTAAACTTTAAAAAATAGGAGACATGAAGATGCGCTCCATGTTCGACGATCAGGTAAGATTCCTATATTAGCGTCTAATAATCGCGCAGAGAGATTAGAATGGGTTGGTAAGAAGAAGACAATGCCCAGAATTTAAGTTTGGTTTGAAACCAGATCCGAGAAAACTAAACTTGTTAACCAACTGTTCATGATGTGCGATGTCAAGATAGAAATATGATGGTCGTAGAAAGTTACTTGGGGAATTGATGTTGACTATAGAACCTTATTAAAAATATGAAAGTTAAAATGGGCCGAAAACAATCTTTATTAGGATCTGCAACTTGCGCTGCGATGACAGCGATTACAGTCGCTCAAAAAAGGAAACAAAAAATCGCGAGAAAAAAATTAAATTGGCAAAATATTGAATCAAACAAACATTGGAAGAAATAGAAATTTTAAACAAAGTAAATGAAGAATTGCTACCAATAACTAAAAAAATTACATATACATATGTAGTTTTTGGATATTGAAGTGCTTTATAATTTAATGAAATAGAAACAATCTCACGGTTTTGGCCACGAAAGAAAGCTATAGATCGGAAATCATAAAAGTACAATATCAAGATTCATACATAAAATATGTATGTAGTAGGTATGTACGATGCAGCTTTTGTTAAAGAACGAGTAGCTTGAGAACTTCGCTTTGTTAAATCAAATTTTTTAAAGCACCAACCACTCAATCAGAATGACTTGCTATATCTTATAGATTCGAAAGTCCTTGGAAATTTCCTAATTCTTCCACATTCTTCAATTGTTTTTCTAATTACTATTGTTTGTTATTGCTGCTGCACTCTATAGCATTTATTAAAGAGTTTAGTGATAATTTAGATTTAGTTGATACGCCATCATTGACTGCTCCACTGCTTGGAATTTGATTATATTGGGATAGTTTCAGAATGCTTTCAAATGTAGCACCGCTGCTACTGGTACGTCATGTTAGTTCTGTAAAGTTATTTTCGGCCTTGTCTTGAATGGTGGAAGATTCTACTTTATGCACCATAATCTTCTGTTGTATATACAATTAAAAGAGACTTTACACTTTTTTTGATCCCATACTTACTTCACAATCAGTCTGTTAATCAATCATTTCATCTTGAGATTGTGTGACTTGATTTGATGTTTCCGACTTTTCTTGCGAATACAAAATTCTAATGCAAGTTAGACTACATCAATGCTATGTCAGCATCATCAAATAGTGCACCAGTTTCTTCATCCATAGCTTTTGATGGACTTTACTGGGACTCTTGCAAGTTATTTCTTACAAAATTCATCAGTATTACTTGTTTAATGGAACGTAACAAACAAAATCTTTTTGTAATATTTAAGGCGTCATCACCAACATTTTTCTTTTTTGAGAGAAAACATTTCGTATAATGTGTAGGGAAATTAGTTCTTAAATTAGCAAATTTCGTTTTGAATTCGTCTACTGTTAGAAAATGTGGCAACCATAATATGAATATTTACAATCTAATGAGATGATGACCGGATTTTAGACAAAATCCCTTTTGAACTTTCCTTTTTACTGTGTGGGTTGATTTTTCTTAAACAAAACTGTCTGAGTTATTCTACCTTTTCACACATCTTTCATGCCTTTCTGAATGATGCTTAAAACAGCTTTTAACATTTTTATTATTATGCAACAGGTGTATACTATTAAACTATAAATAGTTATTATCATTATTAATTTTAATACAAATAAATATTCATTAATTCATTCGATAAATATTAATTTTGCGCGTATCATTTCCCTTTCAGCTGAGTTTGGAATTAAAGAACGGCTAAAATACACTTTGACCTTAAAAAACAAAGTGATTAAATTATCAATGGGCGAAAATAATGTGGAAATATTATATTTTGCGTATCAACATACATACAAAAATACTCACGTAAAGATTACCATACATTTTGTTTACTATCTATTGCTCGTTACAACAACGCAGCACAACGATAACAAAATTACAAACATTATACATTAGTTATTGCATACACATTAACAGCGTATACAATATACTACGCCTATTATGAATTAACGTATTGTACATATTATCCCAAACAACGTTTTCTCAATGATACTCCATTCATAAACACACCGAACTGTGCACGTTTATTGTGTATTCTAGTTCTTTATCTGCCAACCGCAAGGTCGCTTGTATGTGCGTTTCCTTCCTGTTTTCCCTCATTCATAGGTAATAGCACTAACATAGTATGTTTATTATTACACTGGAGAATATAAATTTTGCTCTCTATCTAAAACTAGATATGACATCTGTAAAGTACATTTCTCAACTTTATAAGCGATTATATATCTATTATTATTGAGTATACATATGTTAAAAACCCTTTCACACTGTCAGGATTTTTCTCGGTTTTATCTTTCGATCACCGTTCTAGACCAGTATGAAGCGTTACTTACACGCTCTAGTAGACCGGATCGGGTTAAAATCTGATAATGTAAGAGGGTTCACTCGCTTTGGATGTGCATGAATGTATGTATATGCATCTACAATCTGTTATCCAAAACGGACATACTCCGGAGAGAGTACAAATATGCCTCTATAATTATAGAGAAAGGTGAATAAATTATGAATATATCTATTACAATATCTAATAATAAGTATAATTATGTTCCGTATTGTGAGCAGTAAATATGTAATAGAAAATATATAATTATAATGTTATGGATAAAAAATATCTTTAATAATAGGTAAGCAACTTTATTAAATGGGGTGTGTCGAAAATGTTGTAAAATATATTTTATATACAATGTTACAGTTCACTAGTCGCAGCTGCTGTAAAGATAGGAATGCATAATTTTGACGGTGTGAATGTGCTTTAAGCGAGATTTAGTACGTTTTATTAATGAACTTTGTACGTGGTATCTATGCTGATTTCTGGAGAACCCATACTTATCATGGCTTTGTCTACCGTGCACCCCTGGCTGAACTTTTCAATGCAATTTTGATATTTTTATCCAGAGGCAGTTTTAAAATGTTGAAGGCTTTCTTCCATCATAGTTCCATAAAATTGTAAATATTTGTTATTTTGGATATCGTGGCAATTCTGCAGCATCTTAAAAAGTTGCGAAGAAACATATCCAACAGACGGCAGTCTATCAACTTCGGATTTAACAATACAAAATACAAAAGCAAAAATACCGAATATAAAAAATTGCGCGACACCCCTTGAAACTGTATAAGAATTAATTGAGTTTCTTAAAGTTTAATAATGACAACTCATAATGTATCATCTTGTAATATTATCCACAACTTCTTTACATTTTTCAGTGCCCTTTTATACCCTCTTAGGTGAAAATAATCCCAAACAATTTCTAAAATGTTGAGCTCAAGACTTCTTCCTGTAGGGCCTGTTTTGCAATAGCCTGTAAACCTGATTCTAAAAGTCTCCTGATCTTACATATTGACGTCTATTTGTGCCAAATAACCTAAACTTAGCTTTTTATTCTAAAGCATATTTTAATCTTTTGATTTCGTTAGCTTAACAAAAATTTTGTTAACTGCGATAGATCCTTGTAAACCACTCCACTTGACTTTCTAGACCGTTCATCCCCCACTTCGACAGTCTAGTAATTTTGTAGTGTGCTTGTTTCTTTTACACGGTAGTATAGAAATTTGCTATTTCTGAGCAGGATACTTATCATTTCGGTTATGAATTAAAAAGTTTGATAATGATTTTTCGATTTAATATTAAATTAAAAGTTTTTTCTCTACATGCTCGAATCAAGTATCTGAATCGGAATACATTAACCTTCCGGTCCTCTGTTATCTGAGTTTGAATGACCTTGAAGCCTAGACAGTAGAATTCTAAGAAATGTTGCAAAACGTACTCTTATGATTTAGCTTTATCCTCATTTAGTTTGCTGAAAGTCCCTCCTGTGCAAGAACTTTCCGAAATCTGTACCATTCGGAATCTTCCTGGACAAATTTTTCTATGAATCTGGTTTGACATTTCTTAAGGTATATAAGATTGTGTTTGGTCGAGATGCTTTGTACTCATTCCATGTGTTAATTCTAATCGAAACATGGATATGAACCCATGATTCAATGTTTAAAGAGCATTCTGATTTTCTAAATATCACGAGGGCATATTATACTAAATTATGAACTATACATTACTACTTAGATTTTTGAAAAACTCCGCGAAAAACTAAGCATAAGCTGTCTTCTTGCTAGACAGCGCTTTCTTCCACAAGTCATTGATTGCACTGCAACAAAATTGTAATAATGATAAAGTAGTCTTCAGGCTTTCACGGCCGCTGTTGATGGCTGCTCTTCGGTTCTCGGGTTCTCTCCCGTGTAGAAAGGTTGTGGTTCTTCTGAAGAAGATCACGACAAGATGATCGAAACATCAAGTACCACAACGTTTCTACACGGCAGAGAACCCGATCACCGAAGAGCAGCTTGTAATAATGATGATATTAAATTTTAAAAAAATACGTGTGTAGAAGGTAAAATATTTTCGACAAATGAGAAAGATAAGTAAGTTGCATTGAATTAAAATTTTTCTGTACTTTACCAAATACATACCGTATTTATGTTAAAGCTATTAATAGCAAATATGTTGCATGCAATTTAACAATTTATACAATAGCAAATATAATGCGCAAAAATTCCAAGCTAGTAGATACACCATTTATATATATATTTAAATATATAAATAACATAAAACATGTAAACTAATTTTAAAAATTGTCACGTATAAATGTGTATATGTATAAAAATGCAACGGAAAAATATACTTCCATGATATGTATGCACACGTTCGTATAACACACAGCGGTTTTCAGAAATACAACACAATACCCTTCATGCCTGCCGCGCGAGTTGTATACAATGTGTAGCAGTCGTTAGTTATCTAAACGGCTGTGCAACGGATATGGATTTTTTTAGAAACGGCAAATACCTCGACAACCGCATACATTTCAAGGTTGCAAAATTGCGGTATGTATTACATATTATGCTGGCGTATTATATTTTATGTTCCGTGCTCAGTTACGAGCATTCTTTTAAACGTCTTAATAATAATGTTAGAACTGCATACGTGTGCAAGTGGAATTAAATTGCAATAAAAGTGAGAAACTGCAATCTACATACTCGTAACGTGTTGATTGAAAATATAGTTTATGCAAACTAAGTGGATTATTCTCTGGGTCAATGGTTAAGTTTTAGCAATCAGAAAGATAACTCGAATAGTAACCAGGTGGTATACAATGTAATTGTAATACCTTTCAGCAGCTGTAAGCTTTTCATGGTATTTCATCATATCCACAAGTTTTTTCGTGAATGGTTCTGCTCTACTATTTCAAGCATTGGAACGTGCTGATACGTATAGATTTGGTCTGAAACATTGAAGGAGCATACCAGCAAACAAAAATAATCACTAAATGAAATTTAGTATTTAATTGGAGTTGATTGGTTTTCAAAATATGTGGAGTATTGATTTCAAAAATAACATCTATGGAAAAATGGAGTTTGTCAATCGAAGTTTCTGCACATTATACAGTACAATGACAACTATGAATTCCTGAAAACACCAATGAAATTTTCGATTACTAGTTCAGTCTAAATCTCCGTAGGCTCTACTGTGGTCTTCTTCTTTCTGAAACACGACATTTTACTTTGATTAACACTCCACAAAGTGTTTGCAGATTCCTTTAGTGTATCTAGAGGTATTACATGCATTACATGCCTGAATACAGTACCTACAGGCTCCTTTAGGAAAAAACTTATCGTTAGTGAGTTAAAATCAAATAAGTTCTGCTGGCTCTAATAATAATAATAGAATAACTAAGAAAGTGGATCATAATATAGTTTTTGTTCTGCCATGGGCACTGCCATCTCTGAGAGAAACAAGTTATCAACTTATTATTAGTTGATAACTTGAACAGCATGAACCTTATTTTGCCCTTTTTTTTGTTATTTCTTCATGGTAGACGTACGTATTGAGGCATGCCATCTGCAAAAACCTTTGTTAGCTTATACAGCATAATTTCTCCGCGACTTAGACGGCTACATATCAAGTCTCTGTAAAACTTTGAAATCGTCAGTTGATAGTAGGAACAAGCACACAAATCGTCCCAACACAATACTTGTAGAATTAGAAAATTTAATTCACAGACACGTAAAATCTTTTAAACCCAGACAGATTTTGCTCTCTAGTGAGTATGACTACGACAAAATCTACAGCGTTTTTGTTTGGATAGAACATCAAATATGCGACGCATGTTTTCGCATGAATATCAGATTAATGCCTCTTATAAGGTTTACCGGCCAATTTGTCATAAAAAATACATTAGCAGCAGCAGACAATGATTACCTCAAATGCTCTTTCGGAAGAAAAAGCAGATGTCGCTATAAATCCCTCAAAGGGGACAGAGAACACTTCTCATCAAACTATAGTACTATCAGGATATTGATACTGAAACTAATACTAATGGCAATGATATAAAATTACTTAATAGGGCTAATACAGTAACTAGGTCAAGTAAAGCAGTTAAGAAAGTAATGTTATATGCTCTAACAACAGAGTTGTATACAGTGAAATACATTTAACACGAAACTGATGGGACCGAAATATTTTTTCGTGTTAAACGATTTTCGTGGTAAAGGATATTACAGAAAGTATACAGTATGTCTCAGTAAGTTGGAACCATATAGAAAACTTTTTTATTATTAATTCTAGCGCCAAAAGTTATTCTCTATAAAAAGTTCTGCATGTTGTAAAATATAAAATACAGTCATCAGATATTAATCAGGAAATAGAGACCATATTGTTTAGTACCTACCTTTATGATGTAGGAATAGCATGCTAACGGTAACTGCAATAGTGACAGCATCTCCTCGCAAAAAATTTACAAGCTAGCATTGTATTATTTTGTCGCGTTAGGGTGACGTCTTTCGGTTGTTGTTCATACAGTTTAAAACTCATGCAAAGACTGCGATGTGTAAATAGTTGTTTATATCCGGATATACTATAATCACTGCTTTAGGAATAAATTAAGAAGATATCAGATATTACCCCTACTACAGAGCAAGAGTAGCTCTTTCATGTTTTGTTTTTGTACTTTCCCCACATTCATATATATGTATACAAAACTCGAAAATCAAGTTTTATCTTTTCTACATAATTTGCATCGCATAGTTTCCAGTTACTGCTTAAGCAACAATACTCTAATTCAACTTGATTAATCAGTAGTTGGTTTCCTTATTCATCTCGTAGCATTTTAAATAGGAAAAGCGCTTCGCTTTGATAGAACTAGACGCAATTCTAACTGTACAGTCACAACCGACCATTATAGCTGGATGTTTTTTCCTAACACAGAAACCCATCAACATCGATCAGCGGACTCAAAGAAGGCGATGTTAGGATAAAAAAAATGTTAATGACCATTAAGACGACACAAACCTCTAAGAATTTACCATATACGTTACGTTAAAATGGAGAGACGGACGATATTATTCCTGAGACAAAAGTATCGAATTAGCGTTTTATTTATTTACTTTTAAAAACGGCGTCAAAATCAGAATTGCTAATACTGTCCCTGTTAAATAAGTGAATGTGTAGGATATATGTATAGACAAAGAGAACTAGAAAAGATAGGATTTTATTTTTATCACGAATGATTCTATCTATAATCTATACTTAAGCTCAATTAGTTAGTGGATGTCAACACTTATTAATTATGATTAATTAATATAACTGTCTTTAAAGGTTTACTTTTTCTCTCATAGAAAAATTATAAATTGTGTAACAAAAGTAGTAAATGCGTTTGCTATACCACTGTAATAATTTTAATATCTTATGCGATTTTAGCACTCAATCAACATATTAATTCACCACATTAGTCCACCGACATTCTATATTTTATGCGTAAAACGATAATTTATTGATATTAAATTTGTAACGCTAATAGTTTAAATCGATTTTCATTACTGCTATAACCGCAAATTCTGTTGTAGCAATACATTTTCTAAATTGTCGAAAAGGGATTGATATAAATCGAATAAATTTTATATTGAAGAATCTAGAACAAAATTCCTACCAAAACAGCATTTAAACCTTACCATTTTCATAGCATCACCTTTGACTTATGCAAATTTGAGAAAAGAAAATCAATTTTAATCATGTTTTTTTTTCCTTTTTTCTACAGTAAGACGATGTTACTGCGAGGGCCATTGCCCCCTCGGCGAAATCAGTGGTACCTGCGAAGTCAGAGGTGGCGGACAATGTTTCACGGCAATGGAACTAATATACGACAGAGAAACGGATACTTATGAACCGGATACCACATACGGCTGTCTTCCTGCCGACGAAAGAGGGCTTATGCAGGTAATAAATAATTCAACTATAATCGAAACTATATGATAAAATAAATAAGCTAATACTTATCGCATGGGGAGGACACACACGTTTACCTGGAAGACGGGCTAGTGCTTATCGCGTTTCCTCAGAATTCCTTAACTGTTGGATGGAGTGGTTATTGTATAATTATGTAAAATTTTATTGTGTGGATTTCTACTGAATTTAAACTTGAAAATAATTATGAATGCCAATCGTTATCTATTTCTTTCATTACATAAATCGACAATTTTTTCTGTATCTGGTTTGTAAATATGTGCAGTTATCTTGGTGAAAGCTTTCATCCTGCTTATCACTTGCGTCTCCCAAATTTTCCAGTAAGAACTTAAGATAGGAATGATCTTGTAACATGAAACAGTTCTTTTCTGTTCTGCACAAAATATAAGCTAATTCGATATTTATGAGTTTCGTATCATTCATCATTAATTTTATTTGTGATCCAGCACAGTTTCTTTTCTTTTAGCTTTGCTTTGCTAAACTTTGAGAAACTTTTTTGTAAATGAATTAAGGCTTGACCTCCTTTATCCACAGCTTTTACAAAATTCTCAATGAAGTCCATAAAGCTTTAGGTAAAATGAGTTTATCGGAATGCTGTTTCCCTTTTTTTCAGTAATATATGATTCCCTTCAAATCACAGCAAAATTGCCATTCCTGGTCTTTATATTTCATTGGCTCTTGCGACAAACCCATGGTTTCATATGTTTCTCTCACTTCCATTGCATAAGCTAAAGTCACCGATGGGAATGTATCAATTAATATATTCCCATTATGCAATAGAAGGACTTTCAAGTTTGTCTTATTAGAATCAAAAAATAATCGCCACTCCTGTGGATTAGACCATTCACATCTCTACATACAGGGCTGGGCGTATGTAAAATACAAATATTTGAAATACGTATTTGAAATACAAAATACATTTTGTATTTTATATTTCAAATACATTTTCCTATGTATTTTGTATTTTGTATTTGAGATACATTTTCAAAGTAGTTCATGTATTTAGAAATACATAAAATACTTATTTACTATTGCAGCCAACAAAATTCAAATTTCGCGCAATTATTTTTAGTAACTTCAACATTAACGTATAAAAAGAACTATTAATCTAAGACAAATTTGTAGGTCACTTCATGTTTCAGCGTTGAAGTTACTAAAAAAATTGCGCGAAATTTGAAATTTTGTTAGCATATACAATCCATATATGGATCTGATCGTGGTATCTTTATTTCCGTATTTAAATTAATTCGTTGGAAATATAAGAAAACAATAATGACATTGACAGTGTTCCCATTATTTTAAAGGGAAAATATTTTAAAATATTAAAACTTAATAAAGATAATGAATGTATTTTGTATTTGGTATTTCAAATACTAAGAAAGAATGTGGGTATTTTATATTTGGTATTTCAAATACTAAGAATGAATGTATTTTGTATTTGGTATTTCAAATAGTACAAAGGAGTGTATTTTGTATTTTATATTTCAAATACATTTGGAACGTATTTTGCCCAGCCCTGTCTACATGCATACATGAAATTCTGCATATCCCGGAAGTACCTCGTGATGTAAAACAGAAAATTTTTGTACGTGGAACTAGAACGAATTACTAAAGTCTTAGATCTCAAACCAAATCGTTCACTTTCTTTTGATTAGAGAGCTGACGCGAAAAGTCATAAGATTGAGAGCAATACTTCTGATTCACTCCATATTACTTTCATCAATTGTTCCAAAGTGTCTTTGGACGCTTGCTCGTCGTTTCTTTTTTTATAATGGGAGAAGGTGAAATTTTGGAAAAAGTCCCTGGTTTCCTAAAGCTATGTACTATAATTTCCCTCATTTACGCTGGCAAATAAGACAACACTAGCTTTTATTAATCAAAATAGAATAGAGACTATTAAAATGTAATAACATCTTAACTCATTATGGAAATGAATTCTATTGGAAACAGATTGTCTATCATCAAATAATTCGTAACAACAAAGTACTCAAGTATATTTTTAAGTCATGAGAAAAATTGTGACACAATTAATTATACAAATACTATATTATTGTTTTCCTTGCAATATATTTATTAGGAAAATAATCCAGACGTTTCTGGAGTGGTTTACATTATAATCAAATAAAACAAAAATAGATTGCGTAACACGAAATATTTACGATTGGAATTGAATATCTATCTCCGAAACCAATTAAGAATTAATATCGTTAACACGAGGTTAATATTTCACTCGACAAGCGAATATTTCTTAGGTTATCAAAATAGATTATGCTAAAGTGTTTCATCAGCACATTCAGTTATTTTAGGTATTAAAACTTAATGAGGAGAAACAGAACACAACTTTATAATTATCTAATTAAAAATGTACATACTTCTAACCGATAATTTTCTAATCAGACTTTTTCTATTCTTTTCAGTGTAAAGGCCACCTTGTACCTCATCTACGTCTGAAATCGATAGAATGTTGCAACGACTCAGACCTCTGCAACAAAGAACTGAAACCTCGCATCGAAGTCCATACAACGACTTCAGCGCCCATTCTAAACCAAAACAATACTGTACCGTACATACTCCTAACGCTAACTTCGTGTATAGTGTTATTTCTCCTTGTTATCGCCTTCGTATACGTCATGATGAGATGTAAACGGAAAGAGGCACATAGGAAGAATCCATATTACCCAAAAAAGCTTCCAGATCAGTATTCAATCGACATGCATCTCAACGATACCTTGGCTAATTTAATGGAACAGTCAAGCGGGTCAGGTTCGGGACTTCCCATGTTAGTACAAAGGACTATTTCGAAACAAATACAAATGGTTCACCTTATCGGTAAAGGAAGGTACGGTGAGGTATGGCTGGCGAAATGGAGGGATCAGAGAGTTGCTGTTAAAGTATTCTTAACAACGGAGGAGCATTCCTGGTTTAGAGAGACGGAAATTTATCAAACTGTATTAATGCGCCATGAAAATGTACTAGGATTCATAGCTGCTGATATTAAGGGTACAGGTTCGTGGACGCAGATGTGGTTGATAACGGAGTACCATGAATATGGAGCTCTGTACGATTATCTCCAGAATAACGTCTTAGACACTAATTCGTTATTGTTAAAAGCGTCAAGTATAGCGAGTGGGTTATCACATCTCCACACTGAAATTTTCAGCACGCGTGGTAAACCAGCGATCGCTCATCGAGATATTAAAAGCAAGAACATTCTCGTCAAGAGGAATGGTGAATGCGTTATAGCCGATTTTGGTCTTGCCGTTAAGTACCTAAGCGAAACCAACGAAATAGATATTCCACCCAAAAACGAAAGAAGTGGAACTAAACGCTATATGGCACCGGAAATTTTGGATGGAAGTATAAATGTCCACAATTTTGATGCCCACAAAATGGCAGACATGTATTCTTTCGGTTTGGTTCTATGGGAGATATCTAGGAGGTGCGTAACAGGGGATAAAATAACCGTAGCGGATGATTACGCATTGCCTTACTACGATAGCGTTGCCAGTGATCCCAGTTTCGAAGACATGATGAACGTTGTGTGCGTCAAAAAGATAAGACCTCAGGTTTCTACGCGATGGGCCAGTGAAGATGTGCTACTGACTATGTCAAAGATTATGCAGGAGTGTTGGCACAGTAATCCTGCTGTCCGACTGACTTCGTTACGCGTGAAAAAGACGCTGTCGAAACTGGCGTCAGACTCGAACGTTAAGATTGTGTAGTGAGAAAACAGAATGCCATAGTTTTGTAGAAACTTTGAGGGTTATGAATGATTAAAGAGATATAGCTGTACACAAAGCGAACGTGTTTAATGTTGTATATTTATATTGTTTTATCTTGGCTGAAAACGTGGCGTTGTGTCATTCTAATTTTTTATGTATAATTTATGTTAAGTGAAGAAATTGTGACGTTTTTTTACAAAACTAAGTTACAAATGCAATGTTCCTATTTGTTGATGGAGGTTTATAAATCAACAATGAAATATACGGATATGTTTTAATTAGTAACAATTTTAAGCAAAATTCAAAAATTCAGAGTCTAGATGTAACATACTACATATAGCTTCAAACTTTTTTATTGGATATAATAACAGATATATTATACTCTAAAAGAACAATTACTAATTAAAATATGCCGCGATAAAAGCCTAAAATAAAAAAGGAAATCGAGAATCTCACATTTTGGTACAAAAATCCTAAATTAAAGGTGGTACAAATTTTAAGTTTAATTTAGAAGCCATACACGAAAAAAAAATCCGAATACAAAACGCCACGTTAAAAAGAACAAAATGTACATAAAAAACAAAACCTTAGTGAAGTAAGTCTTGTAAATATTATATAATATAGTTGTAATTGTAATTTTAATTTCGGAACTAAAGATAAAAGATATAACAGAAGAAAATAATATAAAGTATATATTATATAAATCAGTACCTACGAATTTGTTCGCCTAATTTGACAAGAACGGCATTAACAAATCACAAAATAATATGGACAATATTATTGTAAGAATTACCAACGAACTAAAAACAGAATGTCTTCGAAACAATAAAGTTATAAGTATCAGCCACTCCATTACTACTGTACAATTTGCCATATTCTTTAAACGAAGTTTATTTATAAATTATTTAATAAATCGTATGTAAAAATAAACCGAAATCAAATCAATGAAAAACCTATACTAAAGTGCCATTAAAGTATAATAATATAACGATACCATATTACTTTAATTATTACAATAATTCCATAGATAACGTTTTTGAAATTTTGCATATTTGGTGCTCATATGACAATCTACAGAAACTATAAAAATTATTCCCTATAACTTTGTGTACAATTCGAAAACATCCGTTCTTTTTTTTTGACTGAAAAATAACACTTTAACTAACTATTAATATGGAAAAATGATATAATTCACATTCACCTGTTAATAATGCACTTCTAAAATGACGACTTATCCGTTTTAATAGATTTTCCTTTTTCTCTTTCTTAAATTTTTGATTTCATATAAGAATAAAATAAAAAGAAACCAGCGATAAATGTTACAATTCTATCAAGACTGTATAATAGGCAATTTTAATATAGTTTTTAATAAGTTATCAACACATCGATTAGTTTTACTTGTTTTTTTATATTAATTAATATTGAAGCATTATAAATAGACTGTACATAGATTAAAGTGTAAGAATCTACTTCGCTTCTATTTATTGATGTTATTCTTTATGGTTTATTCTTATATGAAATAAATGTGCAATCAATTTTATTTAAAAAGATGACAATATATGATTTATCAAGAAAAAAAAAACGCTTCTAAAACACTCCAGAAATTAAAATGCGGAAAGTATTCGTACGCTTATTATTTTAGGAAAATACAGCAAAAATCTCTATGATATTAACAAACGCAATACGATTTTTCTCGCTTGTATCCAACACTTTTTACATGGAACCCTTCTTGTCTCAAAGTATCTTAGTATCTCAATAAAAACTAAACCATTTATGAAGCATAAAGAGACAGATACCGAGCAGTAAAAATCCAAAAATATAATTTATTTAAAACATACAATATAAGCAACTGATAATTTCGGTAGTTTCATTAAAATATCGGACTCATTCACATCAAATGATTCTACTGATTCTATGACAAATTTATCACTCATGCTTGAATTGAGACTCATCACAATCTTGAGAAATAATAAATAAAATAATTCTTCCAAGATAGTGTTCAGATGGCCCTTGATTCTTCTCAAACATTACATAACATACTTTGCCATTATTGAAACTCAATCTTTCAAATTCAGCGCTTCCTGAGCATCAGCTAAGCTAATACAGTGTCGATTGATGCAAAAAAAGTCATCGTATTATTTCTGAATCACTTCCACAAACTAGACATTTCTTAGCTTTATTTTGAGTTTTGTTTTTATTTGGAAGTGTTTTAGTAGTCTTTGACTTTGGTAGGCCTTCTCTTTTTGTAGGCTATGCTGCCCTTATAACTTTTTATTCAGGTGTATCTGTTACTAATATTTTGATTCTTCCAGGTTTTCTTTCTCATTTGGTAGTTGTCCTTTCTACTGCCTGCGGGTATAACTGAATTTACTGCTACTAGAACCGATTTAATTATCATTCGCCGTTGCAACTGCAATAGACGGCTCATCCTCTTTTCGATAATCATTAGATCATCATAATGGATGTAGTAAGTGACGTAGAAGACTCAGCAAGATTTAAACTTGTACTAAGTACATTTTTAATCTGGACAGTATCATTAGGGTTTGGACAATTGGCAACATACGTTCCAAGAAAATCCTTTTCTAAGCATACTTGTCTATTAAATGGATTAATTCCTGTTTTCGCAAAACCAATTTAAGTTTTACTCGTACTGAATGCTTTGTCGTAGAAGTTAAATACATCTAGTAACTATAATCTGTGAGATGAATGGGAAAGAAATATAAGCATAACAATAACTGTGACTGATGCTTTTTTAATAATTTGTAGAGATTGTGTTTCGTAATTATCTACTATTAATAAAACACCTTCTTCCTGTGATGGTTTTACATGCTCTATAAATGATCCAAAAACTTTTACAATTTATTGGACCGTATCGTGGTATTCATCCTATCAATAGTTTCAGGAGATGCACCAATAAGCATGTATACTCCTTGAAGTGTAGCTTGGGAAATGCTAGCAGTAAAGTGATGTGGTTGCTGATTGCATTGAAGCAAGCAAACAATGTTATCAGGTGACTCCATTCAGCTGACATCACGCTTCCCACTTTGTGACCCTTTTGCCCTTATGGGGCAACAATTTCGTCGATATTCTGTACTGCTAATCCAGTTTAGTCTTGATTCCAGATGCGATGGGTGGAAAAGGTCTTTAGTAATTCGAGTGTACTACCACTACCACTGCTGCCAAGTGAAAAAAGCTATTTTCACTAAATTTGTATATCAAAATATATGACCTATGTTTTCAATGCCGTTTTTTATTATTTATTAACTTGATTTCTTATTTATGAGTAACTCTATTTTTACAGGAAAGTATTCTATTTTTCAACAAAATATTCCGGTAAAAGGCTGTATTATAGTAAAATTATTCCCTTAAATGTTAATAGAAAACAAACGAAAATAATTTATTCTACTATTCTCTCTATTCTCTATTATACTAAATGTACGATTACTTTCTAGCCTCAGTACCGACTTAAACCAAAATATTCTATATTATTTTATGTCAAACAAAATTAAGCAACCCTTATCTTATTTCAGTTATCCAAAGTACTCATGTTTTTTTCATGAAAGTATGTACTGTTGTAACGTTTTATACATAATATATATTTATATACAAAGAACAAATTTATTTGTATTAGATACAAATGTTTAGTCTATGTGCTTGACCTATAGAGTGAATATTCGAAATTATAAGAAAATGGATCCATAGAAAAATGTTTAATAATACAGAAAATTATTTCACAAATTTGGAACGTAGCTGATTGAGTTTTAATTTTATTAAACTGATTTTTCTTGATAGATTATATATTATACAAAATGTTTTATTAAGTTTGTTAAAACTTTTTTAAATTGCTCAATTTATATATCTATTGTTTTATATAACATTAAAGTTTTAAGTTTATATTCTTCAAAAAATTATTATAATTTGAGCTTTATAGTTTTTGAAAAATTATAATTATGTGTGCAAAATTAGACTTTTCAGCAATATAAAGCTCAGTTTATAAAAGGTATATTTCCGGAAGACAAATTTAATTATTATTGATTACTTCCAAAACACCTCGGTATGAAACAAAAATAGAAGGACCAATTTTCATAGACTACAAGATGCAGAATACTAAACAAATTGGATCCCCCTCTAACTTTCTGTAATACACCTTACCATATACCTATCGGTAAAACAAAATAATTATTGTAACTTATTATTAAAAAGAATGCTTTAAAACTCGCTATCCTACCTAAATAATATTATAGTTATTGTACCCTAATGTATTGATAATGAACATATTTTCCTTCGTTTTTCTCTTTCTATTTTTTTTTGAATATACAAATTCTATGTTGAATAGGCCGTGACTCAAAAATGTGCATTTACAAATGTAAATAGAGAATCCATTTACTCATTAATTAAATTAAAAGTATAATAATTAATTAATCGATGTTCTTTGCTATTAATAATGATAAATATGAATTATGTCGTGTTATTGAGAGATATATGGAAAGAAATGAATGCGCCTCCCGATTTTTCCCCGAAGCTGATAACGATATGATCAAGGAAGACTGATATTTTGAATGTTGTATGTTTTTTTTTCTCGTATATGATGATGAACATAACATGTAATAAAATAGTTTACAGAAATACTATTTTTGTGTTTTATTTATGGAACTAATTTTTTTACAGGTCCTTCTACAAATCCTTAAAAATTATGCATTTCTTATACCCTGTGTATCTGAGAAAACGTAAGCTATTAGGATGCGGTGTTAGTGGCACGTCAAATGTTGACACTTGCATGTCAAATGGTGACATTACCGGTATGTCAAATGTTTCTAGAAATATAGACGTTCGTTTCGTAACGTCAGAAGAATCATTAAAATATGACGTCATATATAGATATTGACGTCAATGTACTCTTTAGGTAAGAGATAGCAGAGTGTCCCGCAGGGGACCCAACTCGTGATTACTAAGTGAGATAATGTTACTTGCCAATACAAAAAACCAAAGAAATGCCTATAATAGGCGCTCATGGTAGGTATATTGTTGAAATTCACGGAGTATGTCGCTGTATCATACACATAAGTAGAGATGCGAAAGACGATGAAATTAGATCTTGTATTCGGAGCAGCGCTGATGAGACCTGGAAGGTCGAAACCACGTGGTCCACTTCTAATGCTTGCTAATTGCATTCGCCCGCAGGATGAATTCCAACAATATACCATCAGTGCCTATTATAAGTAAGTAATAATAAAATAAGGTAATATATGTTCGTTAATGAGACTATAACTCGTGCCAATTTATATTCAAATAAAACAAGTTTTAATTACACAGGTAAACTAAAGATGTGTTACTTTTTTGCAACACAGTATACCATCTTTCTCTATTAGTAAAGAATAGGGCCATATAAAGCAAACTATTTTATCGATACAGACCATCAAAATGTTCGTCCTTTGTAAGTCGTACTTTTTCCCGAGATTGTTAATTATTGTAATTAATAATTGTAAGTATATCTGGAGGAGTCTAATAATATTAATCTTGTTTATTAATAAATATTTATAACATTGTACATTGTTTTTACTAGAGTTTTTTAACTTTGAAACCTATTAAAATCTAGCATTTTCGCATTTTATTTTTATGCCACTTATTTTGAATAGATACGTATTGACGTATCTATTCAAACGTACGAGTGTGACATTTCTATTTTCCTCATTATTTCAACGTTTAATATGTTATGTATCTACGCCACTGTATTGGACAACTTCATATTGACATTTTTTTCCAGTTGGTAAAGTAGGAATCTATTTGTCAATTTACCTTTTATTTATCCATAATCAAAATATTTTTTCGGCGCGAAAACAGCAACATTAGATGGTATGCACCGTACATATATTTATTTTTAATAGTAAAATATATAAAATTACGTTTTAGGTAAGTAACTCCCATTTGGGTTTGTTTCAAAGATGAAAAATTATTGACAGCCTTCAATTCTTATTGCTAGACAACTTGATCAAGAATCTTCACTATGCGACAATACATTCCAGAAATCGGAGTATCAACAGCGGTCACTCCTGACAATCACATCCTAAATCCAGAGGAAGATGATTTAGATGTTGTAGATACTGAATCCGAAATGGATAATCGTGGAACCCTGCAACAAGATGCTCAAAATGTTGATAACGGACATGAAGAAGTAAACTTCACATTTGTAACTGAAGATACGGCATTTGTCACTAAGAATTATTTAGGGATCGATCCAGCTACTGGACTCATTGAGATATTCGTACATTTAAACAAAAAAGAGAATTTTATATTACAGCGCACAGCTACTATTGCCACTTTAAAGCAAATGATCTTAGATCGTAAAGGAATTCCAACTAATATTCAACGATTAGTTTTCGCTGGTAAAGTATTACAAAATAATACAACCCTCCAGGAGAATGGGATAATATGCGGTTCTAGTATTCATTTATTTATACGTTTACGTGGAGGATATCCAAGTACCTGTAATTTTGAGGTTACTGATAATGATAGCACAAAAGTAGAAGTAGAGAATTATATGTAATTAATCTCTAAACTAATCTCTGATGAAAAGCCAAAGTAGATGTATGTGATGTTATAAGAAAAAGAGGTTTTCTTTGTTTTTTTTAAGACTGAAAAAGATTTATTTATTTATTTTATTTTAAGTAGATATCAAAATATGTACATTTTCAAAATCAGGAGTTTACAAGATATGGTGGAATAATCATGAATTAGTAATCTTCACAAAATGTTAGAGTATATTCATAGTTTTCTGATAAATCTAAATGATGGATATTTAATATCTAAACCTCCTTGTTCTTGCCTGTATCATTACTACATGAATGTTTAAAATAGATTTTATCGAATACAAGTACAGGTGTCATACATAAATAATAAAACCATGTTTCTGAGATATACAGTGTCAAAATATCCGTCACAATATTCTTCTATATCTCCCTTACTGTAGTACAGCAACTATTTGGATTCAACAGGTTTTCTTACTGTGTGTCATCTACAACATAAATTTATTATTGACTAGGCAGGATATTTAATTTTCTAAAATCGCCACAATATTTGTAAGAGATTTCAGTCAAATATACAGCTCCATAACACATTTTAAAATTATTTGAAATTATACAGGCTGATTCAAAAATCGTCAACGTATTAATGGTGAGTTATTTTTAATGGAACAGCCTGTATTATGACCATGTTCAGATTCTTTATAATAAGTTACGTTAACGTTATTAATAGCTCAATTCTAGACCTCACCGGAAAAAATTAAAACATGACTATACTACATGGAAGGTCCCCATTTACAGCTAGTTATTTTAACATATCGTGCTTCAATAAAGCGGTAACGATTAAAAAGTTATATTCTCTAAAAACCCTCTCAAACAAACGCTTTCTCTCGTCTATCATTATAGCGACACTCCGTATACTTTGTAATACCTGACTCAATTTAGAATTTCTGTGTTTGAGTTCTTTAGTTATTTTTTCCCCCATTTCTACCAGTGAGTTTTTCTCAATATTGTCAGATTCTCGTGTTACACGTCATGTATGGTATATATTTACAATTGCGAATTAACTCGTAACACCCTTAAAGAAGCAAAATCTATTTCTATTCAATTCAACTTTATTTTCAACCGTTTTGAAGTCGAAAGGAGATTCATTTGAAGAGTTTCAATCTACGTTTTTTTTGTCAAATTTAATAGTAAATACGTCTTAAGCTTTCCTGAAGTCATATAAGTATTATATATAAAGGTATACATAATGATATCAATCAAAAAACAATAACCGACAGTGTACAAAAACACATTCACATTCATTCGAATCATGTGGGTCGAGTCCTCGTTAGCTGAAGCTTTGTACTACTTGACTAACAGCTACAAAAGACGGTGTTCCTGAGCAAATTACAACCTATGATTTAAAATGCTAAGCATTTATTCCATGAACTAAGTCCCTTATAAGATCATGAAGACGAATTATGAAATGATTATTTTGGACAATTATTTTAACTTCCTTTTTTAAAATCATTCTTAGCTCGTGCAGCTAAACTTTCTTTTATTTCTACCAGGATTGTATTTCTAGATATAAGAAGGTAACAAGCTTCTTAGGAAAGGCCTTTAGCTAGTATATTCATTTGTAAACTTTGAAGGGACTGAGAGCAAAACACTACATTACTGAAATGTTATTATATCATGAGATGTATGTCTGAATGTTAACTACATAGTGTTATAACGTTTTATATTTATTTTTGTCGTATGTAGTAAAATGTAATATATGTCTATATAATATATATTTTGTGTATCTCTAGAAATATGTTAGGAAATATACGTTTTAAATGTCCCTTATTCTACATTGTTTTAATTTAATAAAATAAACTAAGTCAGTGCAATGTATGATTATTCAGTGCATATAGACCAGTTAAAATCTAATTTCCATTTCTCGCTGCTCATAAAAACTGCCTTGCAGAGTCTAGCTGAATCCCAAGTTTATTGTGATAAAAGTGCTTTCATATATTAGTGCAGGAATTGTAACTAGGTCATTCGGTAGCATTTTTTGCTAAGAGCATGCTATTTCATTTCCTTTGATAAATTGTGAAGCTGATAGATTTATCCTGCCCACTAGTTTCCAATGTCCCGGTCTTTCAAGGCGTCCGTAAATCAAAGGAAAATTTCACGCTTCAACTTGAAGACGTGAAGTTTTGCTGCATCACTGCTACAAATAACTACATTGTATATGATGTTAAGGGTACAACTATAGAACCGGTGACCAACATGATACTACGAGTATATAAGATAAAGCCACTTGGGGAACGAATCGGCTCGCGCATGACGTCAGCGCACGATAAAAATATATGAATAGATAACAGTATTACAGATAATAGGTATGTTTTTTATATATTTATTTTTTATATGTTGTTGTGTTACTATAGAATTGAAATTATCGTTGTCTTTCGTTTGTTGTACTGTCTGAGGTACAGAAATATATACAATTAAAATTTTAGAAATAATTAAGTAGGTATAATGGATTTATCTAGCGGTACTAATAATCTCAACAGCTTCTTATTTGGATGGCACAGTATGAAATTCAAGAGAATTAACGATATTCTAGTCGTAATCATAGAAATTAATAAAAAAATGTGTGTTTTGTGAAGAAGTTTTTTCACTATGAAAATATGAGAGGTATCAAATTATGCATAAATAAATACAAAGAGATATTTTTTTATAGTTTGGTACATAAAAAACAATGAATGGTATATTTGACGGTTTATTTAACAATTTTTATAATTTTTCTTTTTGTGTTTTTGATTTTTGTTTCAACTTTTGATTCTAAATTCTCATTCGAAAATACATTCGACATCTAAAAAATTTTTTGATATTTTTTATGCCGCAGCATACACCAACTTGTCTCTATTTATGAACTTTATTCAAAAACACTAATATATCAATAACTACATACACATTAGACAAATTTACACACAAAAAATATGAACATACGCTCAGCCACAAGAACGTTTGTACATTTTCTGTCAAGATGCTCCTCTATTTTAAAACAATACAAATAACAAAATAGATAACGCTTTTATTCATTATTCAATTATTGAATGATACGTTGTACTTCTTTCATTCATTGGAATGAAAAGCATTAATTTCAATGGTATAATACTTTAAATAATTACTTTTAAGAGAATAAGCATTTTTGTTTGAGAAACTACTTTTGTTTAAAATAATTTTTAAACAAAATAGTTCCTTTATTCAGAATAAAGAGCGCTTGAGAAGCGTGCAATATAAATACGAGATAATTGCTGGCTTTGAATGCACGGTATACGATAAAATTGCTTGTCTGTTTCAATTTTGTATTTATTATAGTCATAGATTAAAGATGAATGCAATTATATTTAGTTATTTATTATATTGTATTTTTATGTTACACATTTTACAAATATATACATTAGATCGTATTATTTACATACATATAAACAGTTTCAGCGAGTCCAGTTTCTAATTTTATTTAGTTTTTTTCTTTATTCGTAATAATTTCAAGATGCTTTTAAAATTCGGTAGATATGATAGCCTCGTCGGTACAACGCTGACCGGAATAGCGAAGCGGTTTTGTGGTGCGGTGACGTAGGCATAGAAGAGTGAGACAGACATACTGATGCGCATGGCTTTACCTGTAATTCTCGTAGTATCATGGGTGACCAAGAAAACTTCTTCGGATTTTCAGAACACAATCGTACAGGTAATGCATACACATTAGCATACAGTCTCTGATAAATAAACTTGTTAGTCTGGAATTAATCGTCCTGGGAGAAAGTTTCTCGGCACACGGGTTGAATACGATTACTATGGTCTCCTCTTATTACCGTAAAGAAACACGACAGCACGGCGGGGTTGCAATCTTTGCAAAAAAAGTAATTTTCAGTTAGTTAAGAAAACTATATTAGTATTTGGAGATTTACTGTATGATTTTAAACATTTATTAAAGTAATTTTATATTGTGTAACAATAGTCTTATAAAAAATCTTAATGTTGAAATTTAAATACCTTAATTTTTATTAAATAAATAAAAATACTAAGTAATCAATGAGATGGGTGTGTTTGGTGTTTCTTTATAACATTCGCTATATTGGGTTCGAAATTGGTCAACTTAAATCTAAAATTCCCTCAAACTCCACATATAATTTCTTCCTGTACTTGGTTAAGATTGAATTGCAAGTGCCAGCATACCATAAATGGCTGAGCTATTTAGTAAAGTTTTACATATTTTTCCATTATATTTATATTTGTCCAAAATTTGCTTATTGTTAAATTTTTACGTCTTTGCCTCAAAATCCGATAATAATTCAGCAAGCTCATGTTGCAGGTTGATGTCCACGTTTTCAATTTTGAGCGGAAAATGGCGCAATAATCCATTCAGGGATGTCAATGTTTTCCAAGTCAACAAGAAGCGCAGTTTAAAATTCTCTTATTAATTTTTAAAGATGATTTGTATATATTTTCAAGTATTCGTCTTCTATTTCTAATGTCGCAGATTTGAAAAAATTCTGATAATCCTTACGTAGCAATAAAGATCTACATAAATTTAATTTTCCTTGCAGCTTTGTTTGGACGTCATTAAATTGTCCAAATAGTCCGTTAAATAAAAATATGGTTCTTATTGTTTTGGAGTTCGTTTTGTATTAAAAATTGTTTTTACTTCGACCTCCTGGCTCAAATCGACCCCTACTTGTGTTAAATAAACCCACGAGGGTCTATATAGACCACTTGGTGACCTCTGCTTTGGACAAAGCAAGCTATCACCCGCTATTTGAGTTGATAGTACATAACTAAGTCTACCTGTTGCTACGATCGCTTTTCAAACGCACAAGGCTTCTTACAACAAGCTCCGCATAAACAGTATTGATGTCATTTTTACAATACCTATCTATATTAACTTATTGATGAGACCAGGAACATTTATCGAGTTATGACAGGCTTCTGACAGCTTGAATTTTTCCTAGAAGGTCTGCTGTTGCTCTACCGTTCATGAACCTTTTTTGGCTCTGATACGCGGCCCTTTATTTAGCCACGAGTTCTCGGTCTTTTACTGCAAAGGTCTTCAGCGAGGTAGCCCTTTCGAAGCGGTAGATCAATCCATCGGCTGTAGGATCCATCTCGTCTCGACACGAGGTGGCGGATCCAAGTCACCAAGATGCTAGACCAACGGGTTCTCAACCGAAATAATTTGTATGCAGCTGATATTAGGGACAACATGGTGTTTTGGGTGTGCTCTTTCTTTCGTATAATCTTTGTGAAATCTTTTCCTGAACTTTTCTCAAAATACTCTACAACTATAAACGTCGTTCTTGCAAATAGTGTAAAACTTTTTGAGAGTTAATGTTGATACAATGTTCAATTTTGGGAAGCATATTAATAAATTTATAAGAAATTAAGTATGGCATATTCTGCAATTAAGAAGTTGTCATCCAGCGGAGTTATGACTGTCGTTCTACTACGCATTAGAATATTTCATACTTTCATATCATACATACTGATATTATGCCGAACCAACCACCATATGTAGACTAGGATAAAATAAATACAAAAAATAAAATTAATTATATCTATAAAATTTTATTCAGTACATTTTTAAAAACATGAAATTGTCTCAGAACCACAACCGTAAAACAGTATAATTTTTGGCACGATCATGATTTATTTATCATTATTTGCCGGAAATTCACAAAGAGAAATCAGTTACGTTTACATATCCTGCACATATCATACCCAATGTTATATTTAGCATTAAAAAAATACTATTAATTATAATTGCTTATTCAACTTTTCGAAATGGATTTAAAAATAGAATGCTTAAGTTGATTGTTAATAACCGCAGTAATCGAAATCGGCGGTGATTTTCAAATATCTGAATCAAATTCTGGTTTATCTATCTAAAATTGTAAACATAGTTAATAGAGATATGTAGTTAGGATATGTATGTTTCGGACAATTTCTAGTGATTCCCCATAATACAATTATTTTAATGCATAAATACTTCAAAAGTATAGCGCAGACAGACTACTAACAGAAGACTATTTAATAGAAATCACTACAAATTTTTCGAACAATTCGATACATTATGAAACTATTGTGTTTTATTTCCTGTTTTGGCAGCATACACTTTAAATGCTATTTCCTGTTTTAAGCGTCGTAATTAATATATACGAACAAATTAAAATATGAAATTTTTATATAAAAAAATTGCTTAAGTAGTGCAATGCCTTAATATTGAAGAATATTAAAATATCACATATTAATTATTATCTAAGTAGTATATGCGTTTTTGTCTACGAGCCTAAAAACTAGCATATCAAGTAAATATAAGCATAATTGTAGATATGTTAAAATTAATATATCTATTTTGTGAGCTTTATGTAGTTATTTTTCAGTGCTGAAATATTTCCACTTTTAGGTAAACAAATCAATAATTACATAATTAAATACCAATTTATTCCAGAACATATAATATTATGTTTTCGTTAATAAGACTTCTTCAGTGAAAAAAAATTAACATTATTATTACAGAAAACATAATATTACATGTTCTGGAATAAATTGGTATTTAATTAATTATTGTTTATTGACCTACAAGTGGAAATATTTCAGGAATTGAAAGATATGTTAGAATTAAAAAATGCTTAGGAGAGCGTGAAATCTGGTTCACTCACTTTAGCAGGTATGAACATTACTAAAAATTTAGTTCAACAAAAACTAAATCATTACAATTCATTGCCATTACTATTACAATAGTTATCTCATAGTTCTAATTTAAATATTATGATATAATAGTGTTAGTTGTTAGGGCTCTTTAGTGCCAAAATCTGGCAGTATACAAATATGCTACAAAATATTTGAAGAAAAGGATGCAACCTGTATATTATATATGTCATTAGAACAACAAGAGAGACTAACATTATTAACTTTTTACATAGCCATATAATCAAGCATTACACAATATTAACGTAGGATCCTAGTGGTAGTCATGGAACCATTCGTATTAAATCACATATCTTTCCTTTAAGTTTTCAAACCAAATTCCTCTTCAAGGTCTATTACTGCCACTAGGACTCTACTATATATACACTAAGCTGTGATCCTCAATGTACGCAATTACAAAACGAGACACTCTTCCCCGCTTTTTGATCGACTTTCTTTTCAGTGTTCATTCTTAATCTATCTTGTAAGCATAAACATACTAAAAATGTTAACATATTTCTATACTTTTGGCGCACCGTGTGTAAATAACATCATAATTAAGAAAAATAATTTACTTCGACAATAATTTTTGAATTGTCCTCCAATTACACTCAAAACCAAAATTGTAACATATTTTTATATTGTAACTCAAAAGAGAATTGCATTAAATGATAAAAGTATCGCAAATTACTAATTAAAGAAAAATATACGATAATTTTCTCCATGAGTTTATATTTCTAGATGTAAAGCCTGTATATATTGGTATTTTATTTAAATTTTTATATTTAATATTGATTACAGTTTATAGAGGTCAATATATTGTATATATATATATTATCTTTAATACACTTTTTATTAAAAACATATTGGTTGTTTTTCCTTGTTTACAATTATTAAAAATATATCTATCTACTCCAATAAAACGATTCTATTATTAGTTATTTTGATATTTATATATTTTTCCTGATTTTACTTCCATCTAAGAAGAATTCATTTAATATTTTGCTATATTATAACAAAATATTAATAATTATATACGAAAATATTTACTTATTATTATTGCGTATAAAAATAAACAAAATAACTATTCTCAAATCACCATATTAACACAATCAAATAAATTCAAAATATTTTTTTCTTTATTAATTTAAATTGCTATTTTTACCATTATTATAATCAAAAAAAATCATATTTACAAATAATACTAGTAGTAACAAACGGTGCAGTGTTGCTTATATAAAAATAATGAGCACACTTCTTTTTTTTCACAATTTTTTTTACCATCTAACCGTCTCTTGAGTATCTACTGCTATATTTTCTACTTCAATCGAGTCTAAAGTATCATCTGAACTAGAGTGTGTCAGATCTGTTAGTTCATCGAGATGTTTCTGTCTCTTCCTCACGTTCCAATGTAGGCATTCAGCTAGAGAGTCAAACCAATCAGAAATCTGATCTTGAGCACAGATGCTAGGCAGTGGGTATATGGAAGTAGTCACACGAAGACTAAAACAAAACAAATATTAAATTATACTTGATATAATAAATCTATATCTAAATGTTATGATTTGTAATGTAATGGTTGAAAATCTAATCATTGTAAGTATTTGGTCGTTACCGCAACAAGTTTTTGAATGTGAAACGATAACAATTGTTAATAATTATTACAATGTTAATGTTAATGAATGTTTAATTCTCTCAATAGCTGATAGGAGCTGTAGATTTCTTTTTTATCATAAAAGAATGATAAGAATTTTTAAGATAATTACCAAGGAAACTTTTTTACGATAACTTATATTCTGATGTAATGCACTTGACATTACGAGTTTATCTTGAACGACATCTTCATTCTATTTGTGATGAAAACCATTTTTGTCTTCTATATTTCATGAAATACATTGTATAATGTAATTTTATTTATAAAACATTTAGATTTCCTTTGTTTATAAAAAATCTTTCATTCATGTTCTAAAAGTATGTACATAAATTGTAGTTTTTTTTCATGTATCATTTAGTATTGCGTTACAATATAATAAAGATTCTTAAAATGCATGCCAAGAAGTAATTTTCTTTTGATTGTCGAGTATTTAATCAGAAATCCAACTGTAACTAGCAATATACTCTGCATAGCACTTTAAACCGATTGTAATACCGGCGACCTACTGAGTCCAGTAACATAAAACTAAAGTGGGGTATCCGCGGACTATGTGGGCCTGTGAGCATAATATAATTTCAACATTTCTCTCGCTGAATGTGTCAATAAACGTCGTTATTGTTTTCGCAGATCGTGCTTCATTTATTATTGTATTCATCGCATTCGAATTCAGCAAGCAATTCGTTGTACATTATATTCCTAAAACAATATCATGTTTCGAAATTGCATTGCGAATGAGATACTCACGAAAGGTCACACTTATCCGTGAATTTCACTTATTTTTTACAACTTTATATCTTGGTATCTGTCGTAGATAGCAGAGAATAAATGTGCCATAAAAATTATTTAGGTCATTTTAATGGAAATTTGCATTGGGAAGAATATATACGGTAAAAAATAACATTTACCGTAATTTCAGCTGGTTTTTTACCAAACTATCATCGAAAACACTTCCATTTCTAAAGAGAAGACCACTTTATAAAACATTCAAAATTGCTACTACCAAAATATCGCTTTCCACAAGTCATTGATTGCACTGCAACAAAATTCGTAATAACAATGATGAAAGTGTCTTCAGGCTTCACGGCTGCTGTTGATGCTGCTCTTTCAGTTCTCGGTTCCTCCCGTAGAAAGGTTGTGGTTCTTTCTGAAGAAGATCACGACAAGATGATCGAAACATCAAGTACTACAACGTTTCTACACGGCAGAGAACCCGATCACCGAAGAGCATTTGTAATACAATGATGATATTAATTTTAAAAAATACGTGAAGGTAAAATATTTTTGACAAATATATGATAGTTAAGTTCATTAATTTAAAATTTTTCTGTACCTTTTTACCGCAAATATACACCGCATTATGTTTGAAGTCGATATTAGCAAATATGTTAAAAATGCACTAAATAATTTATAATTAGCAAATATAAAAAAAATTTATTAGGTAGATGACACCATTTGAGATATATTTAAATATACATTAGAAGTATAAACTTATTTTAAAAAATCATTCATGGTGTATGTATAAAATGCACTGAAACATAGTACTTCATGATATATGTACACACTGAAGAATGATATTATGCAGCTAAATACAACAATCTTCATGTCACTATGAGTTGAGTATAATGTGTATGTGCAGTCGTTAGTTATTCAACACAAAAATGATACAGATTTGAGACAAACGTAACACCTGATAAACCTGCATATTTCATAGCTTGCACTGTGGAAAGGGTATTATGACATTATGCTGGTGTATTGATATATTTGATGTCTGTGCTCAATGGCGAGCGATCTTTTCTTTAAATCATCTTAATAACAATTGTTAGAACTGTATACGCAAGTGGAATAAATGGTAATGAAACCAGAGAAACGCGCTCCATGGATAATCAAAATTGTTAATTTGAAAATACAAGTTTTATAAATCCAAGTGATTATCTGGCCCAATGTTGTCAGCAACTAGAAGATGACTCATAGTAACTAGGTGACATAGCATGTATTTGCATACCTTTCAGCAGCTGTAAGTTTTTCATGAAGATTTCATCATATCCACAAGTTTTTTCAGCTACCTGCTCTACTTATCACACAACGTTGATACATGATTGGCCTGAAACACTAGTTGCTTAGTACCAGTAAATGTAAATAATCTACTAAATGAAATTTGTATAGGGTCAATCAGAGTTATTTGTTTCTTCAAATATGTGGAGCATTATTTAAAAATAACATCTATGGAAAAATGGAGTTTGTCAATCGAAGTTTCTGCACATTATACAGTACAATGACAACTATGAATTCCCTGAAACACCAATGAAATTTTCGATTACTAGTTCAGTCTAAATCTCCGTGGCTCTACTGGTCTTCTTCTTTCTGAAACACGACATTTTACTTTGATTAACACTCCACAAAGTGTTTGCAGATTCCTTAGTGTATCTAGAGGTATTACATGCATTACATGCCTGAATACAGTACCTACAGGCTCCTTTAGGAAAAACTTATCGTTAGTGAGTTAAAATCAAATAAGTTCTGTTGGCTCTAATAATAATAATAGAATAACTAAGAAAGTGGATCATAATATAGTTTTGTTCTGCCATGGGCACTGCCATCTCTGAGAGAAACAAGTGTTATCAACTTATTATTAGTTGATAACTTGAACAGCATGAACCTTATTTTGCCCTTTTTTTTGTTATTTTCTTCATGGTAGACGTACAATATACATGCTATCTGCAAAACCTTTGTTAGCTTATACAGCACAATTTCTCCGCGACTTAGACGGCGATATCAAGTCTCTGTAAAACTTTGAAATCGTCAGTTGATAGTAGGAACAAGCACACAAATCGTCCCTTAACACAATACTTGTAGAATTAGAAAATTTAATTCACAGACACGTAAAATCTTTTAAACCCAGACAGATTTTGCTCTCTAGTGAGTATGACTACGACAAAATCTACAGCGTTTTTGTTTTTGGATAGAACATCAAATATGTGACGCATGTTTTCGCATGAATATCAGATTAATGCCTTCTTATAAGGTTTATCACAATTTGTCATAAAAAATACATTAGCAGCAGCAGACAATGATTACCCCCTAAATGCTCTTTCGGAAGAAAAAGCAGATGTCGCTATAAATCCCTCAAAGGGGACAGAGAACATTTCATCAAACTATAGTACTATCAGGATATTGATACTGAAACTAACACACTCGGCACGATATAAAAAATTACTTAATAGGGCTACACAGTAACTAGGTCAAGTGTTATGCTAAGAAAGTAATGTTATATGCTCTAACAACAGAGTTGTATACAGTGAAATACATTTAACACGAAACTGATGGGACCGGAAATATTTTTTCGTGTTAAACGATTTTCGTGGTAAAGGATATTACAGAAAGTATACAGTATGTCTCAGTGTTGGAACCATATAGAAAACTTTTTTATTATTAATTCTAGCGCCAAAAGTTATTCTCTATAAAAAGTTCTGCATGTTGTAAATATAAATACAGTCATCAGATATTAATCAGAAATAGAGACCATATTGTTTAGTACCTACCTTTATGATGTAGGAATAGCATGCTAACGGTAACTGCAATAGTGACAGCATCTCCTCGCAAAAAATTTACAAGCTAGCATTGTATTATTTTGTCGCGTTAGGGTGACGTCTTTCAGTTGTTGTTCATACAGTTTAAAAACTCATGCAAAGACTGCGATGTGTAAATAGTTGTTTATATCCGGATATACTATAATCACTGCTTTAGGAATAAATTTAAGATATCAGATATTACCCCTACTACAGAGCAAGAGTAGCTCTTTCATGTTTTGTTTTTACCACATTCATATATATGTATACAAAACTCGAAAATCAAGTTTTATCTTTTCTACATAATTTGCATCGCATAGTTTCCAGTTACTGCTTACAACAATAATTTAATTCAACTTGATTAATCAGTAGTTGCTTCCTTATTCATCTCGTAGCATTTCCAATAGGAAAAGGCTTCTGCTTTGATAGAACTAGACGCAATTCCAACCCGTGCGTCACAACCGACCATTATAGCTGGATGTTTTTTCCTAACACAGAAACCCATCAACATCGATCAGCGGACTCAAAGAAGGCGATGTTAGGATAAAAAATGTTAATGACCATTAAGACGACACAAACTCCTAAGAATTTACCATATACGTTACGTTAAAATGGAGAGACGGACGATATTATTCCTGAGACAAAAGTATCGAATTACGTTTTATTTATTTACTTTAAAACGGCGTCAAATCAGAATTGCTAATACTGTCCCTGTTAAATAAGTGAATGTGTAGGATATATGTATAGACAAAGAACTAGAAAGATAGGATTTATTTTTATCACGAATGATTCTATCTATAATCTATATTTAAGCTCAATTAGTTAGTGGATGTCAATTTATTAATTATGATTAATTAATATAACTGTCTTTAAAGGTTTACTTTTTCTCTCATAGAAAAATTATAAATTGTGTAACAAAAGTAGTAAATGCGTTTGCTATACCACTGTACTTTAATATCTTATGCGATTTTAGCACTCAATCAACATATTAATTCACCACATTAGTCCACCGACATTCTATATTTTATGCGTAAAACGATAATTTATTGATATTAAATTTGTAACGCTAATAGTTTAAATCGATTTTCATTACTGCTATAACCGCAAATTCTGTTGTAGCAATACATTTTCTAAATTGTCGAAAAGGGATTGATATAAATCGAATAAATTTTATATTGTTGAAGAATCTGTGAACAAAATTCTCTACCAAAACAGCATTTAAACCTTACCATTTTCATAGCATCACCTTTGACTTATGCAAATTTGAGAAAAGAAAATCAATTTTAATCATGTTTTTTTTTCCTTTTTCTACAGTAAGACGATGTTACTGCGAGGGCCATTGCCCCCTCGAATCAGTGGTGCCCTATGGTCAGAGGTGGCGGACAATGTTTCACGGCAATGGAACTAATATACGACAGAGAAACGGATACTTATGAACCGGATACCACATACGGCTGTCTTCCTGCCGACGAAAGAGGGCTTATGCAGGTAATAAATAATTCAACTATAATCGAAACTATATGATAAAATAAATAAGCTAATACTTATCGCATGGGAGGACACACGTTTACCTGAAGACGGGGTTAGTGCTATCGCGTTTCCTCAGAATTCCTTAACTGTTGGATGGAGTGGTTATTGTATAATTATGTAAAATTTTATTGTGTGGATTTCTACCGAATTTAAACTTCGAAAATAATTAGTGAATGCCAATCGTTATCTATTTCTTTCATTACATAAATCGACAATTTTTTCTGTATCTGGTTTGTAAATATGTGCAGTTATCTTGGTGAAAGCCATCCTGCTTATCACTTGCGTCTCCCAAATTTTCCAGTAAGAACTTAAGATAGGAATGATCTTGTAACATGAAACAGTTCTTTTCTTGTTCTGCACAAAATATAAGCTACCCGATATTTATGAGTTTCGTATCATTCATCATTAATTTTATTTGTGATCCAGCACAGTTTCTTTTCTTTTAGCTTTGCTTTGCTAAACTTTGAGAAACTTTTGTAATGAATTAGCGTTTTGACCTCCTTATCCACAGCTTTTACAAAATTCTCAATGAAGTCCATAAAGCTTTAGGTAAATGAGTTTATCGGAATGCTGTTTCCCTTTTTTCAGTAATATATGATTCCCTTTCAAATCACAGCAAAATTGCCATTCCTGGTCTTTATATTTCATTGCTCTTGCGACAAACCCATGGTTTCATATGTTTTTCCTCACTCCCATTGCATAAGCTAAAGTCACCGATGGGAATGTATCAATTAATATATTCCCATTATGCAATAGAAGGACTTTCAAGTTTGTTCTATTAGAATCAAAAAATAATCGCTACCCGTGGATTAGACCATTCACATCTCTGTATGCCAGGGCTGGGCGTATGTAAAATACAAATATTTGAAATACGTATTTGAAATACAAAATACATTTGTATTTTATATTTCAAATACATTTTCCTATGTATTTTGTATTTTGTATTTGAGATACATTTTCAAAGTAGTTCATGTATTTAGAAATACATAAAATACTTATTTACTATTGCAGCCAACAAAAAATTCAAATTTCTAAATTATTTTTAGTAACTTCAACATTAACGTATAAAAAGAACTATTAATCTAAGACAAATTTGTAGGTCACTTCATGTTTCAGCGTTGAAGTTACTAAAAAAATTGCGCGAAATTTGAAATTTGTTAGCATATACAATCCATATATGGATCTGATCGTGGTATCTTTATTTCCGTATTTAAATTAATTCGTTGAAATATAAGAAAACAATAATGACATTGACAGTGTTCCCATTATTTTAAAGGGAAAAATATTTTAAAATATTAAAACTTAATAAAGATAATGAATGCATTTTGTATTTGGTATTTCAAATACTAAGAAAGAATGTGGGTATTTTATATTTGGTATTTCAAATACTAAGAATGAATGTATTTTGTATTTGGTATTTCAAATAGTACAAAGGAGTGTATTTTGTATTTATATTTCAAATACATTTGGAACGTATTTTGCCCAGCCCTGTCTACATGCATACATGAAATTCTGCATATCCCGGAAGTACCTCGTGATGTAAAACAGAAAATTTTTGTACGTGGAACTAGAACGAATTACTAAAGTCTTAGATCTCAAACCAAATCGTTCACTTTCTTTGATTAGAGAGCTGACGCGAAAAGTCATAAGATTGAGAGCAATACTTCTGATTCACTCCATATTACTTTCATCAATTGTTCCAAAGTGTCTTTTGGACGCTTGCTCGTCGTTTCTTTTTTTATAATGGGAGAAGGTGAAATTTTAAAAGTCCCTGGTTTCCTAAAGCTATGTACTATAATTTCCCTCATTTACGCTGGCAAATACACAACACTAGCTTTTATTAATCAAAATAGAATAGGACTATTAAAAATGTAATAACATCTTAACTCATTATGAAATGAATTCTATTGGAAACAGATTGTCTATCATCAAATAATTGTAACAACAAAGTACTCAAGTATATTTTTAAGTCATGAGAAAAATTGTGACAATTAATTATACAAATACTATATTATTGTTTTCCTTGCAATATATTTATTATGAAAATAATCCAGACGTTTCTGAGTGGTTTACATTATAATCAAATAAAACAAAAAATAGATTGCGTAACACGAAATATTTACGATTGGAATTGAATATCTATCTCCGAAACCAATTAAGAATTAATATCGTTAACACGAGGTTAATATTTCACTCGACAAGCGAATATTTCTTAGGTTATCAAAATAGATTATGCTAAAGTGTTTCATCAGCACATTCAGTTATTTTAGGTATTAAAACTTAATGAGGAGAAACAGAACACAACTTCATAATTATCTAATTAAAAATGTACATACTTCTAACCGATAATTTTCTAATCAGACTTTTTCTATTCTTTTCAGTGTAAAGGCCACCTTGTACCTCATCTACGTCTGAAATCGATAGAATGTTGCAACGACTCAGACCTCTGCAACAAAGAACTGAAACCTCGCATCGAAGTCCATACAACGACTTCAGCGCCCATTCTAAACCAAAACAATACTGTACCGTACATACTTCCTAACGCTAACTTCGTGTATAGTGTTATTTCTCCTTGTTATCGCCTTTCGTATACGTCATGATGATGTAAACGGAAAGAGGCACATAGGAAGAATCCATATTACCCAAAAAAGCTTCCAGATCAGTATTCAATCGACATGCATCTCAACGATACCTTGGCTAATTTAATGGAACAGTCAAGCGGGTCAGGTTCGGGACTTCCCATGTTAGTACAAAGGACTATTTCGAAACAAATACAAATGGTTCACCTTATCGGTAAAGGAAGGTACGGTGAGGTATGGCTGGCGAAATGGAGGATCAGAGAGTTGCTGTTAAAGTATTCTTAACAACGGAGGAGCATTCCTGTTTAGAGAGACGGAAATTTATCAAACTGTATTAATGCGCCATGAAAATGTACTAGGATTCATAGCTGCTGATATTAAGGGTACAGGTTCGTGGACGCAGATGTGGTTGATAACGGAGTACCATGAATATGGAGCTCTGTACGATTATCTCCAGAATAACGTCTTAGACACTAATTCGTTATTGTTAAAAGCGTCAAGTATAGCGAGTGGGTTATCACATCTCCACACTGAAATTTTCAGCACGCGTGGTAAACCAGCGATCGCTCATCGAGATATTAAAAGCAAGAACATTCTCGTCAAGAGGAATGGTGAATGCGTTATAGCCGATTTTGGTCTTGCCGTTAAGTACCTAAGCGAAACCAACGAAATAGATATTCCACCCCAAAAACGAAAGAAGTGGAACTAAACGCTATATGGCACCGGAAATTTTGGATGGAAGTATAAACGTCCACAATTTTGATGCCCACAAAATGGCAGACATGTATTCTTTCGGTTTGGTTCTATGGGAGATATCTAGGAGGTGCGTAACAGGGGATAAAATAACCGTAGCGGATGATTACGCATTGCCTTACTACGATAGCGTTGCCAGTGATCCCAGTTTCGAAGACATGATGAACGTTGTGTGCGTCAAAAAGATAAGACCTCAGGTTTCTACGCGATGGGCCAGTGAAGATGTGCTACTGACTATGTCAAAGATTATGCAGGAGTGTTGGCACAGTAATCCTGCTGTCCGACTGACTTCGTTACGCGTGAAAAAGACGCTGTCGAAACTGGCGTCAGACTCGAACGTTAAGATTGTGTAGTGACAAAACAGAATGCCATAGTTTTGTAGAAACTTTGAGGGTTATGAATGATTAAAGAGATATAGCTGTACACAAAGCGAATGTGTTTAATGTTGTATATTTATATTGTTTTATCTTGGCTGAAAACGTGGCGTTGTGTCATTCTAATTTTTTATGTATAATTTATGTTAAGTGAAGAAATTGTGACGTTTTTTTACAAAACTAAGTTACAAATGCAATGTTCCTATTTGTTGATGGAGGTTTATAAATCAACAATGAAATATACGGATATGTTTTAATTAGTAACAATTTTAAGCAAAATTCAAAAATTCATAGTCTAGATGTAACATACTACATATAGCTTCAAACTTTTTTATTGGATATAATAACAGATATATTATACTCTAAAAAGAACAATTACTAATTAAAATATGCCGCGATAAAAGCATAAAATAAAAAAGGAAATCGAGAATCTCACATTTTGGTACAAAATCCTAAATTAAAGGTGGTACAAATTTTTAAGTTTAATTTAGAAGCCATACACGAAAAAAAAATCCGAATACAAAACGCCACGTTAAAAAGAACAAAATGTACATAAAAAACAAAACCTTAGTGAAGTAAGTCTTGTAAATATTATATAATATAGTTGTAATTGTAATTTTAATTTCGGAACTAAAGATAAAAGATATAACAGAAGAAAATAATATAAAGTATATATTATATAAATCAGTACCTACGAATTTGTTCGCCTAATTTGACAAGAACGGCATTAACAAATCACAAAATAATATGGACAATATTATTGTAAGAATTCCCAACGAACTAAAAACAGAATGTCTTCGAAACAATAAAGTTATAAGTATCAGCCACTCCATTACTACTGTACAATTTGCCATATTCTTTAAACGAAGTTTATTTATAAATTATTTAATAAATCGTATGTAAAAATAAACCGAAATCAAATCAATGAAAAACCTATACTAAAGTGCCATTAAAGTATAATAATATAACGATACCATATTACTTTAATTATTACAATAATTCCATAGATAACGTTTTTGAAATTTTGCATATTTGGTGCTCATATGACAATCTACAGAAACTATAAAAATTATTCCCTATAACTTTGTGTACAATTCGAAAACATCCGTTCTTTTTTTTTGACTGAAAATAACACTTTAACTAACTATTAATATGGAAAAATGATATAATTCACATTCACCTGTTAATAATGCACTTCTAAAATGACGACTTATCCGTTTTAATAGATTTTCCTTTTTCTCTTTCTTAAATTTTTGATTTCATATAAGAATAAAATAAAAAGAAACCAGCGATAAATGTTACAATTCTATCAAGACTGTATAATAGGCAATTTTAATATAGTTTTTAATAAGTTATCAACACATCGATTAGTTTTACTTGTTTTTTATATTAATTAATATTGAAGCATTATAAATAGACTGTACATAGATTAAAGTGTAAGAATCATACTTCGCTTCTATTTATTGATGTTATTCTTTATGGTTTATTCTTATATGAAATAAATGTGCAATCAATTTTATTTAAAAAGATGACAATATATGATTTATCAAGAAAAAAAACGCTTCTAAAACACTCCAGAAATTAAAATGCGGAAAGTATTCGTACGCTTATTATTTTAGAAAATACACCAAAAATCTCTATGATATTAACAAACACAATACGATTTTTCTCACTTGTATCCAACACTTTTTACATGGAACCCTTCTTGTCTCAAAGTATCTTAGTATCTTAATAAAAACTAAACCATTTATGAAGCATAAAGAGACAGATACCGAGCAGTAAAAATCCAAAAATATAATTTATTTAAAACATACAATATAAGCAACTGATAATTTCGGTAGTTTCATTAAAATATCTGACTCATTCACATCAAATGATTCTACTGATTCTATGACAAATTTATCACTCATGCTTGAAGTGAGACCCATCACAATCTTGAGAAATAATAAATAAAATAATTCTTCCAAGATAGTGTTCAGATGGCCCTTGATTCTTCTCAAACATTACCATAACATACTTTGCCATTATTGAAACTCAATCTTTCAAATTCAGCTCTTCCTGAGCATCAGCTAAGCTAATACAGTGTCGATTGATGCAAAAAAGTCGTATTATTTCTAAATCACTTCCACAAACTAGACATTTCTTAGCTTTATTTTGAGTTTTTTTTTACTTGGAAGTGTTTTAATAGTCTTTGACTTTGGTAGGCCTTCTCTTTTTGTAGGCTATGCTGCCCTTATAACTTCTTATTCAGGTGTATCTGTTACTAACATTTTGATTCTTCCAGGTTTTCTTTCTCATTTGGTAGTTGTCCTTTCTACTGCCTGCGGGTATAACTGAATTTACTGCTACTAGAACCGATTTAATTATCATTCGCCGTTGTAACTGCAATAGACGGCTCATCCTCTTTTCGATAATCATTAGATCATCATAATGGATGTAGTAAGTGACGTAGAAGACTCAGCAAGATTTAAACTTGTACTAAGTACATTTTTAATCTGAACAGTATCATTAGGGTTTGGACAATTGGCAACATACGTTCCAAGAAAATCCTTTTCTAAGCATACTTGTCTATTAAATGGATTAATTCATGTTTTCGCAAAACCAATTTAAGTTTTACTCGTACTGAATGCTTTGTCGTAGAAGTTAAATACATCTAGTAACTATAATCTGTGAGATGAATGGGAAAGAAATGTAAGCATAACAATAACTGTGACTGATGCTTTTTTAATAATTTGTAGAGATTAATGTGTTTCGTAATTATCTACTATTAATAAAACACCTTCTTCCTGTGATGGTTTTACATGCTCTACAAATGATCCAAAAACTTTTACAATTTATTGGACCATATCGTGGTATTCATCCTATCAATAGTTTCAGGAGATGCACCAATAAGCATGTATACTCCTTGAAGTGTAGCTTGGGAAATGCTAGCAGTAAAGTGATGTGGTTGCTGATTGCATTGAAGCAAGCAAACAATGTTATCAGGTGACTCCATTCAGCTGACATCACGCTTCCCACTTTAGACCCTTTTTGCCCTTATGGGGCAACAATTTCATCGATATTCTGTACTGCTAATCCAGTTTAGTCTTGATTCCAGATGCGATGGGTGGAAAAGGTCTTTAGTAATTCGAGTGTACTACCACTACCACTGCTGCCAAGTGAAAAAAGCTATTTTCACTAAATTTGTATATCAAAATATATGACCTATGTTTTCAATACCGTTTTTTATTATTTATTAACTTGATTTCTTATTTATGAGTAGCTCTATTTTTACAGGAAAGTATTCTATTTTTCAACAAAATATTCCGGTAAAAGGCTGTATTATAGTAAAATTATTCCCTTAAATGTTAATAGAAAACAAACGAAAATAATTTATTCTACTATTCTCTCTATTCTCTATTATACTAAATGTACGATTACTTTCTAGCCTCAGCACCGACTTAAACCAAAATATTCTATATTATTTTATGTCAAACAAAATTAAACAACCCTTATCTTATTTCAATTATCCAAAGTACTCATGTTTTTTTCATGAAAGTAAGTACTGTTGTAACGTTTTATACATAATATATATTTATATACAAAGAACAAATTAATTTGTATTAGATACAAATGTTTAGTCTGTGTGCTTAACCTATAGAGTGAATATTCGAAATTATAAGAAAATGGATCACAAATTTGGAACGTAGCTGATTGAGTTTTAATTTTATTAAACTGATTTTTCTTGATAGATTATATATTATACAAAATGTTTTATTAAGTTTGTTAAAACTTTTTTAAATTGCTCAATTTATATATCTATTGTTTTATATAACATTAAAGTTTTAAGTTTATATTCTTCAAAACCATTATAATTTGAGCTTTATAGTTTTTGAAAAATTATAATTATGTGTGCAAAATTAGACTTTTCAGCAATATAAAGCTCAGTTTATAAAAGGTATATTTCTGGAAGACAAATTTAATTATTATTGATTAGTTCCAAAACACCTCGGTATAAAACAAAAATAGAAGGACCAATTTTCATAGACTACAAGATGCAGAATACTAAACAAATTGGATCCCCCTCTAACTTTCTCTGTAATACACCTACCATATACCTATCGGTAAAACAAAATAATTATTGTAACTTATTATTAAAAAGAATGCTTTAAAACTCGCTATCCTACCTAAATAATATTATAGTTATTGTACCCTAATGTATTGATAATGAACATATTTTCCTTCGTTTTTCTTTCTATTTTTTTTTTTTGAATATACAAATTCTATGTTGAATAGGCCGTGTGACTCAAAAATGTGCATTTACAAATGTAAATAGAGAATCCATTTACTCATTAATTAAATTAAAAGTATAATAATTAATTAATCGATGTTCTTTGCTATTAATAATGATAAATATGAATTATGTCGTGTTATTGAGAGATATATGGAAAGAAATGAATGCGCCTCCCGATTTTTCCCCGAAGCTGATAACGATATGATCAAGGAAGACTGATATTTTGAATGTTGTATGTTTTTTTCTCGTATATGATGATGAACATAACATGTAATAAAATAGTTTACAGAAATACTATTTTTGTGTTTTATTTATGGAACTAATTTTTTTACAGGTCCTTCTACAAATCCTTAAAAATTATGCATTTCTTATACCCTGTGTATCTGAGAAAACGTAAGCTATTAGGATGCGGTGTTAGTGGCACGTCAAATGTTGACACTTGCATGTCAAATGGTGACATTACCGGTATGTCAAATGTTTCTAGAAATATAGACGTTCGTTTCGTAACGTCAGAAGAATCATTAAAATATGACGTCATATATAGATATTGACGTCAATGTACTCTTTAGGTAAGAGATAGCAGAGTGTCCCGCAGGGGACCCAACTCGTGATTACTAAGTGAGATAATGTTACTTGCCAATACAAAAAACCAAAGAAATGCCTATAATAGGCGCTCATGGTAGGTATATTGTTGAAATTCACGGAGTATGTCGCTGTATCATACACATAAGTAGAGATGCGAAAGACGATGAAATTAGATCTTGTATTCGGAGCAGCGCTGATGAGACCTGGAAGGTCGAAACCACGTGGTCCACTTCTAATGCTTGCTAATTGCATTCGCCCGCAGGATGAATTCCAACAATATACCATCAGTGCCTATTATAAGTAAGTAATAATAAAATAAGGTAATATATGTTCGTTAATGAGACTATAACTCGTGCCAATTTATATTCAAATAAAACAAGTTTTAATTACACAGGTAAACTAAAGATGTGTTACTTTTTTTGCAACACAGTATACCATCTTTCTCTATTAGTAAAGAATAGGGCCATATAAAGCAAACTATTTTATCGATACAGACCATCAAAATGTTCGTCCTTTGTAAGTCGTACTTTTTCCCGAGATTGTTAATTATTGTAATTAATAATTGTAAGTATATCTGGAGGAGTCTAATAATATTAATCTTGTTTATTAATAAATATTTATAACATTGTACATTGTTTTTACTAGAGTTTTTTAACTTTGAAACCTATTAAAATCTAGCATTTTCGCATTTTATTTTTATGCCACTTATTTTGAATAGATACGTATTGACGTATCTATTCAAACGTACGAGTGTGACATTTCTATTTTCCTCATTATTTCAACGTTTAATATGTTATGTATCTACGCCACTGTATTGGACAACTTCATATTGACATTTTTTTCCAGTTGGTAAAGTAGGAATCTATTTGTCAATTTACCTTTATTTATCCATAATCAAAATATTTTTCGGCGCGAAAACAGCAACATTAGATGGTATGCACCGTACATATATTTATTTTTAATAGTAAAATATATAAAATTACGTTTTAGGTAAGTAACTCCCATTTGGGTTTGTTTCAAAGATGAAAAATTATTGACAGCCTTCAATTCTTATTGCTAGACAACTTGATCAAGAATCTTCACTATGCGACAATACATTCCAGAAATCGGAGTATCAACAGCGGTCACTCCTGACAATCACATCCTAAATCCAGAGGAAGATGATTTAGATGTTGTAGATACTGAATCAAATGGATAATCGTGGAACCCTGCAACAAGATGCTCAAAATGTTGATAACGGACATGAAGAAGTAAACTTCACATTTGTAACTGAAGATACGGCATTTGTCACTAAGAATTATTTAGGGATCGATCCAGCTACTGGACTCATTGAGATATTCGTACATTTAAACAAAAAAGAGAATTTTATATTACAGCGCACAGCTACTATTGCCACTTTAAAGCAAATGATCTTAGATCGTAAAGGAATTCCAACTAATATTCAACGATTAGTTTTCGCTGGTAAAGTATTACAAAATAATACAACCCTCCAGGAGAATGGGATAATATGCGGTTCTAGTATTCATTTATTTATACGTTTACGTGGAGGATATCCAAGTACCTGTAATTTTGAGGTTACTGATAATGATAGCACAAAAGTAGAAGTAGAGAATTATATGTAATTAATCTCTAAACTAATCTCTGATGAAAAGCCAAAGTAGATGTATGTGATGTTATAAGAAAAAGAGGTTTTCTTTGTTTTTTTTAAGACTGAAAAAGATTTATTTATTTATTTTATTTTAAGTAGATATCAAAATATGTACATTTTCAAAATCAGGAGTTTACAAGATATGGTGGAATAATCATGAATTAGTAATCTTCACAAAATGTTAGAGTATATTCATAGTTTTCTGATAAATCTAAATGATGGATATTTAATATCTAAACCTCCTTGTTCTTGCCTGTATCATTACTACATGAATGTTTAAAATAGATTTTATCGAATACAAGTACAGGTGTCATACATAAATAATAAAACCATGTTTCTGAGATATACAGTGTCAAAATATCCGTCACAATATTCTTCTATATCTCCCTTACTGTAGTACAGCAACTATTTGGATTCAACAGGTTTTCTTACTGTGTGTCATCTACAACATAAATTTATTATTGACTAGGCAGGATATTTAATTTTCTAAAATCGCCACAATATTTGTAAGAGATTTCAGTCAAATATACAGCTCCATAACACATTTTAAAATTATTTGAAATTATACAGGCTGATTCAAAAATCGTCAACGTATTAATGGTGAGTTATTTTTAATGGAACAGCCTGTATTATGACCATGTTCAGATTCTTTATAATAAGTTACGTTAACGTTATTAATAGCTCAATTCTAGACCTCACCGGAAAAAAATTAAAACATGACTATACTACATGGAAGGTCCCCATTTACAGCTAGTTATTTTAACATATCGTGCTTCAATAAAGCGGTAACGATTAAAAAGTTATATTCTCTAAAACCCTCTCAAACAAACGCTTTCTCTCGTCTATCATTATAGCGACACTCCGTATACTTTGTAATACCTGACTCAATTTAGAATTTCTGTGTTTGAGTTCTTTAGTTATTTTTTCCCCCATTTCTACCAGTGAGTTTTTCTCAATATTGTCAGATTCTCGTGTTACACGTCATGTATGGTATATATTTACAATTGCGAATTAACTCGTAACACCCTTAAAGAAGCAAAATCTATTTCTATTCAATTCAACTTTATTTTCAACCGTTTTGAAGTCGAAAGGAGATTCATTTGAAGAGTTTCAATCTACGTTTTTTTTGTCAAATTTAATAGTAAATACGTCTTAAGCTTTCCTGAAGTCATATAAGTATTATATATAAAGGTATACATAATGATATCAATCAAAAAACAATAACCGACAGTGTACAAAAACACATTCACATTCATTCGAATCATGTGGGTCGAGTCCTCGTTAGCTGAAGCTTTGTACTACTTGACTAACAGCTACAAAAGACGGTGTTCCTGAGCAAATTACAACCTATGATTTAAAATGCTAAGCATTTATTCCATGAACTAAGTCCCTTATAAGATCATGAAGACGAATTATGAAATGATTATTTTGGACAATTATTTTAACTTCCTTTTTAAAATCATTCTTAGCTCGTGCAGCTAAACTTTCTTTTTATTTCTACCAGGATTGTATTTCTAGATATAAGAAGGTAACAAGCTTCTTAGGAAAGGCCTTTAGCTAGTATATTCATTTGTAAACTTTGAAGGGACTGAGAGCAAAACACTACATTACTGAAATGTTATTATATCATGAGATGTATGTCTGAATGTTAACTACATAGTGTTATAACGTTTTATATTTATTTTTGTCGTATGTAGTAAAATGTAATATATGTCTATATAATATATATTTTGTGTATCTCTAGAAATATGTTAGGAAATATACGTTTTAAATGTCCCTTATTCTACATTGTTTTAATTTAATAAAATAAACTAAGTCAGTGCAATGTATGATTATTCAGTGCATATAGACCAGTTAAAATCTAATTTCCATTTCTCGCTGCTCATAAAAACTGCCTTGCAGAGTCTAGCTGAATCCCAAGTTTATTGTGATAAAAGTGCTTTCATATATTAGTGCAGGAATTGTAACTAGGTCATTCGGTAGCATTTTTTGCTAAGAGCATGCTATTTCATTTCCTTTGATAAATTGTGAAGCTGATAGATTTATCCTGCCCACTAGTTTCCAATGTCCCGGTCTTTCAAGGCGTCCGTAAATCAAAGGAAAATTTCACGCTTCAACTTGAAGACGTGAAGTTTTGCTGCATCACTGCTACAAATAACTACATTGTATATGATGTTAAGGGTACAACTATAGAACCGGTGACCAACATGATACTACGAGTATATAAGATAAAGCCACTTGGGAACGAATCGGCTCGCGCATGACGTCAGCGCACGATAAAAATATATGAATAGATAACAGTATTACAGATAATAGGTATGTTTTTTATATATTTATTTTTTATATGTTGTTGTGTTACTATAGAATTGAAATTATCGTTGTCTTTCGTTTGTTGTACTGTCTGAGGTACAGAAATATATACAATTAAAATTTTAGAAATAATTAAGTAGGTATAATGGATTTATCTAGCGGTACTAATAATCTCAACAGCTTCTTATTTGGATGGCACAGTATGAAATTCAAGAGAATTAACGATATTCTAGTCGTAATCATAGAAATTAATAAAAAAATGTGTGTTTTGTGAAGAAGTTTTTTCACTATGAAAATATGAGAGGTATCAAATTATGCATAAATAAATACAAAGAGATATTTTTTTATAGTTTGGTACATAAAAAAAACAATGAATGGTATATTTGACGGTTTATTTAACAATTTTTATAATTTTTCTTTTTTGTGTTTTTGATTTTTGTTTCAACTTTTGATTCTAAATTCTCATTCGAAAATACATTCGACATCTAAAAAATTTTTTGATATTTTTTATGCCGCAGCATACACCAACTTGTCTCTATTTATGAACTTTATTCCGAAACACTAATATATCAATAACTACATACACATTAGACAAATTTACACACAAAAAATATGAACATACGCTCAGCCACAAGAACGTTTGTACATTTTCTGTCAAGATGCTCCTCTATTTTAAAACAATACAAATAACAAAATAGATAACGCTTTTATTCATTATTCAATTATTGAATGATACGTTGTACTTCTTTCATTCATTGGAATGAAAAGCATTAATTTCAATGGTATAATACTTTAAATAATTACTTTTAAGAGAATAAGCATTTTTGTTTGAGAAACTACTTTTGTTTAAAATAATTTTTTAAACAAAATAGTTCCTTTATTCAGAATAAAGAGCGCTTGAGAAGCGTGCAATATAAATACGAGATAATTGCTGGCTTTGAATGCACGGTATACGATAAAATTGCTTGTCTGTTTCAATTTTGTATTTATTATAGTCATAGATTAAAGATGAATGCAATTATATTTAGTTATTTATTATATTGTATTTTTATGTTACACATTTTACAAATATATACATTAGATCGTATTATTTACATACATATAAACAGTTTCAGCGAGTCCAGTTTCTAATTTTATTTAGTTTTTTTCTTTATTCGTAATAATTTCAAGATGCTTTTAAAATTCGGTAGATATGATAGCCTCGTCGGTACAACGCTGACCGGAATAGCGAAGCGGTTTTGTGGTGCGGTGACGTAGGCATAGAAGAGTGAGACAGACATACTGATGCGCATGGCTTTACCTGTAATTCTCGTAGTATCATGGGTGACCAAGAAAACTTCTTCGGATTTTCAGAACACAATCGTACAGGTAATGCATACACATTAGCATACAGTCTCTGATAAATAAACTTGTTAGTCTGGAATTAATCGTCCTGGGAGAAAGTTTCTCGGCACACGGGTTGAATACGATTACTATGGTCTCCTCTTATTACCGTAAAGAAACACGACAGCACGGCGGGGTTGCAATCTTTGCAAAAAAAGTAATTTTCAGTTAGTTAAGAAAAAACTATATTAGTATTTGGAGATTTACTGTATGATTTTAAACATTTATTAAAGTAATTTTATATTGTGTAACAATAGTCTTATAAAAAATCTTAATGTTGAAATTTAAATACCTTAATTTTTATTAAATAAATAAAAATACTAAGTAATCAATGAGATGGGTGTGTTTGGTGTTTCTTTATAACATTCGCTATATTGGGTTCGAAATTGGTCAACTTAAATCTAAAATTCCCTCAAACTCCACATATAATTTCTTCCTGTACTTGGTTAAGATTGAATTGCAAGTGCCAGCATACCATAAATGGCTGAGCTATTTAGTAAAGTTTTACATATTTTTCCATTATATTTATATTTGTCCAAAATTTGCTTATTGTTAAATTTTTTACGTCTTTGCCTCAAAATCCGATAATAATTCAGCAAGCTCATGTTGCAGGTTGATGTCCACGTTTTCAATTTGAGCGGAAAATGGCGCAATAATCCATTCAGGGATGTCAATGTTTTCCAAGTCAACAAAGCGCAGTTTAAAATTCTCGCTTAATTTTTAAAGATGATTTGTATATATTTTCAAGTATTCGTCTTCTATTTCTAATTGTCGCAGATTTGAAAAATTCTGATAATCCTTACGTAGCAATAAAGATCTACATAAATTTAATTTTCCTTGCAGCTTTGTTTGGACGTCATTAAATTGTCCAAATAAGTCCGTTAAATAAAAAATATGGTTCTTATTGTTTTGGAGTTCGTTGCGTATTAAAAATTGTTTTGCTTCGACCTCCTGGCTCAAATAGACCCCTACTTGTGTTAAATAAACCCCTGGGGTCTATATAGACCACTTTGGTGACCTCTGCTTTGGACAAAGCAAGCTATCACCCGCTATTTGAGTTGACAGTACATAACTAAGTCTACCTGTTGCTACGACGCTTTTCAAACGCACAAGGCTTCTTACAACAAGCTCCGCATAAACAGTATTGATGTCATTTTTACAATACCTATCTATATTAACTTATTGATGAGACCAGGAACATTTATCGAGTTATGACAGGCTTCTGACAGCTTGAATTTTTCTAGAAGGTCTGCTGTTGCTCTACCGTTCATGAACCTTTTTGGCTCTGATACGCGGCCCTTATTTAGCCACGGAGTTCTCGGTCTTTTACTGCAAAGGTCTTCAGCGAGGTAGCCCTTTCGTAGCGGTAGATCAATCCATCGGCTGTAGGATCCATCTCGTCTCGACACGAGGTGGCGGATCCAAGTCACCAAGATGCTAGACCAACGGGTTCTCCAACCGAAATAATTTGTATGCAGCTGATATTAGGGACAACATGGTGTTTTGGGTGTGCTCTTTCTTTCGTATAATCTTTGTGAAATCTTTTCCTGAACTTTTCTCAAAATACTCTACAACTATAAACGTCGTTCTTGCAAATAGTGTAAAACTTTTGAGAGTTAATGTTGATACAATGTTCAATTTTGGGAAGCATATTAATAAATTTATAAGAAATTAAGTATGGCATATTCTGCAATTAAGAAGTTGTCATCCAGCGGAGTTATGACTGTCGTTCTACTACGCATTAGAATATTTTCATACTTTCATATCATACATACTGATATTATGCCGAACCAACCACCATATGTAGACTAGGATAAAATAAATACAAAAAAATAAAATTCAGTATATCTATAAAATTTTATTCCCAGTACATTTTTAAAACATGAAATTGTCTCAGAAGAAAACCACAAACCGTAAAACAGTATAATTTTTGGCACGATCATGATTGGTCATGCATTATTGCAGGAAATTCACAAAGAGAAATCAGTATACGTTACATATCCTGCACATATCATACCCAATATTATATTTAGCATTAAAAAAATACTATTAATTATAATTGCTTATTCAACTTTTCAGAAATGGATTTAAAAATAGAATGCTTAAGTTGATTGTTAATAACCGCAGTAATCGAAATCGGCGGTGATTTTCAAATATCTGAATCAAATTCTGGTTTATCTATCTAAAATTGTAAACATAGTTAATAGAGATATGTAGTTAGGATATGTATGTTCGGACAATTTCTAGTGATTCCCCATAATACAATTATTTTAATGCATAAATACTTCAAAAGTATAGCGCAGACAGACTACTTAATAGAAGACTATTTAATAGAAATCACTACAAATTTTTCGAACAATTCGATACATTATGAAACTATTGTGTTTTATTTCCTGTTTTGGCAGCATACACTTTAAATGTTATTTCCTGTTTTAAGCGTCGTAATTAATATATACTGCGAACAAATTAAAATATGAAATTTTTATATAAAAAAAATTGCTTAAGTAGTGCAATGCCTTAATATTGAAGAATATTAAAAAATATCACATATTAATTATTATCTAAGTAGTATATGCGTTTTTGTCTACGAGCCCTAAAAACTAGCATATCAAGTAAATATAAGCATAATTGTAGATATGTTAAAATTAATATATCTATTTTGTGAGCTTTATGTAGTTATTTTTCAATTCCTGAAATATTTCCACTTTTAGGTAAACAAATCAATAATTACATAATTAAATACCAATTTATTCCAGAACATATAATATTATGTTTTCGTTAATAAGACTTCTTCAGTGAAAAAAAAATTAACATTATTATTACAGAAAACATAATATTACATGTTCTGGAATAAATTGGTATTTAATTAATTATTGTTTTATTGACCTACAAGTGGAAATATTTCAGGAATTGAAAGATATGTTAGAATTAAAAAATGCTTAGGAGAGCGTGAAATCTGGTTCACTCACTTTAGCAGGTATGAACATTACTAAAAATTTAGTTCAACAAAAACTAAATCATTACAATTCATTGCCATTACTATTACAATAGTTATCTCATAGTTCTAATTTAAATATTATGATATAATAGTGTTAGTTGTTAGGGCTCTTTAGTGCGCCAAAAATCTGGCAGTATACAAATATGCTACAAAATATTTGAAGAAAAGGATGCAACCTGTATATTATATATGTCATTAGAACAACAAGAGAGACTAACATTATTAACTTTTTACATAGCCATATAATCAAGCATTACACAATATTAACGTAGGATCCTAGTGGTAGTCATGGAACCATTCGTATTAAATCACATATCTTTCCTTTAAGTTTTCAAACCAAATTCCTCTTCAAGGTCTATTACTGCCACTAGGACTCTACTATATATACACTAAGCTGTGATCCTCAATGTACGCAATTACAAAACGAGACACTCTTCCCGCTTTTTGATCGACTTTCTTTTCAGTGTTCATTCTTAATCTATTTTGTAAGCATAAACATACTAAAAATGTTAACATATTTCTATACTTTTGGCGCACCGTGTGTAAATAACATCATAATTAAGAAAAATAATTTACTTCGACAATAATTTTTGAATTGTCCTCCAATTACACTCAAAACCAAAATTGTAACATATTTTTATATTGTAACTCAAAGAGAATTGCATTAAATGATAAAAGTATCGCAAATTACTAATTAAAGAAAAATATACGATAATTTTCTCCATGAGTTTATATTTCTAGATGTAAAGCCTGTATAATTGGTATTTTATTTAAATTTTTATATTTAATATTGATTACAGTTTATAGAGGTCAATATATTGTATATATATATATTATCTTTAATACACTTTTTATTAAAAACATATTGGTTGTTTTTCCTTGTTTACAATTATTAAAAATATATCTATCTACTCCAATAAAACGATTCTATTATTAGTTATTTTGATATTTATATATTTTTCCTGATTTTACTTCCATCTAAGAAGAATTCATTTAATATTTTGCTATATTATAACAAAATATTAATAATTATATACGAAAATATTTACTTATTATTATTGCGTATAAAAATAAACAAAATAACTATTCTCAAATCACCATATTAACACAATCAAATAAATTCAAAATATTTTTTTCTTTATTAATTTAAAATTGCTATTTTTACCATTATTATAATCAAAAAAAATCATATTTACAAATAATACTAGTAGTAACAAACGGTGCAGTGTTGCTTATATAAAAATAATGAGCACACTTCTTTTTTTTTTCACAATTTTTTTTACCATCTAACCGTCTCTTTGAGTATCTACTGCTATATTTTCTACTTCAATCGAGTCTAAAGTATCATCTGAACTAGAGTGTGTCAGATCTGTTAGTTCATCGAGATGTTTCTGTCTCTTCCTCACGTTCCAATGTAGGCATTCAGCTAGAGAGTCAAACCAATCAGAAATCTGATCTTGAGCACAGATGCTAGGCAGTGGGTATATGGAAGTAGTCACACGAAGACTAAACAAAACAAATATTAAATTATACTTGATATAATAAATCTATATCTAAATGTTATGATTTGTAATGTAATGGTTGAAAATCTAATCATTGTAAGTATTTGGTCGTTACCGCAACAAGTTTTTGAATGTGAAACGATAACAATTGTTAATAATTATTACAATGTTAATGTTAATGAATGTTTAATTCTCTCAATAGCTGATATGAGCTGTAGATTCTTTTTTATCATAAAAGAATGAGATAAGAATTTTTAAGATATACTACACAAGGAAACTTTTTTACGATAACTTATATTCTGATGTAATGCAATTTGACATTACGGAGTTTATCTTGAACGACATTTTCTATTCTATTTGTGATGAAAAACCATTTTTTGTCTTCTATATTTCATGAAATACATTGTATAATATAATTTTATTTATAAAACATTTAGATTTCCTTTGTTTATAAAAATCTTTCATTCATGTTCTAAAAGTATGTACATAAATTGTAGTTTTTTTTCATGTATCATTTAGTATTGCGTTACAATATAATAAAGATTCTTAAAATGCATGCCAAGAAGTAATTTTCTTTTGATTGTCGAGTATTTAATCAGAAATCCAACTGTAACTAGCAATATACTCTGCATAGCACTTTAAACCGATTGTAATACCGGCGACCTACTGAGTCCAGTAACATAAAACTAAAGTGGGGTATCCGCGGACTATGTGGGCCTGTGAGCATAATATAATTTCAACATTTCTCTCGCTGAATGTGTCAATAAACGTCGTTATTGTTTTCGCAGATCGTGCTTCATTTATTATTGTATTCATCGCATTCGAATTCAGCAAGCAATTCGTTGTACATTATATTCCTAAAACAATATCATGTTTCGAAATTGCATTGCGAATGAGATACTCACGAAAGGTCACACTTATCCGTGAATTTCACTTATTTTTTACAACTTTATATCTTGGTATCTGTCGTAGATAGCAGAGAATAAATGTGCCATAAAAATTATTTAGGTCATTTTAATGGAAATTTGCATTGGGAAGAATATATACGGTAAAAAATAACATTTACCGTAATTTCAGCTGGTTTTTTACCAAACTATCATCGAAAACACTTCCATTTCTAAAGAGAAGACCACTTTATAAAACATTCAAAATTGCTACTACCAAAATATCACAATCGGAGATCACTAATTGCACTGACCTACATATTTGTACACATTTATAGTGTTTCTTGGATCAATATATAACATGTACGACAGTATTATAAATTTAAATTTGCGGCTATTAATTTCCACCTTGTGTAAACTGAGATCTTTTCATTGCACCTCCTGTGTTCGTGGTAAGATATAGTACACTCAATAAAACCTGAAATTGCTTTAACACGATCTCAGTGAAAAGAACTAAATGCCTGCCGTTAAATCACTGTTAGTTGCTGTAGATGTGCATATAGAATTATTACAGAACAGAAAGAACAAACAAACAAAAAAAATGGTTACACTGAAAGCTTCGAAACAAGTCAGCAGCGCAATGGGTGGGGAGTGAGAGACACTGATTACGACCTGATGCATGATAGACACAACTGGAAACACCATTCCTGGCATTCGATCGAAATTAGCTCACCTCTCTGGTTGGATGAAGACGTCAACGAAATAGTAGAATCTGTAGGCGAAGTTTAACAAAAATCAGGGATTTAGAAAAACTGGGATCTATTGGTTTGATTGAAATACTTTCATAGACCAAGACTTTCTCGCCAGTAAAATGATAGATCGTTATCTCCTGATACATCATCACAAAATGATGAACCAGTTGTAGAACCAACTCATGAATTGGGGAAAATGAAGTGCAATAAAGTAGAGCAACACCTATTCCCGATGACAAGCATTCCAAAAGAGGCTAATTCGAATTCCGTTATATATTGATTTATCTTACCTATCACCGTGCAACAACTCCTGCCTATTTCTTCCATCAAATGACACCCAAGACGTATTTCGGCTATCTGGTGAGACGGAAATCTACAATAGAAACAAAATTGTAGAAAAACTTTTTCAAAAAACAAAAATATATCGAACCTTTAATTCAACACCAGCAGGTACTACAATAGGCCTGAAACTAAGGGAATGAGGACAGATAGGTGTAACCATTATGGCCGGAACACTTGGATGTATCATAGAAGCACCTGCAGCTACAGCGTAAGCCGTACTCCCAGTCGGTGTACTAACGATAAGTCCGTCGCCTTGCACCGAAGTTATGTGTTTACCATCCAAGAAGAGATCTATATTTGAAAGGAATGGTGATGGTCCCCTATCAACTACGACTTCGTTTAATACCAACAGATTCGTCGGAGGTTTCCTGGATTTATCCTCTTTACTCGTTGATTTCTAAAGACACAAAAAAGACATTTCGCAGTGTTTCTTTATATAGTAGATATACCTTACATACGTTTGAATCTCCTTTCTTTATCACTATACACCGCAAGCGACTCCTTAACGTTAGAGCGGCGTTGCCTTCTAATACATTCGTGACTTGTTCTTGGAAATTATCGAATTGGAAGGGCGTTAAGAATCCTAGAGAGCCTAAATGGAACGCCATTACTGGAGGTACTGATTGCTGAAAGAGATGACTGGCGTACAGTAGAGTGCCATCTCCGCCCAAACAAATTATAAAATCGATTTTATCCGTGAGATCATCCTTGCCTTCTTTGAAGGTCATCAGTTTGTCCTTGATGGCGAGAAAAGTTGAGGATTGGTCCAGATTGTGATCCTCCATCACAGCAGATTCTACGAATACCACCATTCTTTTTTCCTAAAAATTAAACTAGTAAATTAAAGATGTAATACTTTAGATGAAATTTGAATTCCACCCCTACTATTTCCATGAGACCCGTTCTAAAGCCTATATTTAAACCTAAACTGTTCGTACTGTATTAACCATCTAAGTTGAACTTCTTGATTAAGTCCTGACAAGATCAGTGCTTTAATAGCTTTGGCCGTCGCTGATATTAACCGATCTACAGTTTTGAGGGGTTTTGGGATTGTAAGCATATAAGCTCGTTTTTAAATTGTTAGGAAGTGATGTAGTGACAGGATAGAATCGATAATAAAGAGAAATTTCTCTAGGACATCACAAAGCTCCCATCTTTTTGTAAGTTTAATTTGATTATCTAATATGATAATATTACTCTAACAAGATTTAATAGTTACAAATAATTACTTACCTCGATAAGCCATTGTACGAGTTGGACAAAAGGATTTAGAACGGAGGCATCCCGAACTTTTTTTATAACTAAGACAGTCAACGGAGGTTTGTACCATGTTAGCCTTTGACTGGCTGGGTCTTGAATGGTCCTAGAAAATAAAATTATAAAGCTAATTAGAATGTAACATAAGAGCACTGGAACAAAGCAGATTAAATATATGGTGTTATGAAACATTAACAAAAATTTGTCAAAATTTAAACTTAGGAACAATGTCAAAAGTTTCATACTAATAGCACTATTTTTGTGGCGACCAAAGTATATATATTATACAAGATGAAAAACGCCACTACACCTTTTTGCGAAAACAAAATGTTTTTATAAAATAAATAATAATATGTTGTGTTGTTATGTTAACACAACCACGTATTTATTGAGAAATAATTTAAGAAGTGTTAAAGCAGACACAAAATAAAACATGTTAAAGTAATATTTACTTGGTAATAACAACTATTTACACAGCTTAATTTGAATTGCGTAATCAACAAATCATTAACTAGAAAAGTAATTTTACACCTGTAAATATAATAAATAATAAACAGATTCTATTTTTAAACAAAATTTATAAACATAAAAATGAAACCAAGGTCGTTTTCAATACACCCGCAATTTCTATGTTAAATTTCGATTTTATTTCTACATTTACGACTATAAATTACCATAACAGCATTCAGAATATTTAAAACTGACCTATATTACAACAGAAAATGTCTATAATTTAGAATATTTTAACATTAATCTAGGACATCCCATTTTAATTGTTTCAATATAGGAACGATGACGATTTAAAAGAAAAAATTAACTCCATAATAATAATCACGATATCTCTTACCTCCCTCCAAAAATTAACGCCGAATCGTTATTTAATCGCATGATTATAGAACAATTTTATATTTAAATCAAATCAATTAAAACCTAAGTGTTTATGCACTTTTTAACACTTATATCTGCACTCTGTTTCAAAGCATACCAGAAAATGGACACTATCTAGTCTGGGTCTTCTGCTACATCCGAATTAAAAAGATATTATGTTAATTTTGAAGAGACCGATTTTGGAGGTCACCTTTTTTTTCACAAATCAACAATTCAAGCGTTAGGAGACTTGAACGGACGCTGGTATTAATGAGGCTCGACATACATAGCAAATATACAGAAGGATATGCCACAGCAATAAGATGGTGTAGTTTTGTACGTCTAAAGTAGGTTGTAATTTCTTTAGGAATCCACCTGCACTTAACTACAGCATTATTTATTGAATTATGAACATTTATCTCTAATAGATTTTGTGTAGGAGTTCAATGAAAATGCCAATCAACGGAAAATAAAGAAATGATCGTATTTGGCAGTCGAATACCACCCCGATGGAATCAAAATATTGACATTGTCAATCTTTTCTTAAATTAGGAACGTCATATGTAGACACAGCTTTAAAGTAACTACCTTATGGTAAGTTTTCACCTTTTCTACAAGCGATGAAAGATGGAGGGAAGATTTGATTCAGTATAGCATCCTGCTGTAACAAGAATACAGCACGCTCTTAACGACAACAATGCGCTGTTTTTGATTTAATCGGCACAAACTACCTTTGATAATGATAAAATACTAGTTGTTTCTAGCAGTCTTCAAGAAGTTTACAAAATGCTTACCCAAGCGGAGGAGTTTTAAGAATGAGCCAATACCAACAATCGATTTCAATTATAAAGTGATAAATAACTCAATACTGTGCTATTTCACAAAATTGGTTTAGTGGATATTTCCTAAATATAACAGAAAGAGAATTAATCGGTTTACTAATGTCTACGTTATATACAACAATAATAAAATATCTTTCTATAATTGGACTGTTTTCAACTTGTAGTTATACAAGCAAAAGGAAATAAATACATACTAATGTTTTTCTTGTGAATTGTTATTTTGATCCTGTGTTTTGAAACTATGTATAATACAAACAATGAATTTCTAACTAAAGCAATAAAAAATGTATGTAATGAGGAAACGAGTTTGTTTTGTTGACAAGTTGTATGCAAATAGTACAATTAAAGTTTTGGTCTATGCAACTTCTGTGAAATATGGGGTGTGAAGTGTGAGGTGTAACGTGTGTAGAGTGTAGTTATGTCAACATATTCATACCCAACATTGGCAATCCGTTATTATATTATGATGAAGTTGCAAAAATATCTTATTATTTTATTATATTACTATACGAAAAATATTTTTGATTTATAAATCATTATCTTCTTAATTTGTGTCTGCATTTGAAGAAAACCTCTGCATTCATCTCCCGATTCACATGAATGTTCTGAATAATGTTAATCAAGATGCCCCAGCCTTAAATGAAGCTGTGGTAAAATAAATATGTTTATTGAAATAATATGATCAAAACAAAAAACAGCTTAAAACTACATATATGGTACATTCTTTACTTGTATTTCCAATTTAGGCGAACTTAATTTTTCATTTTTTTAACCTCACTAATAATCACTATCCATAGTGAAGCGATTACTGATTTTGTGTGTACTATTCTTATTCTGCTGTAGTTTAATATGGAAACATGCACAAACTTGCGTGAAGAGTTGTAAAAATTTTTGCAATTCTTGAAATTTTTTACATTTTTTCCAAACGAATAAATAAATGCTGTGAAATTTAATATCTACTAATACCAACAAAAAGCAAGATAGTATGACTTAAGGTCCAGAGGCTTCGTGGAGGCTATGTCTTCGACACCGGCGACAGCCATGAGATTAGGCTTCCTCCACTGCAGTTCATTTTGTGGTCAGAAACAATCCTAGGAGCCACAGAGCAAAATGTAGTGGGTTCAAAGGATTCTTCGGGCAAAACAGGAGACCATACCGGCATCTTCAACTACACCAAACAGACGGTACGACTTTCCATAAGAGCTGATGAAATCTTAGCCGTCTTCAGTTTCACTGGGGGATACAATATAAACATTTTCAGCAGTGAATCGAGACGACGAATCTCTCGCTAGATTGTGGATGCTTCAAAAAGGCCGAATGACATGGAATTTGAAATTTGTAGATATGGAGAAGCTAGTGGTGAAGCCATCAGCTTAAGGGGCTCCGCTTGCTTGTTCCAAGCAGAAATACACTTTGAACTGCTTGCCTGAAAATCGATCGGTAGAAATTGCCCAGAAAAAAATCTGATCGTCAAGCTGCCTTCAGAGCACTGTCAACTTCGATTCTGAGGTGCCATAGGATGCTCGAATAACTGGCGGAATATCACACCATTACGTTGAGATGGGTGCCAAGCTACTCTAGGGCCAGAAGAAACGAAATAGCTGACATACTAACAAGAAATACCAACGACTGACCATTTACAAGACCAGAACCAAAGCATGAGAGCTCGTATGGCAGTAGCAAACCTGTTATGACATCTTAACTCACTTTTAGGCACGTGAGCCGGTGCGAGACACTGTAAACCTCTCGGGATTTGACCACAAAAGGAAAGACAGGAAACGCAGAGACAGCAGAGACCCATGCATCGCATGATTTAAATATTATCTTTCTGAAAGGGTTCAATTTATTAAAATCAGATTCCAAACATATAGGTATGTATGTATCCGTGAAAGCATTTACATTATCGGTTCTTCCAGGTATAGTTGATGAGTTTCATTTTAGGCCCAGTCTAATTCATATTATTTATAAATTACGTGAAATGACTTTCGTCAACCATTCGTTTTACATACGTATACGCCACCGATACTTCTACACTGATTGCCGATTCAACAGTTCCTTTAGTAAAACAAAGTCATAACGCAATCGCAATCTAAACCACAAAATCTAGGCTTAGGGTCTAGATTTTGCGGTGACGATTAGTTAGCGGTGAGATTAGTCACACTTGTTTGTTTTGATAAAGGTTCTTAACAATGGACACAAACTTGAATTAGAAAAATCATTGCATATTTTAACCATGCAACTTAATTATACCTAATTATCTATCTACATATATTGTCATATGATTACACATTGACATTTTTTTAGTGTGGTTCAATCTAAGATATCCTATAACGTCACATAGGGATATTTGACACAGAAAGCTCAAAAGTCCTCTAAAATTTTCAAAAATTACACGACAACGAAAGCTTTCTAATCAAGTTATATTACAATTATTAAATTGCGAGAAACTTTATCACTGCAGATAAAACAGTTTCATTGTTACATCCCGGAAACAATAATGCAATAATAAACAATTCTTTGGGATTCCAAATAGAATAATGTTTCATATTATCAATTACATATTTTATCAACTTCTCAACATCTTTTTTTACAAAGTAAGTTTCTTTTTACCTATAGCGGTATCCTCCAACAGTTCGAATAACTGTCGATGGTTTCTCCTTGAAGTTAGCGTACTCTCGGTATCGTGCATTAGATTCTTGATGTCGGATAAAATCATACTCCGAATTAGCAACAGTGGTCTCCGAAGTTAAACTATTATTGTTGATATTATCACTGTTATCGACAGCGTTGTGTCCGTTTACGTTGCCAAATTTCGGTGCACTGTCCGCTATCGTGCAAAACCATCGTGGCACTACAAAAAACAGTTGGCTACTACACATATCATGCGATATGATTACGTATTACAAACAAAAAAATTGATGATTGAAGTTAGCGAAAGACCAAATAAAAATACTACGAATGTAAACACGATGGATTTCGATAGAAATGATACGTACTAGAATTCACAACGCAAGCAGACATCTTCGGTTTGCTATTCGCCGTTTGTTGACTCTAATTGGTGGTTTTGTTTCGTTTTGGGAGGCCACACAAACACGGTCTCTATGCTATATACAAACACAATTGCAACTTAGCAAAGTATGCCGAAAATCTAGAACGAATTACATTACTGATATATTGCCGGTTAGATGGATGAATTTATTTATTAACGCTAAATTGAAGCTGTATTTTAGTTGTTTTTAATTGTTGCGTTAATTGAACTGGTTAAAATAATCGTGTCATTATCAAATGTAAATTGGAAGAAACACACCGGTAATGAATATAGGTAACAAGACCAGTACATTTACACATTGTATAGTGTAATTTGGCATTTACGTCAGATAAAAACAGGTTTAGTCTATTTAAACCTTTATGGCAAACAGAGTAATCAAAAGACGTATTGTAAAATTACTTATGAACTTACTTCTGCAATTAAGATATAGGTTCAGCAATCATTTTTGAAGTTCTAGCTTACAGCTACCTCTATTAAACACGTTCGTTGCTGTACTTAATAATAAACTTTATTACTTTTACCCTACAGAGTCTATTTTTTTGTTATCTTCTTGATAGAGAAGGCGTTTGAAAAATTGATGCTTTAAAGTGCTGGTGATACTTTGCATTGAAATTTATTGACGTTAATTTGTAAAAAAAATATATATTACACGAGCAAAAATATATATCAACATATAGTTTGCGTTCATAAACTTTACTAGAAAATGCTAGGCTTCCTAACAAGAATACAAGTTCTGCCGAAATAGGAGGCAGTAGTTCCCCACATTACATTACCCATTTTGATATGGGATTTAAATCTAAACCAAGTGTGTGGTTATATAGACACATCGAAAAAAATCATAATTAGAGTAGGCTATGTGAATGGATTGTTACTTTAGCCACCTTCACATAATGACATTTATTCCTTGACATTTAATTTGAGGTTATAAACTTTGGTTATAATAAAATGCCAAATAATTGCAAATAATACATGTCATTATGTTGTAGTGGCTAAAGCAACGATCAAAAACATTTACATAGCCTACACCAATTATATTTTTTTTCGATGGCACGTTATTTTATTTAGTAGGTTAATTTTCAGTGGGCTTTGGGATCCCATTATATGGCGTGAGCGTCTATCACAATACAATTAAATGATTGTAATTGTCGTAAATCCGTGTCAGTGACGCAAACGATAATTTCTTTAATAAATTTTTCCATTTTTTTTTACATTCTATTTTTTTGCGATAGTAGGAATTATGTAGTGCAACAATGTGTAGTTTCCGTGGAAACCTACATAGAGTAGAGCTGGTTCAATAAAAAACATTCGACGGCAGTTTGGTAATAATAATAGGAATAATGTGCCAAATTGCAAAATAGTTTTGGTATGTATTGGTCACAGGCTTGTCAGGCTTGCAAATAATTCCCTACAGGCATAAAAACCTTTAACGTGGAAGAACGATTCATACACTGCAAATATTGGACATGTGAGGGCTACTTCCATTAGGAATATCCAAGGAAGGTCTTTACGAAATCCTTCACAACGAAGAAGTAAGGTTAACATTTTGTCAAGAATGTTTTAATAGTTTTCAAGGATCAATACACAATTTGTTAATGACCAACAAAGCAAATTTCCCTTTGGATGACGCTGTTAACAAATAGCACTCTAGATATTGAAGAGCTGACTAAACTCGCGAATTGCTTGCAAAAATCTCCATAGCCCAAAAGTCGTTATTTGGTGTGGTGGAGTATAATTTGGAATTGTTAGTCCTTATTTTGCCTAGGATGAAAATAACCATTCTATAACTGGGAGTTTTTAAAAACAAATATCTTTGCAAGTTGTTGTCAACGGACCATATTCGGAAAGAAATCATTTGAATAGATGAAGACTTATTTGGTTGGGTGATGCATAATTTTGCATCCAGAATGAAAATTATATTCAAGTTGATGGAATACATTTAAAAAATTTAAGAAAAGTTTGTTAGTAATAACTCCAGCAGAATTAGTTGCATATTAAAACAATAAAAGATTTTTTTACTTTATTTTGAATGATTTTGTTGGAATGATAAAATTGGTAGTTTAATATATGGAACCCTGAATAAGTAGTGGACATTAGATATAATCATTTCCAAAATATGTATAAACAGTTTTTAAGCCATAGGGAATAGTCTTCCTCACTAATAAATAATAGATCATTTGGTCCTGCCTATCAAGACTCCCGGTATTCTTATTGTACTGGAAAATAAGTTTGTGTTTTCTGTTTTCAATTTCTACCATATAGTTTTCATATTTTGTTAAGACACAATAAATGTTTCGCTTATCTGAATCACAAACCACAAAAATTCAAAACCACGCATGTACAGAATCCTTTACGATGAGCTGAGTCGATATATGTATATTAGGAAAACTATTGAAACTAGTTTTGTCGGTGGTTTCCCGAAAAGCTCGTTTAAGATAAAATATTCTTCTGTAACTTCTGGTCATATTGGAAGTAGATCCAAACTTCATTATTTTGAACGGAATATCACAATTTTTATTTACTTTTTAAAATGTTTGCGAAATTGAAACATAACTTTATATAAGACATCATGTATGTAACTAAAGTGCGTCATTTTTTAATTATTTCCGTTTCTTCAAAATATTTGGCATATGCAGCCTTCCACACAAGAAATTACTTTAGAACATCCACGTCGCCTAAGCCAAATATTTTCAGGATTTACGCATATAAGATTTACAGCTTTCCAAATCTGCAAAAGTATTTAACACGGTGCTTAGAAAATGGCGTCGAATGTCGTTATCTCAAAAACTTAATATTTACAAATAGCAATCTTTCCTTTTTCTCTTCACCAGGACATTTTACCCTGAAGTGTAAGTAGACTTCATGATAAATACCTATATCACACTATGAAGCCTTATCTTTACGATATCCGGATAGACCAATACCCAACTATGACACCTTGACTCAAACTTGTTCATAAGCCTAAAAGCTACGATTAATTTCTTAAAAAGCACGTAAGAATTTAAGCCGTCGTAATCAATAAAGCAAATGAAGTTACTGTTGAGATACTTCCACGCGTATCCCAAAATTTCTTGAGATACGAAACAAAAATTCAACATATCTGATATTGGTGTTCGCAGGATTTAATTTTAGATATAGGGTTTTAATCACGAAATCCACTTATAGGTCAGCATAGAAATTCACTAGCGAAGGAAAAAAAAGAGTTACCAAAATTCGACGTCAATTTCTAACCAGAATGTATAAATTGGTTTTAATGTTCTTACAGATTTGAAAAACTATAGATCTTATATGCTCAAATCCTGAAAATGTGTGTCCTGAGCCGCTTAGATTTTGAAAAATCATTTTTTTATGGAAAACTGCATATGCCAAACATTCCGAAGAAACTGAAACATTCTGAAAATTTAAGTGAAAGTTGTGACATTCAAAATAGTGAAACTTGAATCTATTTCTGGTATAACCGAAAGTTGTAGAAAACTGAAAAGATTTTACCTGAAACGAGCTTTTTAGAAAACTACCGCAAACACATGTTAACACTTCACCTCAACATATGTAGTAAATTATCATATCAGTTTACATATCGACTCAGGTCGTTGTAAGGGATCCTGTATACTAAATTTAAACATCCTTACCATAATGCCAACACAAACAGATACTTTGAATTCGAATGCTTCACCGCATGAAACCACATTAAATTTAATAGTAACAGGAACGCTTATAAGCGTCGGCGACACAGAGTATTAAATTTTCTTGGCGGTTAAAAGCGTCAGTAAGAACGAACGTGTTATTTAAGGCCAGTATGGGAAGCGATTTATAAAGAGACCGAATTTTTCGTACCGCATTAAAAAAAAGTTCGTTGATTCTGTTTTCAACTAATGTATTTTCACAATAACAATTCAATTAAACAAATGCGGACGTATAAATTACAACGATGTGTTATGTATGTACATTTAGAGAATAACACTATACTTTAGGGGATTACCTGCATATATTTTCGTTGTTTTAATTCATAATCTCCATAAATACATATATTATGCCTACGCCTACTACGTTCAGTTTTTTATATTGAGTTTGAGTCTAATTTCACAAAAGAGTGGATGACCATGAAACTGATTTAGTTTATTTACCGATGTTACAGTGAAATTTCTATAGTTTCACATAATTTTATGTTTCCCCTATAAACATTTGGAAACGGTAAACATCATTTATTTATTACTAGATATAAATAACAATATACAGGCTGCTGCAAATTCGAGATTCACCATTGAAACCTCGAAAACGGTAAGAAAATAATTAGAATAAAAGAACAATTGGGACGAGAAAAACACTCCACGCAATTGAATCAAAATGTAATTAAATATCTCTAAACAAAGAGAGAAAGCAATGGATGGAAAAAGGTTTTTATTGCAATTCATGCAAAGAAGAGCGACGAAAACAGTGGACAGACACATGAAATCACTGCTCGTCAGGACAATTCATTTACTATTGTAAAAAGAATCAATTCTGTACATCAGTGGAACTAAAAAACATCTAAACTAGGAAGTGGCAAATCGAACTATAGGGTAAAGCAGTGAAATTTAGTGAAAGAAGAGTAAACATGGTATCTCTATTGTCAAACAAAAATATAAAACATAAACGTTTGTTTGCAAAACAAAATTTGAACCGTTTACATTGACTGAATGTTTTATGGTCCGTTGAAATGAATTTTTGATCCGACGGCGTACACTAAAAAAAACAATGAAATATGGTACTGGATCAATAATATGATGGAGCTGCTTTTCTGAATGCAGTTTAAGTTAAATTTTTCTGATGGAAGGTAAGATGCGTACACCTCCATGCGCCGAAGAGTAAATGCCTATTATGTTATTTCTATGTACAGTGATGTCCTTTAGTACTGACTCACCCCTCGAGGGCAGTCGACTATATATCGTCGTACATAAGGGTTATATTTATAAAGTTTTATGGCACTTTGAGTCAGTACTAAAGCACGTCACTGTACATATTTATGAAGAACAATGATCCCAAACATTCCTCTGAGGTGATTAAGAAATGGTTTCGAAACAATTGCGTTAAGGTTATGAATTGTCTGACACAGTCCCATTGAATATATCTGAGAAAACTTAAAAAAGAGGATTGGAGCATACAGAGATAAAAGTAAGGTAGAACTTCTGGAAAAACTGTACCTGGAGAAATGGTATTCCATATTCGTAAGACTTGTGCCAATCTTGTCAATTCAACGAACGCAAGCGGCTTGGAAGTTATGAAACAATAGGATGGGATTATAAAATATCTAATCGAAATAATGAATAGGTACGTGTAGTCGCTTGATAATCCAAGAGTCAATAGATCAGTTGGAAATCAAATTAAATGTTTGAGCAGAAATTTTGTAAGAATAAATTATTGACCCATTCACATATGAGGATAAGCAAACTGCGAAACAATATTTATACAATAGTGGGGTGGCCCAATGTTTAAATATTATCTTAGAGAACTTTTTTTCATATCTCAGAAGATAATTTCTAAATTTGAGATAATTTTTGTCTAAACAAATCTCGGTAAAGATGCTAACATGTAACATAAAAATTGACATGTGGGGACATTAAGTCCGCTTGTAATAATGTAAGTGTGATTATATTGGTACCCCTGATGTCATGCAAGTGTTATTTAGTTATTCATGCAAACCATCGAACTGGCAGTGCTCCAAAATCTTGCAGTAAAGCTGTTCATGGATATTGATACTTTATGTTGTATGTAACTACATCTTACAGTTACATAATATTTTTTATTTTTATGCAGCGAAAGATAAATACACTTTAATTTTCTCAATATACTCAATACAGTGGACGTGAGCTTAATTCTTGTGTATTTTAATGAAGTTATATTAGTTCCATAATTAATTCTTATTGGGGCACCAGGATGCAAGCAATAACAATCATTATGGATCATACATTAAACAATGTTCTAAACTTTCTTTTTCACTTATGGTTAGAGAACATACAACAAGAGAATGACGTAATAAAACAGCTACATTAAATCAAATTTAATGCCCCAAATGATAGGCAGATAGAGAAATGGCAGGGAAACTGGCTGACAAGCTTTTTTAAAAGAAATGTAGATTTCTCACCTAGGTCTCTAGAAAAGATACCCCTGTAACAACATATTGCATTGTGGGAGCAGATGAAAACTACTTGCAACTTGTTTCAATATCCCTTCGGGTAAATTTCCATTACCAAATACTTTTTGGTGGTCCACCTAAATCTATAGATCATGTCTCTGCATCAGCCTGGATGCCCAGTGAACTATTTGTCAAATATATTCATCAAATTTTCATATAGTAGTAAAGAGTACTTAATTTTTGACAACCATGAAATTCGTGGATGCAAAATCACCCTGGAAACACACTTTTAGTCTATGAAGTAAAAAGTTTTGTTGGGACAGCTTCACCGCGTGCTTTCTCACCAAGTGACTGCTAAATGGTTTCACAGATCGACCTTTTCCTGTTGTAATAACGTAAGAAAAATAAACCATAGCTGGTTCTTCAACACTTCTCCCAACAGAAAAAAAGCTACAGCTCAAGCAGTTATAGCTCCAAGCAGTGAATTGAAATAAATTACAATCTCATCGACACATGATGTAGCTAATGAATCTTCAAGTCTAGCTATCCAAAGCAAAATATCGATAAGGCACTAAATCCACAAACAAACTAATTGTCCGAAAATATGTCAAAACTTTTTTTTTGTCGTCAGAGCACACCACATATTTCTTTGCGTTATTTTCAATTTTTTTTTGCAGTTACAGACACTTCATCTTCTTAAATGGAAATATTTGATACATGGACACATATAGGAAAAAAATGACTGTAATTTCTTAATAAAGTCAAGATCTATGGCAATGATAAAAAACATTAAGGTGATGGTGAAAATGAGATAAAACGTTTCAAGCAAAATCTCTATCAGAAAAAAATTAAAAAGAAAATTGTGTTGTCCGAATAGAAATCGTATAGAAGAATTTTTAAAATAGATTACTGTTCATCACCAAGAAATGCAACTTTGCCCCAATTTAACCGGTTTTGTTACCGTGTTCCAGATACCAATGGCGAGGCTCGAATTTATAACAGTCTGTAAGTATCAGCTTGACTGAGAGGTAAATTTCTATAAATGGATATTCACTACAGAAAAATAATAAGTTAAGAACGTCAGGATTGTTCATCTGATGTAGAAACCATTTATAACCCTTAAGTCACGTTTGATGATCAGTAGGTAAAAATTCCACCACGCCATGTAACTTGTATGGAAGTTTATGAAGATCCGTTTGAGGAGTAACTATAATACTAAAATAATAATTATACCTGCTTGCAACCTTGAAAAAAATGCAAAAAACAAAAATGGTATACAGTTACCTTAAAGGAGTTTCAAATATCTGAATTTTGCGTGCACAGTCTGATTAATTTTTATTATTCACACAATCATTGCGAATAATTAGCAAGATTGATTCATCTCGGATTTATGCTAATCATTCTATTACAAAATTATGGAATTACTGTCTAAATTCCACCTTTTATAACCTTAATCCTCGAGCAAACTATGACAAATTGACTAAGATTAGGAACAGCAGTAACAAGGGCATTGGGTATCCAGACATATTATGAATAGGACATTATTGAATATTACGTCAACTATATACTAATACTATTGTTAATCCTTTTTAAGCTATATATAAATATGACGCATTTATAATCTGGGATAATATAAATAAAGTAATTGCATTTCATAGAAATAAAAATATCGCATCGGATTCCAATACTGCCTTACTAATAAGGAAATCAATAAATTGCTTTATTATAAAAATAAAAAAAACTGTCTGCAATTAAGCAGGATGAATTTCCAGTTTATTAACATTGTGAAATTCAGGATAGATCTTCAAGATGCATAAAATTTATAATTTTGCATGCAGTTATTGCTCACCGGCTATTATAATTAAACTTAATGTTTCTTGTGTCAGCTGAGGCTCTGCTTTAAATAATTAATGTACGTTCTACGACTATTGATTATACCCGCGTAATATTTATGAGAAAATCTATTGCAATTCAATGTCAACCTTGAGGAGTAACTCACTTTTAACGTATGTTTCGTAGCAATAAATTTATACTGTTGTTAAGCAAAATCGGTATAAATTATTATAATTAAAAAGAATGTATTGATACGTTACAAAATTACACGCTTATGATTCCTAAAAGAAGTCTTTTCTCAAAAAATTTGAAGTGTAAATTTATTTGTAATTAAAGAACCAACATTTTGCACACAAAAAAAGACGTTGAGTGGTTACTTCCCAGATCTTTGCGTTAAGAAAAGAAGTGTAATAATGGAAATATTGCCTAAATTAAAATTTAGATAAGAGTTACATTAAATCCATCATATGTTTTTGACAACTAGTGTTATAGCCGTTAATTACAATGAATTCCAAGCAATTGCAAACATGAATACACTAATGAGATGTATCAAATTGTCCTTGGGTGCATGTTAATTGGTCATACCCTGAATATTGACGTTTTTCGAATTTCCAATTACGATATACAAGTAATTTATTTATTTTCGTTTTCGTATATGCGGTGAGGGTTAAATGAAAGCATGCAATAAATAGTAATTAATAGAGAAAAGATAATGATCAGTGTTTGGAGCATATTAACAGTATATACTCGAAATTCGTTTCAGCATCATAACTTGTATAAAGAAAAATGCATAGCTATGCTACTATTTGTTTGTTGTTTTATGTTCCTGCAATAAACTACCAGTATCTGATGCAAACATTTTCAGCCAAACAGGTGTCCCAGAGATAAGATTACAAAACACCATATTTTCTTGTTTTTTTTTTTTTCAAAAAGAAACGGTGCCTCTGATAAATAATCTTTAATGCCACTTGATACAGTTTAGGTAGCTAATTTTGCTTCTTATTACTGATTTTACAATCACAAATTCATGTACCCACTATCTAGAGCCTGACAGAAAAAGTTCTTTCTGGTAAAGGTGTTCAAATACTGATAATACCAGAGAAAGCAACAAATATGCTTCAGCAGCATCAACTTATGTTACAATCCTTTTATGTATTAAACACTTATGACTGTTAAATCTTAAAGAAAAAATGTCAATGTACTGAAACGTAGTTGTATATCTTAGGTGTGTAGTTATTTAACTGGAAGTGTTAGCAAAATTTAGAAAATACTTGAACTCTCTTGTTCTATCATCTATCTCGTTACAACTTTTCGAACATTGAAATAGAAGATTTGATATATGTATGCCTACACACAAGAAAACTTTTACGATAAACCTGCCCACTGCAGATATTTATAATTGTATCCTGCTTGGGCAAAACCAAATCATCAAACTTTCAAAAATATCTACGACAGATTTGAAGAAACTGACAAAATTTTAATTCCAATTTGCTGACGATCCTGAACTTCTTATATGGTAATTATCAGCAATTACTAGAACAGGTAAATATTCCATATTGAGAATACTTAGAAAAGACAATCTGCTATCATTTCATTTTACTTTGGTTGCAGAATTGTTTCAAAATAATGTAAGGTTTAAGTTGGAATTTTATAAAACTGGAGCAGCATTAGGATATTAAATTTACAGCTTCTACGATGGTCAGCTTGTAGCACTGTCATAAATTGTTAAAAGTGAGTATATTTTTGGGCAACTAACAATCGATGGGAATTATGGCGGCAGAATGATTCACAGTTTAGAAGAAAGCAATTCACCATATCCAACATCCAACGTAAGGCAATCTTTAATAGAAAGGATTGACAAAAGTATTGAAAGAAACGGAGATCACTTCGAAAACTCTTCGGATATCTTGTATAGATGAGGATCGATTTCAATGATTTGAACAACCGCCAAGTTTAAATTTTCAACGAAAAACCCTTCTGATCCCATCCTTCTTATTAATTATTACCTTAAAGGTAATAATTCTTATTTTTGGTAATAAAGCTTCTTCTCATATCCAAACCATTATTTATTTGGGATCATATAAATTAGAAAAAAAGGCATCAAATGAAACCGAAACGTATCCTGTTCCTTTCTATTAAAAAAAGATAGCTCAAAATAAATACTAAGTGGGATATGATTTTGTTTGATTTTGAAGGCCACATTACTAAAATTAAGAATTGTTACGTCTAAAACGTAAAGGACTTATTAATATTAACTACTTAATACTACCAATTTATTACTAAACGTATTAGCTATGAATATTATTAACTGACGCAATACTACTAATTAATGGTCATCTTTGTGTTTAATAGAAGACACGTGGTATAGATGGTTTTAAGTAGCGTCAATAAAATCATTAAAAAATGTTAAACATAAACCACGTTTATTAATTATCTTTACATATGACTATAATGAATTTTAGTAGTAGCGCTTCAAGTAGCACACTATAGACAGTAGTAGTTTGGCACTAGTTTTTCAGATTTTTGAAAACATTCTTGTAATTCCATTTAATGACTCTATATCTAATAAATCCCGTTACGTCTTTATCTTAAGTAGGATGTAAACAGTAGAATTGTAGTGTTTTGTGGGGTATAGTAAACGAGACAACAATAACCACTGTAAGCCTTTCAAATGGCTTTGATACTTCCATTTAAAACGTCTTAGAATTGTCTCTAGAAAATTGGCTGTTAACACTCTGGTCGGATTGTTATAACATTTTAATAAAGTTTACAATCGTAAGATAGTTGTGAACTTAAAAGCAAAACAAAAAAATACTGAAATTCATGATTTAACTGAAAGTACATTTTTTCTTTTTAATTCATTTTGGTATCAAAGACTGTCCACAATTTACACAAATAACTCTACTGTATTAATCTCGCAAAATACCACTATTAATTCTCTCAGATCTAGAAAATTATCTTGTCAAGAAACCGGATTTAACAGCTTTAAAACTTCTACTTATTTTATAATTTTCCGTGAGATTTCCATGGTCAGATCAAAATATACGTAACACTTATTGCAGTGACGTTAATTTATATAGCTACAATATTATAAATTTAATGAAATCATACGCATTCTTCCTTATTAATATCCTATAATTATTATAGATTTAAGGTCAATTGTTATTTCGCGATTTCATCATATTATTTTATGGAGACCCGGATTAATGTCGAGATAAAGAATCTCATTTCCTGATTTTGCGATTCTGCTATTAATTTCCAATTTGCGTTATTGTATTTTTTAACTGTAAAAAAAAAAACTAAAACTGTTTATAACAAAGGAAATGATATTAATCTATGGCAGAAACGCTACATTATAACTTCCAATTTTCCAACTACACTTAATTTGTAAAATCAACTTCATTTATTTATAAAAATAGCAATGCAACGACTACTTAAATTATTATAAACAAAATTATCACCTGCATCATTCAGCGTAACTAACAATAAGTTATTGCCAATCGTAAAACTGAAATTATACTACTTTGTACATTGCATAATAACAAACAAGTTTTTACATCCTATAGCATTTTGAAAATTATCAATAGTTTTCTTATTACGAACAAAGTTGGACCAATTTAATTTATTATGTTATAAACTTTCGCCACGCTTATCAATTCTAGAAAGATTTGCGCAAATTCATTTTAATTATATCAATTCCGCCCAATTTATATTTTTCGCAAGAAAAAGCAATACATGTAAATGTATACACAATGAGAAACAAAATATTGTTGTTTTAAAATTAAACAACATTTGTATTAATGAAAACTAAATTCTTCAGAATCCAGAATAAACTTTAGAAGAAATTACACAAATTATTTCACACGTGAACAAATTCAAAAACAATTTCTGTTAACAATCCATCAATTACGAAGAACGTAATTTTAATGCTCCTTATCTTAATACTTTTGGAACGACGTGAGGGAAAATTGCCAGAAGTAACCGTAAATATTCTGCAGGGTGTTTCAAAAAGTAGGTCAGAAAGATGCAGTTGTTATGATATTTAGTACATGGAACAATAGACTTTAAATTGAGATGAGAGTTTAAAATATGCATCATGGTCATTAATTTATAGACTTCAGAATAAACAAAACGTCCTAAAATAAGAGATCATGCATGTGAAATAGCTAAGAAAAAATCATCTTTATTAATACAATAATAAGTTTAGAGTTTGGAGTCGGTACTTAGAGACCGGTTGCAAGAGCTGCTCAAGGTCGTAAAAGTGCCACAACCTGAGGTGACCAGGCCGAAATCTACGGCTGATTTTGGCTTATAAAAGAAACCGATTGGCGTTTGTTCAACACTATGCCGATTAGGAGATGGAGCAGTCAAGATTTCGGTTGGCACGTAGTAATGGACGTCTTCATATTTGGGCGCGTACAGATGAACGCCATAGTGAAGGACTGGTTCAAGAAGTGGATAAGTTTGGAAGAGGATCTGACATGGTGTGTGCTGGAATCTCATGTCATACTCGTATAGCTCTTGTTCCTATACTTGGGCGAATGAATGCTGCCCAATATATTGAAGACATACTTACGAATCATGTAATACCTGCTAGAGCTCTTATATACATCATAGGTCCTAGATTTCTGTTCTAGCGTGATAATGCAAGACCACATGTAACAGGTCAGACAAGACAATTCCTGGAAGAAACTCAGGAGTCGACCTGTAGCTCCAGAAACTCTTCAACAGTTTCTGGTGGCAGTTTTGCAAAATGGGTTACCATACCCCAAGAGGACATCCAGAGGTTAATTAAGAATTTATTTAATTTAATTTATGGTATTCTTCGGCAGTATTTGATTGTTTAAACTCATTTTCTGATAAATTAACCATATACTATAACCAGTGACAATATAATTTCGTTGGTTTCATAAAACCATGCAGCACAATATAACGATTATTCTTAGTTTTCCTCTATGATGATCCCATACACTCTCCAGGATGTAATAAAAGACAGGGAAGCAAGTTCAGAAACACAAATCTATAATGAGACTATGAATATAAATAAAAAAGCAATTTTTACACAGCTTAATTTAGCAACAAACTTAAAAAAAATGATACTACACTTATTTACATAAATAAACGTATGCAATAATAAATTCGGATATAAATAATGGGTACAGTTCTCATTAGTAAAAATACAGCTCTCTTTTGCTCTTTTTTGCTCAAGAAAAAATTTTACATCAGAAAATTTCGAAACTGAAGCCAATTAAATAACAAATTTTCTAACACATCTAAACTTTCACTAATTTTTGATTAGCTTCATCAAAGAAGACTACAATATTGAACTGCTTTACAATTAGCTTACAGATAAATTTAATTACTTACATTGAGAATAGGAGAAGGACAAGCATTTAATCCAAACTTAGCAAACGCATGTTCATTAACTTAAAGTCATAGGTAAATGAATTACCACTAATTCTATTTTAAAAATGAAATGAACTTGACGTATATTGGGCAAAGAGACACCAATTTGCATTTGTTAATGTTTGGATTGGATGCTTACCTTTCTATTCTCACTGTAAATAATTAAATTTATCTAAGAGTTAATTGTAATGCAAAGTTCAATATTCTAGCCCTCTCTCTTTGCGAATACAGTTTTCATTAAAAGAGAAGACAAAGGAGAGATTCTGAACAGATACAGGATGTTTAAAAAAATAAGAGATAATAAACTCAAAAACAATTATATGATCCTCGTCAGAAATTTTAGTACGGCCTAACTTAAGACGAAATTTTAGATTGAATAAGTGAGAACATACGTTATACTGGGTGTCTCAAATGGTCAGGACAATGTATGAAGTTTTTGTGAGAAAAACAAAATAAGTCTAGAACGCAAGAAACAGCTTTGGAATAAATAGTACTAGACTTATTCGGATAAGAACACTTCTCATTACAGAAAAATACTTAGTAATGACGTAGTTTCTTAGCTTAAGAGGAGATTTTGGAATCAATAACCTCTAACAATGATTATGCATAAACATTACTTACAAGAGATTTTTAAATATTTAGACACACCATATGGGTTTCTTTTTAATAAAACGGCAGTAATTCAGACAGAAGCGGTTAAACAGTCATTATTACGGTAACAACCTGAAAAAATATTTCAAAATTACGGTGCAAAAAATATAGAATACGCGGGTTAAAAAAATGTGGAAAAGCAGGCCTTTCACAAGTATTTCTGTTATACATTGTTATGTAGTATTACTTTGTTTTAATAAATTGAAAACATATTCGAAGCTAACACAGAAAATTATGCTGTTTTATATAAATATGCATAATAAACACACGATGCTAAAAATAAAGTAAATGATTATAATATGTATCTTCCATTTTATATTATATATGTATATTGTATATATACATTGTATGTATGACGTATTTACTAAAATGATAATATTCTGAATATACGTAAATGCCAAAAATTACATGAGAAATCAATTTAAATAAAGTGATCATACATTAATTACCATATCGTATAAAAAAATCCGCTTACGACTACTAACCCAATGTACCACAATACGAAATATCAGTAATGTAATTCATCCTTGAAACAAGCTCATCATTATTGATTACAGTTGAAATAAAACACAATCAAAACAATTGAGATCCGTCATATTAAAAAAAAAAGCTTGTGTAATGTTTTTACGACACAAACACACTGTTACCTTTCATTTATAAAAATAGGAAAGAATCCTATTCGAAGTAACGAAACACAACCGAACACACCAACTTAGCACCGTTTGAAAAATTTTATACTTCTAATACGCGCTCGCGTTTGGTGGATTACGCCAGAACGCACGTTGTTTTCAGCGTCGCGATGTAATATAAGTCAATGTTACTCGAACTGTCAAATAAAACGTTTATTAAGTTAATAGTTGACAAAAAAATGTGATGAGGAAAACAAGTTTGAAATGCGCATGGACATAAGACACGAACGTACAAATATCTCTCTCGTTTAGATTTTAATAATCATTGTCCGCATATATGTATACTTGCACAAATACAAACGCAAAATCTTCACATGTACGGTATACGTGTTTCATTTTAAATAATATTGCGGTGTGGACGTAGTAGCGGGGGATACGCGATAGATTGGTCGAGTTTATCGAGTTATTGGCGATATAATGCCGACGTGTGAAATAATTTTTTTGTCCTCAATATACAGAGTGCGGTTAATGAAAGATATTATTTAAAAAATAAATTTATTCTATACACATAAATGCTTTTCCAATCAGAATTATATAATTTTGAAACGATATCGAAACCACGATAAAAATATTATACCTGCGACTACTTATCGTTTATGTCTACTAAACACTGACTTTTTTATCATGGCTAGATACGTGCTTCAAGAGCGTTTGGTTATTATTCAAAAACTTTATGAAAATAGTCGTTCTGTTAAGAATACTAGCTAGTGTTGAAGATATTTCAAATTTATCGATTCCTTGTGCTCAAGAATTATAGCTTAAAAAAATGACAACCTGGCGGAAACTTAAACCATTGGATCATTGTCGGCCCCGAAAATTTACTACTTGAAGCTTAGAGCAACTCGAAAGGCATCATAATTTGAGGGAAAAAATTCTCTTTTCAGATAAAGCTCATTTTTCATTGAGTAGACATGTTAACAAATAAAATTGTCGTTTCTTCCAGGACACACACAGGGGAAGTCTTTGCATCCGCAAAAGTGGTGAGTTATGGTGTGGTTTATAGAATAGTGGACTCATCAAATCATCTTTTTCCAAAATAAGATAGTAGATGTAATTACAATAACTGGTGAGTAGTACCAATTCATACTAAGAAATGTTTTATGGCCAATTTTAGATGAGCTTTTGAGGATATGTGGAAAGGATAATTTCAAGGAACGCAACTGTTAACTAGCCTCCAATAAGTTGTGATTCAAGTCCTTTAGATCGTTGAATATCGAACGCTGCATTCATGAAATTAAGCCAGATTTATTGCACAGTCATCGAAAATTGGGTACCTCGAATTTGCTCGTGTGTACAAGGTCAAGCTGTCAAATGATGAAGACAATTATTTTTCTATTTTATTTATACAATTGGAAAAATATTTCAGCCTTTTGGAAGTCAACCATGAAGAATTACGATAAATAAATTTAGAGAAAACGAAGATGGAGCAACCTATATTTTTTATAATTTATTTTGAATCTACATGAAAAATAAAAGGGTATTCATATGAAAAAGCTAACGGTCTTTGAGATATTTGGCTTACTATGTTTTTCTAGTAAATTTTTGACAATTACATTATCGCAAATTTTGTGGTTACGCTAATTAACAGAAAAGCTATTTTTAGACCAAATGGTTTTTCAAATAATATGAAAATATGAAAAATCTCCGTTAATTCAAATAGAACACCCTGTATATTATTGATCAGTAAAACGCAGAATTAAATATTCTACAACTTTGCTATAGCATTCTGTATACCTAAGTTCAAGATTTTAGGTAAAAAACACAGTATTATAGTAAAAAGTGAGTAAATTTATGCATTACTTCAAATTTACTCTATTAAAAAAAAAACTTCAAAAATTAAAAATACAATTAAAGAAACTGTTCAAAGTATCTCCTGTGCAAAAAATAATCCAACAAGTTTATAATAAGTTTTATTATCATTAGGTTCTTATGTATAATATCTTTATCCATTTTGCAGTAGTTCTTTTATTAATGTAGGCTTGTTTCTACAGAATCTGAAACATCTTTGCATTACTATTTGCTATGAAATCGCATTGAATGCGAATATTTCTGTAGGCCATTCAGGTAATTATTATAAACTTAATAAAAACTCAAACAAATTAGAGATTCTTTGAAGAAACGAATGTTGATATTGGACTTCTGCGTACTAGGCGGGCACACTGTATATACCTACATAGTTGTGTATGTACCTACCATTATGTCTTTCAGGGATCACCTCAATAAACGCGTTACCACCAATATTCAGAGCATTTATTTGTAATTTGACAAAAAAATAAGCCAAAAGTAAGCAAATACAAAAAATAAACAAAGAAAAAAATTAAAAAAATTTCTTGCTTCTTAATCGTTAATAAAGTCAACCAAACATGAAAATCAGAGGAGAGTAGAAATCACTAGAATGTAAACTTTCAATCTTGAAAAATGCAATTCGCGCTCATTTATAAATCACTTAAGAACGTGTTAGTTTCCACGAAACACAGTGCTAACATAATTTTCTCGTGGAGACTCATTTTTATTAAACAAAATGGGGAGGGGTCGGAGTGGACGGTGAAAGGGAGACGTGTTTCGTTAAAAATTCCCATTAGAATTCTGAAAATTGTGTTCATTCGAGCACATCAATTTAATAAAAATTACAATGGTGGAGGGCACAGAGACACCAACTTATGTTTGAAATACATTTTCAAAATTTATATATTTTCATCTGTCAAGTCTTAAAAACAGTAATTACCCTTTGATAAAGGTATAATATTTTATCATCAACACGTAATATATGTATGTCGTACATTGATTTGCAACAGCCTTTTTCCAGGAATGACATCATCGACATTTTTTTTAATTAATGAGCTAGTTCGTATCTTTACACATTTAGATAAACAACGAGTACAATTATGTAGGGTTTGGTGAAAGTATGACTTGAACTTTTATAAAAGATTATTCCTGTTTGTTATCTTGTTGTGTTGTTTTTATATCAAGAAGAACAATCTAGGTACACGAACATAATTTTGTTAGTGGCGTAATTTCACACAATTTCGGGGCACATAGGGAGAATCTGCGATTTAATTTTTTTATGAATATCTTCGAAACTATAGCAGATACTTTTTTTTTTTAAGATAAGTTGCAGCATATAACATAAAGATAACGCAAACTATGTTCGTAAAAAGTAATGGGGAACTAAGGTCCTCTTATCTTCTTTTTTTTTAATAATTTTTTTTAATATTTGTTAAACAAATTACTTTTATGTGAAAAATAATGGTGTATGACAAACTTAAAACTAATAATGATTAATAAAAATGAAAAAAAAAGAAACTTCAATAGTACTGTATTAATATACATAATAGGAATGACAAAACTCCTTACCTCGAGTACTTCAGTATTTCAATCATAATTTAAATCTTTCTGACGTGTTAAAATTAATTAAATAATAGCTCATAACATGAGTCCCTTAAAAGATGATTATACAGGATGTTAGGTAAACATCCGTCAAAAATGCAAGGGGTTATTCCTTGGCCTAAACTCCTTTGTTTCGAAAATACAGGACGAATAAAATTTGCGCCAGTAGCAACATTTTATTATCAAAAAGTACATGTAAAGTTGCTCAATCTACAATAAATGTTCGAAATTACTTCCTCCAGCCTGGATACAAGTATTCAATCTTCTCGTCATTGACTACCGAATACTTTCAAACACAGCAAGGTCGTTTCTAATTGAGTTACACCCAGCAATTCGTTCAAATTCTCCACTGGAGAAGCGTAAACTACTGACTTCGGAGATTCCCAGCAGAAAAAATCCAAGGGGTTTAAGTCTGGGGATCAAATAAGGCATGCGTGTGGCCCACCTTAACCAATCCAGCAACCAAACTGAAATGTGCTGGTGCACCATCGTGCATAAACCACATTGCAATTCTTGTCGCGTATGGTACATCCTCTAAAAAGTCAAGCAGCATTGCTTCCAATACGTTGCGATACATCTCGCCAGTACGTGTTTGTGGTGGAAATACTGGGCCAATTAGATAGTCACTCAAAATTCCAACCCAAACATTCAACAAGAATTGATGTTGAAAACGATCTTCACATACCTGATGCAAATTTTCATCTGCCCACACATCGTTGTTATGAAAATTCCATATTGCACTACTTGAGAAACTGGCTTCACCAGTAAAAATAATGTGACAGGAAGAAGGGATGCGAACTAATGTTTACAATATCCATTGACATCATGCAATGCGTGGAGGAAATTCAGCGGGTAGTAGAGCTTGAACGCGATGAATGTGGTATGGATACAACAGATTATCCTTAAGAATTTTCCAAACTGTCCAATGACTTGCATTCAAAGTATTTGTCGCGTAGAGCTACCAGGATATTCTTCTATGTCCAGCACATTCTGTTCCAATTGTACTGTTCTTGCAGCCTTTTTCACGAAGACTTCGATGAATGTTTTTCGGTTGGGGACATTACGGGTAGTAAATCGGTCAATATACAACCGTCTAGCTTTTAATGCATTGCCAACAGCAAGTCTATAGATAAAATGCATGTCAGTCATCTCGGCGTTCGTATATATCATGACAGAGGACTTAAATAAATATTAATGACACGTCAAACAGCTAAACGTCAGTCAGGTTTTTCAAAAATCATCATAGGACAAAATATTCTTACAATAGGCCAAGGAATAACCTCCTGCATTTTTGCCGCATGTTTACCTAACAAAAAGTGCCCTGCAACATTAAAAAAATACGTTTTTGAACTTCTGACTCGTTAGCAATTTTTGCTATTTTTCGACACTCTGTATAATAATTCTCAAGTATCTTTATCTCATGTATAATCTGTATGTTCGTACTCGCACTAGATTATTGAAGTTTGAATTTATATTTTAATCAGAAATCAAGTGTTCCAATACATTTATCCAACTCTGAATATTTAAATTTTGCCAATAAATCACTGGGAAAAAATTAACTAGAACTACATTTTCGATTAGTATGTGTAATGTAAACTGATTAAACTAACCTTGTGTAATACTTTAGAAAACGCTTGAAAATTTGATATACGACTTTAACTATTGATGAAAATCGTGTGTCCACACAACTTTCAAGAGAACGTATACTGCAAATGTACTTTTGATAATATTTGTTTAATGGCTACTTGACCGGATAAAAATAGAAAATCAAGTGCTGTATTTATCAATAATTATCTGGATTTTTTGAAAAGCGATATGTCTACAGATAGGGACTAGGTATCTATCGATTTATTATCAAGAACTCCAAAAGTTGTAGTTCGTTGGCTTTTACCATGTTTTCAATAAGAACTATGAATGTATTAACGTGAAGGTAGGTTAATAACACTGTGAATTAGTCACGAATGCTCAAGAACTGTATATCTATATACGGACGTAGAAAAAAATATTACAAATGACCAATATGACGTACTTTAGTTAATTGTATTCGTGCATAAATTGTTTGCTGTTGGTTCTATAAAATATAACGTCTTTTAGGCCGTTATATGAATAATTTAGAAATGACGTCAATACCGTAAAGACAGGAAACGCAGAAACTGTACGACTTCAGCTCTATGAACAAGAATTCGAAGGACAAGGATTATATGAATCATTATCTGTCTTTTGTGTATTATCTCTGTTTCTCCAAGTTTCTACAGCGTGAGTTTTAAATTTAATTAGATCCAATACGTTCGTATTTAAGTACTATATAACAATAACACTATTTTTTTTATAAAGCTGCCTATTAAACATGTAATTGTGTATACATGTAAAAATGAACTGATTTTTGAACAACATCCATTTTTCAACGTTTATCTTACGAAAGGTTAGTACTCCATCCAGACCAAACTCAAATATCTAATAAATATATTATGAATCATGTAACAGATTATACTACCTAGGAGTTATCTTTCTGAAAGTCATGCACAATTAAATAATTCAGCATGTATAACGCACGTACGATAAAAGCGTATTCGAAAAATATTATGTACTTTCGACACAATTTGATCTATTTATAGGGGACGTTAAAATATACGTATGATATAACTATGTAATTATTTACAGCAGGTCAGCGGTTGACCCCAAACAAATTGTAAGCGATGTTAATCCAGCAATGTAGCATTTACATACATACGTACTTGTGCATTTTGAGGCACGTGATTATAAAGCGATCATACAAGAATCCAATTTGAATTAAAGATATAATCGACAATTAAAATATGTTTTAATTAGCAAAAATAATTATAATAATCTTATAATGATAAGTGACTAGTACTTCATTGGAGGAAGTATGTAATTTAAGAGAATAAATACTTATAAAAGTATTTAATTCAGAAAACTCTGATATATATTTGTCTTTCCAGAAGTACCTAAAATAGACTTCATATAAATATTAATATGTGTGAATACATGATAAACAGACAATTGAAAATTATCAAACAATACCTCTAGAATATTAATATCATACATGAATATAAAAACAATTCGCAATTTTAAATATTCAAGACATTGAAAAGATCAGCAATGATCTGTCAATTTTTTTACGGCCGACAGGGCAACATTATTGAAAAATTTGAAATTCAAAGTTAGTAAACATTAGTTCAAGACATTATATTGTTGTTACACATTCGAACAATGTAATGAAATGCAAAGATAAATAAATGTTTAGCAAACATTAAAGACATGCAGTCTACAATGTAGACCAATTGTAAGTGAGGAACGGTATAATTTGCTGATTCAATAATGTAGAACATATTCGTTTATTTGCAGAAATAAAATTATATTTGTGTAAATTTGTTCTTAGAGGTTATGCATTGGTAAAGAGAGTCAAAAGTTTCCATATCTCAGAATAAGCGGAAATTGACCGAACAGATATAGTTACTTAGTCAGAACTCGACAAAATAAAACAAAATATAGTGGGGTAGTAGTTGAATGGTCTTTTATACGAAAAATTCGTTGAAGTGGAAAATAATAAATTTTCCAAATTCTGTTGAACTACTTCGGTTAGAAGTATCCACCAAAAGCTTCGATTTGTTTATGAATTAGAAAATTCAGTAACTAATTCTTATTAAATATCTTCGCGCCCGTTTCACATTATTAGTATTAAAAACTGTTTCAACTTCGATCAGATTGTAGCGGAATCTATCAGAATATCTAGTACCTACCTTTCCAAATTTATTGATTGATGGATTACTGTCAAGACAGGGCAGTCTTTAATTATTTAAACAAGGAAGTGTTTCTTGACGTATACATATAAATTGTATTTTTCTACACCCGTCAATGAAAGCAAATATTTTATTTTGAAAATATAAGCGTCTCGTCAGGGATTCGAACCATGAACCTTCCGCTCACCGGGCGGATGCGCTGCCAGTTGCGCCAACGGAGACATAAGCTTAAAGTTTAAATGATTGCCTATACGAGGCCTTTACTACCTCCTTGTCACATATACATATTTGTGATGGTATTATAGGTTATGATATCGAAGAAGGGATGTCTAGCGTAGTAGAAAAGATCAATTCATAATATACAGGAGCAGGGGCGAGAAAAAATTGTATTTTTTGACCCCCTAACGAGCCCATCGGTACGCCACTGTTCTATTTTCTACGTAAAATGTAGAGCCCGCAGCAAGGAACGATCTAGTCTTTACCACATCTCGATATCTCTTCTCGTTTCTGAAATAATAAAAAAAATGTGTTTTTGAGGGTAACTTTGAGCCCCCGTTACACCCCCTAAAACCAAAAACGGGGCTCTAAAAAAAAAATACGTGTCAAATATTTTTCGATGTTCTATATTCCTGCCAAATTTTATCAAAATCGGCGAGGGACAGTTGGGTGCCTTTGCTTGTCAGACAGGTTACTTCCCTCGATCAGGTTTAGAAGCTTATTTTGTATCTGATAAATCAAATGCGTTTTACATAGCAACCCTACATTGACTTAGTGCTACGCATTCGAAGATGATATGAGACGCTGTTTTCTCCTCCTCATTACAGAATCTGCATAGGGATTCATCTTTATAGATCCCCGCCTTGAGCAGGTGACCTCTTAGCAGTTAATCGCTGTGGCGGTGGTTCCATCATCCGTTTGCTATGCCTCTGACCAACTACATGGTTCCAATTTAGTTGGTGTTGAAACTTTTTGTGATACCTAGACCTGGCCCCGGTCAAGTAAATTTCATTTGGGAACCCCCCCTCGCTAGCTGGTCTGCAGTTTCATTGCGCGCTATATCTCCGTTGGCGCAACTGGCAGCGCATCCGCCCGGTGAGCGGAAGCTTCATGGTTCGAATCTTATATTTTTAAAATAAAATATTTGCTTACATTGACTGGTGTAGAAAAATACAATTTATAGTCTTTAGTTATCCCTAACACTGCGACCCACTGGACCTATTGTGCTATTCCTACCTTGAATTCATTTTACTCACAAGCAAAGGCACCCAACTGTCCCTCACCGATTTTGATAAAATTTGGCAGGAATGTAGAACATCGAAAAATATTTGACACGTATTTTTTTTAGGGCCCCGTTTTTGGTTTTAGGGGGTGTAACGGGGGCTCAAAGTTACCCTCAAAAACACATTTTTTTTTAATATTTCAGAAACGAGGTGAGATATCGAGATGTGGTAAAGACTATATCGTTCCTTGCTGCGGGCTCTACATTTTAGGTAGAAAATAGAACAGTGGCGTACCGATGGGCTCGTTGGGGGGTCAAAAAAATACAATTTTTGTGAAGTGAAGTAACCTTATAAAATCTATGTTGGACATTTTTTAGAGAAAGTCGTCCTTTTCTGCCACTTTTCCAATATTCAACAGCATTTTGTTTGTACTGGAGGTCTATATCAGCAGGTTCCTGCACTATTTCATCGCTAGACATCCCTTCTTCGATATCATAATTTACTCTGTCGTCTTCCTCAATATCCACTAGCTGTGGCCCAGGAAAGTCAGATTGTGAATCGAAAGCCAGGGTGCTTGTTTGTTCAGTGTCATAAGCGGGATCGCTACAGCCACTGATAATGATGTCGAACACTGTTTATGCGAGTGCCTCTTCAGCACCATTCTGTGGAGATGCAGGTGTACCATGGTATTGCTTATTTATCAAACTTGTTTTACGTCGAGATAAATAAGCGTTGGCGACATTTTTAAATGGTGATACTCTTTCTATTGTATCAGATTACATGTTTATTCTAATATATAATAAACAATTGTAATTGTTAGCTTAAATACTCCTTGAATTTGATGAAACCTTAAATTGAGTTTCAAAAATATAAGAAGGGATAGTGTTCGGTAAGCATATATAAAAATGACGCTAAATTCTCTATAATAAACATTTAGAAAAAAATCCAAAAACAGGTAACTTTTACTTTTTCATGTAGTTTAAAGATAAAAATAGAAAAGATCATTTCATAATATACAGGAGCAGGGGCGAGAAAAAAATTTTTTTTTTTGACCCCCTAACGAGCCCATCGGTACGCCACTGTTCTATTTTCTACGTAAAATGTAGAGCCCGCAGCAAGAAACGATCTAGTCTTTACCACATCTCGATATCTCTTCTCCTTTCTGAAGTATTAAAAAAAATGTGTTTTTGTGGGTAACTTTGAGCCCCCGTTACACCCCCTAAAACCAAAAACGGGGCTCTAAAAAAAAATACGTGTCAAATATTTTTCGATGTTCTATATTCCCGCCAAATTTTATCAAAATCGGCGAGAGACAGTTGGGTGCCTTTGCTTGTCAGACAGGTTACTTCCCTCGATCAGGTTTAGAAGCTTATTTTGTATCTGATAAATCAAATGCGTTTTACATAGCAACCCTACATTGACTTAGTGCTACGCATTCGAAGATGATATGAGACGCTGTTTTCTCCTCCTCATTACAGAATCTGCATAGGGATTCATCTTTATAGATCCCCGCCTTGAGCAGGTGACCTCTTAGCAGTTAATCGCTGTGGCGGTGGTTCCATCATCCGTTTGCTATGCCTCTGACCAACTACATGGTTCCAATTTAGTTGGTGTTGAAACTTTTTGTGATACCTAGACCTGGCCCCGGTCAAGTAAATTTCATTTGGGAACCCCCCCTCGCTAGCTGGTCTGCAGTTTCATTGCGCGCTATACCCCTGTGTCCCGACATCCAAACCAAGGTGACCTTGTTGTTTCTGCCCAAAACAGTTAGGCTTTTCAGACATTCCCATACTAGTTTGAGGGCTATATAACAAGATGCTAGAGCCTTTAAGGCTGCCTAACTGTCAGAGAGAATGCAGATCGCCTCCCCGGTTGACGACGCACACTCTCTAACCCACAGGTTTGTATAGCATATATTTCTGAGTGAAATACCGTTGTGTATCGCCCAAGTGGTTCACATACCTTGTAACCCTGGGTTCCTGGGTTAATGCCGGAATTAGTACCCGCTCTTGACTTATATGTGTACCAGCTTTGGGTGTGTGGTTTTCTTCCTTCATCATTTTTCCACTCATCCGAATTCAAGAAAACTTTGAAGGGTTTATTGTAGAAAATCCTGTTGTTTCTATTCTGGTGAGCCCGAACCCATAGTGGGTTCTCCAGTTGTTAGTATTTCTCAGTCTATGCGCTCCCATTATAGCCAAATTTATTACTTATTGTTAGTTATTAAATCAGAATAAATTAATATTATGAGGACAGTCATTACGGATATTGATTCAGCTTATCATTCGCCTAGTTTTCTGTGAGATTGATCAGGTAATGTGAAAGCATCCGGTCACCAAACATATATTACGAGCTTTTATTATATTCATGAGCGAAATTTTCAGGTCCAATGATTAATTAATTTGAGGAAGGAGCCTTCCTTCAAACAATATTTTTTACATGGATGATATTGACTATAAGCCATTAAAATGTGCTCCAACTACAATTCAGTTGAAAATCTGGATAAATTAAATGATGTCTATGGGCTTGCACGATAGCCCTCATAACATCGGGATAAATTGTTGCTATTATTGGGTGTTGTTTATATCCAAAATATTAAATCTATAAAGTTGATCTTCTTCGAGATATTTGCATGGGGTTGGAAAATGTCAAAGTTACAATTATTTGAATATATCAAGAGTTGATTTAGATTAGAGGGAAAGATTTTATTTTCAATGTGTTATGATCCTGCAGATTTTGGGGGATTTTATGTAAATATCCACAATATTAACGATACAAACATTATATTTCTTCTGCATGTGTTCAGAGTATTAACTACTTACGCCCTCAATAATGAGTTATTAGACATAAGAGATTATTCGGCAAGTAATCATGTATTATGGTACCAAAGCCCTAAACAAAATCAATTTCACTTAAAATATCCGCTGGTTTAATTATTTTAACCGACTGTGATGCAAGCAAAATTTGATTTTTTTTCTTCGAAATCATTGGAAAATAAAAATACATTAGACATTAGCTATGGCTTCACAAAAATTGGCAAGTAGTTCTACTAGTTACTAATGTCACAGCTACAATCATTTTAATATTTCGAAGGTTGATTTTTTGGGACTGAAGTTGCGATTTTTGAACTCCTTCTGTGCAGCGGAATGATCCTTTAAAAAAATACTTAAAATAAATGTGATACTACTATATTCTGACACATACTATACATATATATATTTTATGTGCAAACCAAGACAAAAAATATAATTTGATAGTAAAATTCCAATTAATACTACATGAAACATAAAGAGATATTGACAGTTTCACTTGAGAATGAAGGGTAAATGATTCGCAATTCATAACTAAAAGTCCAGCCAAAGATCAGGTTATACTGTCGGATAGCTTCGTTTCTTCATGACGAATGAATTTGAAACACGTTTAAAATCAAAGAGCTTCAGTGAGATGTTACATGAAGCAATGACGGGAAAATAGAGATGGACTATAAAAAAGCTACTATTCTGACTATCCAGAATATCTGACCCACAATTATATAAGGTCACTGATTATTCGATTCTATCAGTTACAGGTGACTATCGTAACTATCGCAAGGCAATGTACTATGTTATAAAAATACTCAATGATTACAGACACCCAATTTTTTTTTCTTGAATCTGGGATGGAGGGTCAGACCATGTTTACTGCATGTTTTTGAGGTAGCTGAATCCGAATCCAAGTTCCAAAAAACTCCGTCACGTCAGGGTTTCGGCATAATCTCAAAAACAAAATCTAATCTAAGCTATTTCACATTGTAACGTTTCGACTCATGCCTAAACTAAAAAATTAATCAGTTAAACTCTATAATCCCTTTAACACATTACCCTATAACTGCATGACCCCGTAACTCCATAATCCCATAACTCCATAATCGATAAAAGACATTATTACAGTCAATTTGCTTTATCGCAATATGTCACTGAAACTGTCGATTTCTTGAACTCATTTCATTGAACGTAATAACTTCATAACCCATAACTCAACAACCTTATGATCATGCAAATAAGCTTTTTTTACCTCGGACTCGGATTCAACCGCAAAAACATGTAGTAGACATGATCCGACCCCCAGACAAAAAACAAAATTTTGTGTGTGGCTGTGTTATGAAACCATCAATTTTCAAATATTGATAAAGATAAGATAAATATGCTATATTAAAAGCAATAGTCTTATCTCGATGTATTAATAGAGGACGGTATAAATTTTATATTGAGTACGAATCTAACAATAATATACAATTAAAAGTATGCTCTTGTTTCGCTATCTCTACTCCAACCCCCAAAAACCAACCTCAAAATATTCCAAAGAATTGTAGTCCTGACATTACTAAACAGAATTGCCTACCAAATTTTTTGGTTGAAATTGCTTTGGACACTTTTTAATTGCTTGTAGGAGCTATTGAGCTTTGTAACGCTTTTCAATTTCCAAAAGCTCGGTTCATGATAAAACATTAGTAGACTAAATCTTCAGGGAGTGGCGGTCGTTAGAAATTAACAGTTGTAGTGAAATAAAAATGTCGAGTGAACACGACCTGTGGTTATAAATTAAACTCAATTTTCACATTTACCAATATTTCGCTTTAATTAACCCTGATGAAGCTTTTAATTAAAGCGAAATATTGGTAAATGTGAAAATTGAGTTTAATTTATAACCGCAGGTCGTGTTCACCCGACATTTTTATTTCACTACAACTATTAGTAGAGTAGTCTAATAATAATACAATCAACAACATCAGTTAGATTCACATTGGTAGACTAGAAAATTATTCTTGAAATCATGAATTCATTTACTAGCAAGTATGACGATGTAGATCACCTAAGTTTATCTCTGCTCAAATTTTGTTGTCCACACGTTTTAAAATCTACCTATTTATTATATCTGGCCAGATATATTGGGTGCTACTGATAAAGGAGCATTAACGATCTGAACACTAGTCGACTTCCTCATCAGGATATTCCAGGATTTTAACCAAATAGAATGTGAGGATAATGTTAGATTTGCAGGATTAAATGTTGCTTCACCTTTTGAAAACCAAGTCGGCTTTGACATTTATTTTCAGGAAAAAAAAAATTAGTTTATTATCAGAATGTAAGAGAAATCCACATAAATAGTAATTATTTCACTGGCTACACTTGTGTGCGTGCAGATAATATGGGCAAGCGGTAGTTGCTGATAATACTCAACTAATGATCCTCGTTATGTTTTTCTAATTGCGAATACTGATAATAATAATATAATAACAAATTTTAGATCCATGCAACTTTTACCTTATACTCTCTCTGGGTATGTGTACAAACGCAGATCCTACAAGCACACATTTGCAGAACCGAAGTTGATTAAACGTTTGTTGACACGCTGTGAGATACTAATACCTGTTCTGCAATAATATATTATGTTCGGAAATTTAACATTTTTAAATTATCTAAAAAAATATTTCTACCAATTACTGATCCATAGTTTAGCAAACATCATTTGGACTGTCAATATTGAAATTATGATAAACTCGACAAACCTAAGGGAATGTTATACTTAAATGGCGGTAAATGTATGTTATGTGCAATATCAAAGATATTCCCTCAAACATATGATAAATGTGTAAATAAAGACTCTATTCAAGCACGAGATATCTTTGATCTAAATATATGAAAATCATTATTTAATAATATGTAACCGACATTTTCATGTGAGATCTATGTCATGTCATAATGTTACGGGGTGACTATTTCCATTCTGATTTTAAATGCATTTTAGACTACGATTACTTTCAATTAAATTTCTTTGGTTAGGCTTACATATACATATATACACAAGTTAGATTTCAACTTTCATTTGAAACTCATTTGCCTTTTCTAAATCTTCTAGAAATGCATTATCACACAGTGTATGTAAATTTGGTCGGTATAGTAAAGAATACATCAATTGTACTCTATTGACACATAATCATCATAATCATAATCATTAAACGCCTTTGTCACGCTTTGTGAATTGAGAATGAACCTTTCTGACGATATAAAAGGATTTTCTACAGTTCCAAGGTACTAGAAAGCAATCACCTATATCTGGGCGTTAAAATGTATTTACAAATCAATATATTGGCAAATTTTATTATAAACAAGTATTTTAATAACAACAACTGTTTATTGATAATAACAGATAGAAATAATAATTTTGAATATAATGGCAATCTTTCTTACGTCTACGTAAAACTTAACGGGATTGAAATACCTTACAACTTAGTATTTAGATCTTATGGCTGTCAAGGTATTGTAATAACTTGTCAGAGTCCAGTGAGTATATTTGAAAATCTAGAATTAGGAATGAAGCTAGGCAGCGATCGTTTCAACTTCAGAAAATACTTGTTTCTAACAGTAACGAACCAATTAGAAACTAGTTTGGATGTTTTAAAATCAAAAGCTGCAGAATTTGTAGCGGATATACTTATTGTAGCAGTTGATTCTGATGAAAGCATCTTTGATCTGTACACCCACAAATTTGCTGGCCCAAAAGAGAAATCTACCGATATCACTTGGCTAGATAGATGGTATTCCATCAATAACAGCTTCTTGTTTGATTCGAATTTATATCCCGACAAATTGGAAAATTTAGAAGGTAGGCCGTTTAGGATTATATGTTTTACCTATAAACCGTATTGTATTATAGGTAGGTAGATTTGAAAAATTAGCTATTCTGTTTTTAAACTGGCATTACATTTTCAGATCCACCAGATGGTACTGATATGCTGGTCGCTTTAGAATATGCTAGGAAACATAACATGACTCCGGAACTCGTTGTAGACGAAGCAGGCGAATGGGGCAACCTCTACGACAATTGGACAGGAAATGGAGTTGTGGGAAATCTAGCTCAAGATATGGGTGATATAGGTTTAGGTCGGAACTCTGTATGAATTACACAAGGGTTGTCTTTTTAGTTTCGCCTGTGTGATGATCTCACAAGATTGAGATATTTTTATGCATTTCAAACATTTCAACCCAAATAATTCTAGAGGATGAATTGAATGTCAAAAACTACTGAAGAGGAAAGTGACGACTCTTATTACTGCTGGTTTGAATAAATGCAAAATTGTATCAATCTTAATTAAGAGCTCTTAACTCCATTTAATATTTACTATCAATTATAGCTATGTGATAGACTAAAAAGACAACCCTTGCTTCAAACTATGTATTGCAAAAATAAACTGCTACATTACAGGGGCTTTATATACTTGGGAACGAGAATACAGCTTCTTTGACTATTCAAAACCAACTATGAGATCTGGAATTACATGTATAGCTCCTGCCCCAAGGTCCATTCTTCATATACTTAATATGTCTCCTTTAATACTATCATATATTTTTAGATTAGCAAGTGGTTTGGCAACACCTTTCGTATCATTTTCAATGGAGCTGTGGATTATGACACTATCATCGTATTTTTTAGCTTCAGTGGCATTACTCATCGTACTATCCGTGACAATCAGTGACGAAAATGACAAAAAGCGTAACGTTAACAATATTATGTTGTCATTAAGTTTAGCTGGGAGGATATTTTTATTACAAAGTTTTCAGAAAGTTCCAAATTTGGAACAATCAAGAATCACTTTTGGATTAGCACTGATTTTGAGTTTAATGTTGAATACTATATACAGTAGTGGATTATCAAGTACAATGACTATTCCTAGGTAACTATCGATATTTAAAAGCATATTAGAAAAGTAACACTATATTAAATTTAGATATTACGGGACTATACACGATGCAGATGATCTAGCAGCTTCTGAAATAAAATGGGGAGCTACATCTACTGCCTGGATAGAATCTATAGATTCTGACTCTAGAGTATGCAACATTCTAATTTAATTTCTAATAATTCGACCAAACATTTTAGAAAGTTTTTGTACAAATCGTAAAAAATTTTCAAATTCTTACTGAAAAAGAACTGGCAGCATTTAATGATGAAGATCTAGCTTACGCTGTAGAACATCTTCAAGGCGGTATGCAACAAATTTCTAGTTAGTAAAATAACTTATTACACCAAGTTAAAATTATGTTTTAGGTAATTTAGCCCTCGGAAGTTATATTAGCCTAGATGGAATTCAAAGACGTCGTTTACTCGATGAAGACCTCTATTGGGCATACTGTGTATTAATGTTGAGGAAAAATTCCATATTTTTATCTTCACTGAACGACGTAATTTTGGCTGTTACTGAATCTGGATTATTATATTATTGGGAACACCAGGTTAGTAATGGATACGAAGACGAAAAATTGTGGACAGATGTATTAAATTTGTTTTTAGACTGTATATAAGTATATGGATATGAATATGCAAAAAGCTGTGAAAATGAGTTTAAGAGCAAATAATCCTGGTGGTTCCAATTCTATAGTTAAACTGAATTTAGATCACGTAATTGGAGCGTTTACTATTTGGGGTGTTGGCATTCTAATATCGATAATTGTTTTTATTTGTGAATTAATTAAGAATAAGTACAATCGTGGAGATAATAAAGTCTGATTTGGTGAGAGTTTGACTCAGAGAACTCTTTTCACTTTCTTGAGAGTAAGGGATTGTCCTACCAAGACGCTCATCATTTTAATTCGATGCATTTTCTTTTTATTTCTGATACCTGGCTTTTAGCTTCACTACTTTGTAAGATCAATCACGCATAATTTGGATATTATAGCTAGTTAATGATAGCATGCATTAAAAACATGAACATTATCTATTGCACCGGTAAATAAACTGATACCACATTATCATAGTTTGCGCGTACTATTCTGCGAATACACGTATAGAACGATAATTAGATCTCATCACAGTTCATTTGGATCGACGACTTCAAATTTAATAGCAATCTAATAACAATTCTAATGTTTGATGTACCCCAACCCACAGACATATCACGAAACATCGTGGTTACATAAACCACCAGGATGAATTCTGAAATCCAAAAAATGGACACCTTGTATACCGTGCATCGCAAACGTTTGCAAATTGCTGTTCCAATGGTTTGGCGTGAGTATTGAAATAAAACCAAACATAAGGCCAAATATCCCGATGTTTCCTCAGTGCTTAAATCTCTATCTCGTGGAAAAGCTTGACCTGTTCCTATTTATAACTTGAAAACAATTGAACACGAATCAAACGGAAATGTATAACAGATTGAAGAGTAAATACCTAATATAACAGAAAAAAAATGAATAATTTGGTTCATGATTTGAAACGTTTTAAACAGCAAGCAGAACTAATCGGCTGCAACAATGGAACCTACTAGCTCAAAGTACAAAAATACACATTTAGAATAAGAAATGAGAGTTTGTCAGGATTTATTTGAATGAAAAATGCAATGTATTTCTGTACAGATGTTGGTAGGGTTCACTAGGTTTTCTAGAAAATCTTACGGATTGAGGACATTTTCTAGATTCCTCTAAAACTAGACAGAATAATAACAACAAACTGCCGGCAGTGCCTTTTACTCATGCAGTGAGCATGTGTAAAACTTGTAAAAACAAAAAATTGTTTTCTTTTTTGTGTTTATGAAGTAGCTAAGACAGCAAAAACCACTACAAAAGCAAGAATTGACCTGTGAGGAATTTATATGTGATAGACGAGGAAAATGTGCTAAATGCTCGAGTGGTTGAGTCCAGTAAAATTATTTTGCTATCACTTCATATAAGATTAGGTCTGATGAAGAACTTCGTCAGGTATTTGAAGGAAATGTTTCCGAAAATGAGCCAACCAATGTTGGAAGAAGGCACAAGCAAATTTGAGCGCAAAGAAAAGGCTATAGCATAAAGGTCACTTACATAAAACAGATACGACAAGCCCTGATTGCCATTTTCGGCACCTACCTACAGCAGAAGGTACTAAGAGTAAAAGTGAATCAGAGTCTGTCGGGCTCAAAGATCATCTGTTTCAGCGCTCCTCTAGCGCTCAGATCTCTTCAACGTTTCTATCTCTGATATCCCTCGAACAGAAGCCACGAATATTGCCATCTACGCTGACAGCATGGTCATTTCCTCGACCTGATGAACCCTTTCTAGCTAGAAGACTTCAAAATACTTTGGATGGATTGGAGGGATGGTCCACCAGGAGATTCAATAGTGAGAGATTCAAAAGTAGAAGGGCAAAATTTAATACCTGGGTTCTGGATACAAACTTAATCTCCAAAAAAATACATCCTAAAGGTTACCGATATAGCCAAGACAGTTATTGATGCACTAAAATTTGCTACTATGCCTTCGCAACATGTGTATCAATAATAGACTGTGCTTACTCTGAATCACCACCGCAAAAACTCACCTGCGAAAAATCGAAGAGCAAAGAGTTAGCAAAGAGATTAACAAAAGTTCCGAAATGATTTCAATCTACCGACTGCCACGGAGCAGCTGAAAAAAAAACCGCAGCTCACACCTTAGCGTCAGAAATTGTCAGAGCTCTCAAACTGCCCGGGCACTAAAACTCTGGCCCACCATCTAAACGATTTATGCACATCTCCTTAAGAGGCCCGACTACCGTTTGACAGTTGGCGATGTTGCCACAGTTAAATTTTTTCATAATATAATGTTTTTATAATTTATTTAAAACGTATTTTAAAATCGGGCTTCATACACACATGTGTAGACGTATTTTGAATGCTCACAGCAAATTTCAGTAATTAAATCTAAAAATTAATAGTGTAATCTCGATTCCCGTATCAAGGTAACGGCCTCTAACGGGAAAAGAGATTGTGAATTTAATACCGAATATTAATAGACAAAATTGTATATGTAGATGTAAAACATTTGTAGAAATATGTGTATGAAGCCCAATTTTCAAATTATATTGAAATAAAATCAAGCAGACGATTTATAGAATTATGTAGATATGGCACCGCTGTAAAATAATCAGCTGGTAGACGACCCTCTTAAGGCTGGGAAACCAGTGGTCTAGCTCTGTAGAGAGAAAACGTTTAGAATCACGGTTAAGATGAACAGTTTCACAATTGATTAGATACCATACAAAAAAAAGGTTCAAAATCCTTTTTTGTCAAATATGTGTAATTGATATTAAACATTGTATATATGAACATTATATTTTTTCTTTGTTTCAAGGTGTTTCTTTACTGTTATCAAGAAAATGTGGCATGATAATGAAACTCTAATTATTGCACACTAAATTTAGCATCCTCCTCCTTAAAAATTGCACAATCTACAATTGATTAGTTAATTTACTACATTAAAACAAAATACTTACTACTAGACTTTTTAACATAGACATTGGTGGAGAGATGTATATAATGTGCTAATAGTTGATTATTACCGAAATTTGAACACTTCGAGAAAGATAACGTACAATAACGGACTAATATAGTGAAATCATAAATTAAACCGTAAAATTGCCCTAATCGTTAATAAATGTACTAGGCGTATCGTAAATTTATTATTAACTGCTATCAAAGTTACTTTTTCTTTACCATCAGCTAAATGTGCCGCACTTTATGATCATAATGTTAATTTCTACAGATTTATAGCTGCAATATCTTACTAGTTGTAAAAAAAAGTTATAAAATTCGAATAAATAACACGAGTTTCTTCTTAATTTTATAAAGATGATTGCCCTTAAAATAACAAAGATTCAACGATAAAAATGTATCGTAAAACCGACATCACGTTTATGGATGAAGTAAATGAACAGAGAAAGGGGAACACAATGACGTTGCTAATATGATAGTGACGTGTTTTGATTTAGTAAATTCGAAATCATGAATATGCATCAAAATCTTTAATAAAACATTTTTCGTTCATGAAAATACAAGTGTTATAGATCACATGCAAATATGAATTAACATTTGCGTGACGATACACAAAAGATGGAAAATTTTCAAACAATACCCATAGAATATTAATTAAACATTATTATAAATGCAGTTCAGAGTATTATCGACGTCCAACGCAAAGAGAAAATGAGCTATAAATTTATTTAAATTTCTGCATTCGTAAATGGGATATTATTAGAAAATTAAAAACTTGTAAACAATATTGCTTTTATCACCTGTTTAAAACAATAAAATCATAATATCGTTATAATTTCTATAATCTGTAATTAATTGATTCAATAAAATATTATCATTAAGCGAATCTATAAATATGGCCACCCTTGAACTTGTATATAAGAAAAAAACGAAGATATAATAAAATTAATAGAATCTGTTGCAAAGTATGCAATTATCTAGACTATATAAATATAAATAAATATAGTGTTATGCATTGTCAACGGTTTCTTTTCTTGAGATAATATAAAAAAGGCTTTATCAAATTTTTTCTCAATCCTTATGCTAATATTACTATGTAATAGGCTTTCATTAATTTTTTGTCCTTGAGTAGTAATTGTCATGTCCTAATTTCTCAATCCTGAGATATAAAAAAAGGTATTTTTTATTTTTCGTGAGGATATACGAACATAAGTTTGGTGTAAAGTATTAGAACATGGTATGAAAACGTTGCAAGCATGCGGCAGACGCGTTTTGTGATACCTGTGACCAATTTATCAAGACAACAGCAAGTACTCCCTTAATGCATGTGTCAAGATCTGCGAGGCTTACAAGGTTTATTTTGGGATACCTGTCGGGGATTAGTACAAATCCTGGGTATCTCGTTCCATATGCAAACGCTCCAAGAGAACCTTGGTTGGTATTGCTTGGAGTTTTTTATCCTTTCGTTGCTCTAGACGGATATGCATTACCAATCTAAACTACTGACCGAACAACAACTTTTGACTGTATGGAAAAATAATGACAGTGAAGAAGACTTTTTTGCTACAGATAAATCATCGGTAGCACCAAAACGTTTAATTAATTACTCGGGACACGTGCTTCGGGAGATCATGGGCTCTCATCATCAACCGAATACTAAATGATCGAATAAAATTAAAAATTATCAATATAAGCATCGCCTCTTCTGGTATAAACAACCATTACATGCGACTCTTTACCTAATTCGAACAAATTTCATACGTTAAAAAATCTGTTAGGCAATCCGAAAGGCGAATAAAGTTGCATGCAAAAACTGTGATCAAATTTATATTGGACAAACAAAGAAATCAATAGAGACTAGAGGAATGTGGAGACTGAAGAATATTTAGCTCATTTTCAGTATAGAAGAGGAGAATCGTCCGCTGTAGCCATCAACATCTCATTTAAGAAAGGACGGGTGATGATGAAAGTCCATGTGCTCTCGAAACACGTGTCCACAGTAATTAATTAAACGATGTGGTGTTGGTGTTACCGATATTTTATCTGTATCTTAGTAGCCCACAATCCTGGAGATCGCAAAGACTTTGTTTTGATTCAGAACATCAATGTGATTATAGCTAGATCGATACCGAAAGTTTAGAAAATTTTCATGTGTGTAATATGTGTGTACTACCCACATGCTACGAGTACTATCGACAGTAAAGGTACTGTACCAGTAGTACCACATACGTAAATTGCTCGAAGTAATTTTATTTGAGAAAAAAGATGTCCCTATTGTTTACAACTTCAACAATGAAAATTCTTGTTGTAAAGCAGACGGTTTACCAGCAACCCCAACTGAACTCAATGTCTTCGGATGTATTTTTTTTTACCGAAAATATTAGAAGAATTATAGCAGAAAAAACAAACAAATAACTACGAATATGTAAGCGAACATGAAATTGAAACAATTCGAAAGTAACAATTCTGACGAATGAAAAAGTTCAAATGACAAAACTGAATATTTAAGATTACTGGACACTCAGACATTTATTTAGCAATTCGAATGTTTGGGCCCCTGTTGAAACGAAACCGTTAATGGATTATATTGCACTTATTACTTTTCAGAGATAACAATGTGAAACTAGTTGAAGGGGATAGTTTGCACAGAATGAGAATAATAATTGATCATTTCAAAACAATATCCAAAAATAATTTTTATCCTTTTCAAAACTGTACGCAAATGTATTGATGAAAGTTTCATATTGTACAAGGACAGAATTATTTATCCACCAGTACATACCATCCAAGCGTCATATATTTGAGATCAAATATTTCATGCTTTCGAAATACAAGACAGTATTTTTAACTTTATTGTATACACGGGAACAATTACAAATGTGAAAACAACTGAAAAAGAAAATCTTGGAAAATTAGGGATATAGTCATGGCTCATATGACTCCCTATTTGAACAAACGTCTCACACACTATTTGCTAAGAACTGGGGCCCGATTCTCGAATCGCGAATGATGAATGTCGCATGCGACACAAGTCGAATGTCGAATGAAATGTGCGCAGTCGTATTCTTGAATGTCGTGTGCTACAATTTTTAGTCGAGATTTCAGCGAGTGGGTAATAACCATTCGACATACAAAATCTTATGCGACAATACTGCTACTTGTTTACACTTGGTGGCGTAAATATAGTATATTATAAAATAGCGAAAATATTGCTGTAATATAGGGTAATGTCGGGTAATATGAGAACGTTAAGTCAATGTCAGATATTTTTCGTAATTATCTGTAGGTACTAATACCATAAGAGCTTTGAAATTATCGATTTTAATTCAAAGCTCGTATGGTATTTGATTAGATTATTTTACGTAATACAAAATGAAATTTATCTAAACTCTTTATTTATTAATTCATGTATAAATTACCAGTTTTTTGACAGAACTTTAGAAATGTCTATCCTTATTAACCGCATTTCCATAACAACGCCTAATTATTCTACTATGAAAATTATCGAAAAATTACCGCTGTAATTTCGAGTTGCTTCAGTAATACGCCAATCTGATTGGTTTATATTTGTATGTGTAAAAAATCAAAGTTCAACCAACATAAATATTTTTTATCATGCAAAATAACATTCTTTATCAAGTACTGTACAATAATTTGTGTTTTTAACATGATCATGTTTGTAGAGGCTATACCTATTTTGAAACATTTTATAACTAGTCTTTTCCCATGCTCACATTACCTACTATGCTCATATTACCTCACATTACCCTATACATAAGTGATTTCGGTAATTTTTTTTATGCATTTTATTCTATTTAACTGTAAGTATTAATATGTGTATGTATTGTAGTGTCTCGTTTCTATATATCTGACATAAAGTAAAAATGGCAAACATGGAAGAAGGAATCATGCTTGCTGCAATAGAAAACTCTACCAGTACATTCTTTTGCTCATTACTACAATACTATTTTATTTGTCCATTGTAAGTACTCACAATAATTACAAAAAAAAAATGTAATTTTGATGTTACGTTGATGACAGGAACTCGCACAAGTATGACTGAGTGTGAGTGAGTATGAGCAATATTTCATCAATCGATATAGTAGATGCACATTTATATCCATTAAAGCGCTGTTGCCGCTACTTACCAATCGACAATTATTTCGAGCGATTGTCTTAGTGTCGATGAGTATTCGAGAATAGATCATCTCAACGTCACTCGACAAATTCGTGCGACATTTATCGTACGCGACAAATTTCATTCGAGATTCGAGAATCGGGCCCCTGGTATCCGAGTTTTATTATTTTCTTATCCCTGCAGATTCGAAACAAATACCTGTGGTACAGTCAAGTCGTCAAAGATATACGAAGATGTAATAATATCTAGTTAGCCTAGACCGGTTCCGTAGATAACAAAAATTAATATATTAGGAGTGTCAATGTAAAGTTTCACGTCAAAAAGTCAAACCAAAGTTGAGTAATAAATTTAAAAAAAAAGATATTGTGAATATCGAAAAATTAGAGTATCGAGCCACCATGAAGTAAACTCCGTTCACGATTTGAAGACGTGCACGTCATCATTATCGTCAAAATAATGTTGCAAAATCTACTTGTTTCTTGTTTACATGTTAGGTTACACGACAAATGACACAGCGGTATGTGTCAATACTGTAGATTCGCACCAGCATAAAACTGTATTCGCAGGATGTAGAGTTTAACCTTCGATAGGTATTGTACTGGTTTTGTGTTGGTGACTGATTTTGTGTTAAGAGGTAACCAGATTTATAAAGATATGCTTAATACCCTTAGCGATCAATGTTCTTCGTATGCGACTGTGAAAAATTGAATTGCAAACTTCAAAAGGAGGAAATTTTCCATTGAAGATCACCGATCGAGAAGGCTAGTTTCTGTGTCAGTCCTCGAAAATGTTGATGCAGTTCATGACATGATTTTTCAGACTATAGAATTGAGCTAAGACGCATATCTGAGGCACTGAATATTTCATATGAACGCATCCATCATACAGTTCACGTCGATTTGGACATGAGAAAAATGTCTGCAAAATGGATTCCCAAATGTCTGAATGTTCACCAGCAGAGTGCAAGGGTGAAAGCATCACGTTCAATCTGTGCTCGGTTTGAAAATGGTGCAGATTTCTAAAACGTATTGTTACTATGGATGACACTTAGGTACATTTCTAAGACCCAACAACGAAACGACAATCGATGGCATGGAGACACTTTGGTTCTAAGAAGTTTCGTGTTCAAACATCTGCAGAGTAAGTTTTCTTCAGTTCTTTTGGGATTGTCATGAAGTAATCATGATTGATTTTCTGGATAAGGGTAGAACAATAACACAGAATTATTGTTCGACGTTACTGACCACTCTACGAGAAAAATTATGGAGAGAAACTGCGGAAATTGTCCAAAGGTGCTTTGTTTTTGCAGGACAATGCCCCTGAACGCAAATCGCATGTTGCCATGCAAACAATTCGAGATTTAGGGTTCGAATTACTCCAACACCAGATTTAGCTCCGTCCGACTAACTATCATGTCTCTCCTCAACTAAAAAGAGTTCAAAGGGTCGTCAATTTTCTTCCAACGAAGAGGTAATAGAAGCTGTGGAGTCCGGGATTGCAGAGCAAGGTAAACATTTCTTTTTAAAAGGTCGAAAGGCGTTGTAGATTCCTTGTAATAAATATATCCAATTAAGAGGAGAGTATGTTGAATAATAACATATTTTGACTTGACAAATTTTGTTTGCTTCTATAGTAGGTTAATAACTTTTTAAGTCTCCTCGTATATGCCCAAACTTACACAAGAATTAAGTTCAGGAAAGGTCATGTGACGTTCTTATACTCAAAAGTTGCTGTTCAGCAGAAATTGACCATACGGGGAAACCTGACTCCCGTCCAGGAGATCGACTTTCAAAGTCAAGTTGCATCCCTATACTTTAAACATGGGATCCGTTAACAAATCAGGCATGCTTCTATTTTCAATTGAACATGCCAGGAAAAGCGTCAAATGGTACCTGAACCTTGTACAACAAATAATAACGAAATATCACACACCTTTTGGTTGTTGAGGTGCAAGAAGGAGGCCCACAAACACTGAGTGTGATCTGCGTCTTACATAACGATATTTCCGCAGTTTAGTTCCACTTACTGCAAATAACACGCATCCAAACACAATGCATAGTGTGCGGGAAGAAGAACAAGAGGGCACAATCAAGATATATGTGTACTCCATGCCATGCTGCACTATACATAGTTCCTTGTTTTGAAAACCACTTACTGTGTCATATTTTAACATTTTAATGTTGACTTATTTCAATGTATTTAGGTTCTTCGTTTGAGAATATAATGGCATTCAGCATACACAACAATAAAATTTAAATTTTTAATTACAATAATTTTACTTTGTTCTTTTATATAAGCGTCTATGTCCCGTATCCGATCTGTGCCAATATTATATAGCCTTCAACTCCCCATACTTACTCGACCTGACATAGAACAAGCATCTTCAGTCAAAAACAACTAGTCAGAGTGTGAAGAATACATTGTAGAACCTGATGATGAGTTTATATGTGCAGATGATGAGAGAACCCCATACTACCAAAAGACGTAACGACTTTTGGTCAGAGATCTCACCAGAACTCACCAAATCCAAAGCTTAAACAATGGTACTTGTTGGATGAAAATTGCGAATTGTAGATCAGAAAAAGCGCCACCAAACTTTTTCCAGCTTGTTCACCTATCAAGATCGGTTTTTCTTTTGCCACGGCATAGTTGGAATCGCCTATAACCCGAATACGAGTACAGGACTTCTCAAGGAGTTTCAAAGCAATACTGCTGTATAATTGAATTAAGTATCCGTCTAACAGTAGAACATCTTTATCTTTGGGAATATCGCTACACCAACGCGCATTACAACAAGTGCGATTGGCCACAGAGGACAAAGTTTTCTAGAAGGAAAAATAATGTCAAATGAGACCCACTAATGTTCTGAAAGATCTGATGTCACCGTTGCTCATGAAGTTGGGATTAATTAAACAATGCTCTAGGTACAAACTCGGCAGTCTTCAAGTACTTTCAAGATTTATTCCCTAAACTTTATGAAGCAAACTTTCCCAAATTGATAACGCATAAGATAAAAGCGGTCTGGAAATTCTTTATGACAGTTATTCGGGGCTTCTTGCACCACAAACTATGTGAAGTGGGTTGGGTCATTTTTACATAAGTTTAGACGAAATAAATGTTTATTTTTCCATACACATGTGTGTATTTTTTTAGTTGCGAATGAAAGGATGCATATGCAATCGTTATCGTATTGAAAATAGACAAATTTCACATTTTCGTTGTCCCAGTAATCACAAAAGCAAAATTAGAGGGGAATAAAAGTATTTTTCTATTGTGCTGAATCATAAGCGAGAAGGAAATAACACTTACCACTCAAGGACAAAAAACATGTTACATAGTGTGATCACCTATAAAACAAATAGAGCAATATAATAGTACTTACATGACCATAGCAGAATTTTTCATAATACGTCCGCATGGTCCAAATTGTTGGATTGGCGATGGTGCGTTTAATGATCTTGTTCTCCTGGAAATAAAACAGAAAAATATTAGCTATATAAAAAATTTAAAGCAGTATTTATTTTCAGTAGTAGGTATTTTCCAGTTTCAATATTTAAAAGAATAATGACATTCTACTAATTACATCTTTAACTTACAAATCTGAAGAAAAATCTGATGGATCCTTCGATAATTTCGGTTTCGCTTTAAACGTAACCATTTTCTTTAAATCTTCGTCCATGTTTTTAACTAACATTGCGTAGCTGTCGCAGAATTTTTGGACGATGTTGATCATTTACGTTTCGATACAATACAATCAAACTAATATAAATGAAATATCGCGAAAATAAATAAAACATAAATATGAATTACATGTTACGCGTTAAGAGAATAAATTCGGTCTGATCGTTGACACTTATTTTCGCTTTCTGAATGAATGACATAACCAGTTGTCATGTTCATAACGAGTTGCGAGTTATTATGGCAAGGTGCCAAAAACGCCGCAAGGGAAAAAATAAACACAACGGAAACGTTTTGTAGAGACAACAATGTGAAAGTGCGACGTGAATCTGTTATAGAGTGTCTGAAATTTGATAAGACCACAATATTTATATATCTTAAGTCGTCTTTGAACTGTTGTTTATTATTTGTTTAAATTTTATATATACCAATTCACGACAAATGTACTTAATACATTTTAATTTACGACCAATTTTTTAAGAATGAAAACAAAACTATTCGACAAATTAAAAATTGCTTTGCATGAAAAGCGCACAGTCCAAGCCAGGTCCTGTTTAATATAGCCGTATTATCTAAAATTTCCATCAATTGTCGATCAAAAATACGCTCTTCTATTAACATCGTCTTCCATAAGCTCCTCATCTGACATTATTGTATAGAGATGCAATTTATTTTGTTTGAATACACCAGGAATCGAGGAATGACTAACACCCTATGCCACGGGTTTTCCACAAACGCAAACGTTACATCTAGTTTGGTATCATTATTTAATTAATTAAACAGCAAATATTTATCTGTTGTATACATATCCCAGTTCTTAAAACTGTTTTTCAATTCTACTAATGATTGCTTGAGACATATGCAGGAAAACTGGAAAATGTTTCTTAAACTTGGCAAGTAACTTCAACTTGTGGTCTTATTATTTTCATAACCAACTATCTACATAATAATTTTTTGCATTTCTATTAAATAAATCATCCTTAAGCCTTAATGTCTGACTCAAACTGCGGCTGGATCTTAACTATTGCGCAAGCGCAAGGATAAGTCTCGTCGCTACGCGGAGTGGAGGCCCATCCGGATCCAATTCTCCAAGATGTGCGATTAACGGGTTTTCTGACCTGGAGGCTTTGTCTAAGATCTTTCTAACCATATACCTTTTTACTTATTTTACTAATCGTACAATTCAAATGATTTTTAAACGTCCTTTTACTAACAACTATAACTCCTAAATACTTATATTACAGGTGTGACAGTTGAAACTTTCCATCTATCAGGAACTGAACATTCTTGGAACGACTTATTAATAACATTTGCCAATAACTGTTGCATAGTTGATCCTCCTGCCTGTAATATTTGCATATCAATATCATCTATGGAATAGGTTTTCTTTATATTCTTTATAATCTTTATTATAATTAATTTAATCAGATCGTTTCTTACTAACAGAACGCAGAGTGTCGTTATTGATGGTGCTTCTTCGTCTCCTGGAACTGTCTCCTCCGCGTTCTCGGCCCACTGCTATTTTCCATATACACTGCAGACCTGTGTAGTGTTGTTAGTACATGCAAGGTACATCTTTATGCAAATGATACCCAAGTCTGATCTTTTACTTTATGAGCGTCTCATCAACATTGATCTTCATGAACTGGCTTGGGCTGTCGAAGCGCATTGTTTAACTATTAACCCGCGGAAGAGTTCTGTTGTTTTCTTTGGTCCACCCAAATATCGGCTGAGGGCCATGGACAGCATCTCCTTGCAAGTGACTAATCACATTTTCACCCAGCTTAGTGTAACTAAGAGCTTGAGTCTCCTGATTGACTCAGACCTTAGATTTAAATCTTTTTATCTCACATCAGATTTAAAGGTCATATGGAATCCTGCGCCGCTTATATGCTTCCCAAAGCTTTTTTTCTCGTGCTATAAAAGCTATGCTTTGTGATAGTCTCATCCTTTCTCTGTTCAATTACTGTGATGTTGTCTATGGCCCGTGTATTGACCAGTTTACTTCCTACAGGATCCAGAAGGTTCAGAACTCATGCTTACGATTTATATTTAATCTTCGGCAACGTGACCATATTACGCCTGCATTGAATAGGATGGTGGCTGACGATGGCTAATAGGAGACAACTTCATTTCGCCTGTTTTGCTCGTCGCATTATCTGCAATGGCTCTCCAGCTTATCTTTATGAATTGTTGACACAGAGACATCATATCCAAGACAAAGCACTTCGCTTCATGGGCCAACTAACAGTGACGTTCCACTCTTCAGCGATGCGCGTCGCCCGCCTCTTAGAAGGAAGCTGAGACTGGCCCTGCTCTCGTCCCAAAGACAATCATAAAAGTATTTTGCAGCCCATTACATTATATCATATTATATATTTATGATAATAGGTTTTGGTACATATGCCGTATAGTATGTATAGATATGTGTTGGTCGATCGTCGTCTTGCTTGAGGTTAAGTGATCTTTCGCCTTCGGGCGAACTTCGCCTCACATTAATAACATATCTTTATGTAATTTTTTTGTGTTATTATATCTTCATTTGTAATCGGTTTCAACTTAAGCAAGGGAACTATGTCTTCTTTGATATCTAAGTTTCTGTAATCCCACACTACTATTAGAATTTGCAATTATTTCTTCAACACTGTTTACAAAATAGTTATTAAATATTTCTACTATACCTATCTGAGATATCATTAATCCGTTCGTTATCATACTTAATAACATCCAATGTACCTCGACTACGTTCATCTCCTACTAGAAGTTTAATTCCTTTCCACATCTTTACAGGATTACCGTTATTCCTGTCTATAATATGCTCGTAATGTTTCCTTTTCTTGAGCCGAATTAAATTTGTCACTTCGTTAAGCTTATTTTTGTACTCAATCCAGTTTCTTGTATTTTTTTCAATAGACACTTTCCTATACAAATAGTCTCTTTGTTTGATTGTATCTCTTGTCTCCTCATGGGTTTATTGGTTTCTTTATAGTTTCGGTTTTTACATGCGCGATTGCGTCTAATATTTCGATAGCATTTTGATTAAATCTATTTAATGTATCGTCACTATTCTAGTCTTCCGGCCAGTACCTATTGATTTTTCAAAATGGTCTCTAGATTAAGTTTTTGTATCATATCTCTGTTTCTGTACTCTATTTTTCTATGAAAGTTCTTGTTTTTACAATCTTTTACTACTATTTCTATTAGATCGTGATTCGATATCTTTGGACTTCTTAAAACTGTTACAATCACATCAATTCGATCGGTGAAAACTAAAACGATAATAGAACTAGAATCCTTTGTGATCCTTGTAAAATCATTGACTCTTTGTACAACCCAAAGCTTTTCATCATGTTCAACAAGGCGTCTTTATAGATCGTGTTGCCCGCTACATCAATATTGAAATCACCCATAATGTAAAAATTTTCTGCTTAGATTTTCATTTTAAATCTTCTATGATGATTTGAAACTCAGCCAGAAAATCATTTATTGGTGCGTTTGGTGACCTATAAACTAGTATTATGCATATATATTACCATCAATCTATTTTAAAACTACTTATCCATAGCGACTTTTCAAGATTAATGTCTTTTATATTTGTAACTGTAAAGCATTCTTTTAGATAACATACTACGCCGTATGCCTAGATTCTGAATTACATCTGAATACATTGTAACCTTCAAATTGAATTTCTTCATTGCCTATATCTGAAGTGACTCGAGCCTCCATCAAGGCATCAATATCATTGTCACTATCTTCAAAATATTGCTTAAATTCATCGTATTTGCTTGTTAAACTTTGTATATTGAGGGATAAAATACGTAAAAACATTTGGGATGTTGCAGTATCATTTAATTGCTATTCATATTTTAATCTTATCTTGTCTATTAAAAGCGATATTTATATTATATAATACTACACTATATAGTATATAAAAGTATATTAAAAGCTTGATCTTCAAGCTAAAAAAGCTTTTCTAACACAATAGTGGATATAGGACAGTACTCGTTCAAAGAAATTTGGAGACAATATTGGAAAAATGTTGCCTAAAGACCAATTTGGAATCGAGTATTATGCCTAAATATCCAACGTGTAGTCGCTATTATCGATGTTTGCTCTCAACCGCGTTGGTATTAAGGGAAGGGATTCTCTTTCGCAAAAAAAAACTCAGATAACATGTCATACAGTTACGTTACAACGTTACGAAAAAGGATACTAAAAGTGTTTTTATTTGATGTGATGATTATTATTAAGAACAATCTGAGCTTGTAGGATACTTACTACCTAAGCTTTCTATTATGAGATAGATGGAGGTAGTATAAAATAAAATATCTAAAACCGAGGGTAGACATTTTGTATATGATAAACAGTCTAGTAGTCAATGCTAGTATAAAGAGGCGAAAGTGACGGCTCTGATACGAAGGCAAAACTGGTATCTCTACACCAATGATTACCTCAAAATTATTATGTACTTATTACAATACATTATTGGAATATTTTTTGATAGACGTACATAGATATATAAATACAAAGAAAATTGTAAACTCATTAAGATAACATTATTCAAATACTAAATATAAAATAACCTAGTCATTCATGCAAATTCCAAAATAAAATTAATCTTAGTTAAGATAGTTATCTTCTGTTATCTATTAAAATCTACCAAAGTAGATATAAGTAATACCTGATATGTTCCTCGTCCGTGAGACTGACGCATCTATTGAAGAAGTACTTAGACATCGTAGCACAAGATTGTGTTTAGTTTATAACGAAACCGCATACAAAACTAACTATCAAGCACTTTGTCTTCCAGAAAAGCGATTACTAATGGCGAAATAAAATTAGATTCCGAAATAAACATATGAGTAAAGGATGTAGCTGGATAAACACGAATTTGCCTATATCAAGTGTAGGTAGGATCTGTAATATTTACAGCGTAATTTAGAATACTAATTTCAAAGTGCAAATTGAGCTGACACATACATACATTGTTGCTAACTATTGATTGCATGCGATGTTTGATTAGAATTAGAATATCTCTATCAACGCGTAGACGAAAACCGAAGGTTGTATTAACTTGTATGTGAGTTGTTCAGATACTATAATACGAAATATTGCGATACGATTTAAGAATATAGTGAAATAATACTTAAAATTCAATTTGCATTGATAGTATAGCAACTAATAGCTAATGGATTATTGATAGGAGAAAGTAAACACCATTCATGTGAATTTTAATGCCTTTACATGGATATATTATGATAATAAGTAACAGAATTCAATTTGTTATAACATTAATTAAAAAACCGGAATTTTATATAACTGATTACTAATTAAATTGGAGCTCATAATAATGAAATGTTTAAATTATTGTATTTAGTCAGTTTCTATCGCGCTATTAAAAATTTGTTACATTATTATTATTATTTTGCCATTTTCTAATTAATACGTTCCCTCTCATGAGGATTGGAACAATATGAATTAGAGATACTGTACCGGTAATTAGTGAAGAGCTGTGGCTAATTATTATTGCCGTACTCACCGAGGATTCTACTACTATTTCCACTGACGCTACTGAGATTACCGATTGAAGAGGTGAGTTAGCCAATGGACTTTCTTAGTCCAATTTTGCAAAAATTTCATCAAAATATCGCATTATATCTCTAGCATCAATCACAGTTTACGAACTAAAGACAATGAAGGAGCCATTCGTGTAAAATATATCGTTGAATTAAATAGTTACTTTACTATCTCCCTGGACAACTTTTACCCGACGGATACGAGCAATTAGTGGGCACTGATAATGGATTTCTATTTGATAGCTAAAATAGGCACCACATCATCCCCATGGTCGTTTAAAGAATTATAATATTTTAAAATAGATTTTATAAAATTACCAACTTTCCTTTTTACGTTAATACCGAAAAATGCAAAATAATTAATCCACATTTACGAAAAGTAAAGAAAAGAAAGGTTTCATTTTGCACTAGGAAATGGAAGTGAACATATTAACTTAATTGTATTGATATTATTATAAACGCGAAAAGTATTGCTTATTTGGTACTGAACTTTCCGAAAATTTATTCTTAGAATAATGCAATGCTTTCTACTAATTTTTTTTTCTACCAATTGGATATACCGGGATATTATTTGCAACATGTGGATTGCATTCTGGACGACTAGAAATGGGACGGACTTCAACTGTAAGCTTACTTGCGCATGAGTCGTCCCCTCACCTCGCAGTAGCACGCATGAGGGTTTCGTTGAATTGATTGGAATTGAAAAGATCGATGTGAAGATATCATTTTCTAGTAGTTAGACAAGGGTAAAAAACAGTGGTGGGTATTTGCCGTTAGACAGCGATAGCACACAACACACAATTATCCAGCAGAAATGCATGCGTATTCCTTAACTTTGTTAATTGATAAAATCATATTTTCATCCTTCTTTTATTCATATAAAGAGGATCATCACTAAAGACCGCAAAAATTGGTTCGGTTCCAGCGGCAGTACATCGGGAGCGACCTTAACGGCGTACGCCTATCGTATATATGTATTTCGATATAGCCGATGTATGTAGTTACGCCTCTGCTACCGGACCACACTTGCGGTCTTTAATCATCACATTAAAAGTTAGTATGTATGCACTTGCAGCACATATCGCGCTTTTCGAGATGAGAAAACATGGTGGATTTGTACCGCACACAGTGAGGGAGATATTTCGATATCGGGTTTGCGATCGGCCAGCTAGCCGTATGTACGTATGATAGCAACCTTGAATTACAAATTAGTATGCAGTCGTATCGAGTATACTACTTTGCTAAATTTAAATCTGCTCTCTATCTTCAGTAATAAGGAAGATCTCCATGGTGAGGGTCGGAAATGAATCAGCCTGTACATTCGGCCTACAAAAAAAGCACCTTCAATACAGCTATTCCAAACAGAAACACAGTGAGCGACAAGTACAGGATGCGGCAGTTAAATCCGGATAAATTAAACTTTGTATTAAAATATAATTTATTGACACAAAGTACAAATGTAAAAGAAAATGTTTTTAGTCAATATTCGTTTGACCTGTCAGGGGTACAATTACTCAATATAACCGCCGTTGGCCTCAATTACCGCCTCCATCTTTGTCCTGAAGCGCCAGCACGCTCTCTGTAACGCAGCGCTGTCCATATTGGCGAATGCTGCTTCGATAGCGGTGCGTAGAGACGCGACATTAGGGTGCCGCGACTTTTTGGTAACCCGTTCAACAACGCTCCAAACATAGTAGTCGAGGGGGTTCAAATCCGGGCTATTCGGAGGCCAAAACTCTTTGGACCAGAACATGTCCGCATTGTCTGATAGCCAGTTTTGGACTAAATGGCTTGTGTGAGCCGGTGCACCGTTCTGTTGAAATACATATGCCCTCCTTGCGGCCACAATTACCATCCACGATGCCACAACATCCTTTAAAACGTTGCCACCACTGACGCCAATTTCCGCAACGATTGTCCAGGGTCCTCCGAAATCAGTTTCTGAGCCCTTTCCACGTCCGCCAGAGTTTGCGACACCCGTTCCCTCGAATGGGAACACCTCGCCGGGTTAGCGGAACCTTCGTCGGACTTCTCCGAAGCATTGTATTTCGCTACATCATCATAAACAGTCGAAGTCAGGTACCAGAAGAATCGAATGATCTCGGTTGCCGAACGCCCAGCACGAGGGCTTTCAATAATCGCGGCTTTTCGATTGTACTCCGCACTTGTACGCAGCATCTCGGCTATTTTGAGATTATGACTGTTTACTAAACGCCAATGGCGTTCAAAAACCTCAATCGCGACCTCTGACGGAATTACGATATGGCGGGAAATTCAAATTGAAATTTGTCCGGATTTAACTGCCGCACCCTGTATATGTATTTACTGTATTATATACATATGTACAGTCAAACTTCGATTAACCGTCACTCCTTTAACCGTCAGTTTGTTATCCGTCGCTGTCTAAAAACAATTATAACTGTACGGCAGCGACGTGATGATGGAAGTGACTAATCGGTGGGTGGAGAAGGAATAGACCTTGATTTGGTGCGCCAAACTTATCAGTATTCACTATGCATGCAGTCGTGATGAAGTAACCTGTGTACTCGAATGAATGCTTTGTTTCATAGTACCCTAATTAACTCTTCGACATAAGGTTACTGTATGTTTAAGCTGTATTCCAATTTCGTCGCTTATAGGCTTAAAAAGCAAGGCCTAATCTGTCTGATTTTGTTCTGTAAAATTATCCTAAAATGGCTGAAAAACAGAAACGTGTTGTGTTAGGCTTAAACCAAAAACTTGAAATTATCAAATGTTTGAAGAAAGGTGAAGCTGCCACTAGTATTGCCCAAATTTATGGTGTAGGAAGAACAACAGTTAATGATATCAAACGCGATGCTGAAAAGATTAAACAACAATGTACCGATGGAGATGGTAAAACTCGTAAAACCATGAAACCTGCAAAATTTTACCAACTTGATAACCCAATATGCCAATGATTTATTCGAGTTAGGAGTCAAGGGATCTCACTTTCAGGTCCCATAAGCTGTTGAAATCGATAAGAAACTAGAACAAGATCTAATTTTCAAAGCAAGCATAGGATGGCTTGATAAGTTTTAAGTTTCGCCATGGTATTCGACAACTAAACATTAGTAGAGAAACACTTAGTGCAAATAGCGAATAGCGTTGCTGATTTCGAGCAACAACTAAATTTAAAAATATCTGAACTGAACCTTATTAGGGAACAGGCTTAGAATTGTAATGAAACCGAGCTCAATTGGAAAGCTTTGCTACAAAAAACATTGGCATCATTTTCGGAAAGAGCAGTCCCAGGTTTTAAGATCCAAAAGGGTCGGATCACTGTTATGATCTGTGCAATCATAGATTACCCCTGCTTGTAATAGGTAAATCCAAAAAGCCATGTCCTTTCAAAAATTTAAATATAAAGGCATTGCATGTGAACTATTATGGACAAAAAAAATGCTTGAATGGACCAAACATTTTTTCTGAATAGTTCTACAACGTATTCGTGCCTCAAGTTAGAGCTCATTTTGCCACAGGAAGCACTGCTATTAATGGACAATGCCCCGACACACCCCACTATTCGGTTATCCATCACGGCTCTAGTCCGGACAGTGACGGTTAATCGAAGTTTTACTGTACTTAATTATCCTATTGTTTCAAAAAATGGTTACTTACTGTGGGACAACCGAATTAAGTTTAAGGATTGCTTTAAACAGAGAAGATATTAATAGTTCCAATTCAACATTATGGAGATACTTACAAGAAAATGCATTTAAATACAAGATAAAAAAACGAATCATAATCGACATACTTTACTTAGTAATTTGATACGTTCGTCGACTGCCAGTGGTGTTTACCCTGAAGAAGCAGGACGTGCTCAGCACTGTACACAACCTGTAAGTTGATATCTCCGCATATCACTCATAGAAGATTTGTTTACAAATGTCTTTCACGATTCGACTGTGACAATTTAAATTAAGATAATCACAAACCGAAAAGGTTGAATAAGAAGAACCACCTCGCCTATGAGTGCCAATGAAATAGAGTTTAGAGTCTAGTGAAAAGTTGAACAAGGAATATCAACAGAGAATAGAAAATACATTACTGGGATATATTATGATCACAGATGACTTATCTTTAAATGCAATCGACAACAACTCGATCAACAAGCTATTTGTCAGTCGGGAAAATAAGGTACGATTTTGACAAATAGAAGCTTATTAAATTCATTGGACATGCCGCAAAAATGATTTAATACATGCATGTAGCATGCATAGAAAAAACTAAACATGGATCAAGACTGGTGGCCCGGTTGGAGAATCATCCAGCATCTAGATCTGAGGGAGCTAGTCCCCGGCAGGCCACCACCTCATGTCGTCACATGGAATCTTGGAAGCAACGAACTGATCTGCCGTCATCACTAGACCGACGTACTGAGTCCAACGCATTCCTACAAATTCAAACCGCATCGCTAGAACACAAAAAGGTTTAAAGACACGTAGTCCGGCCTAAGCCCAATTGAGAGCCATGTAGTAACCGGTTTTCTTTCGACTGCCTTTGACAAAAATAAACCAGATGAAAATGCAATTTCTTAAAAAATTATTTAAGGTACTTGTGGTAAGTAGTGGATGATTAGGAGATATTTATCTGCTTATATTCGGCAGGTCGATTATCCTAGCACAATAACCGTAGTAAAAATTAGAATTCAGAAATATTCGTCATTAAATTGAAATGGCGGCATTTCTACGTACTCACTAGCAAAAACTTTAGATAACCACGATTTGTGACAACTGGAACTAAAATTCGCACCTTAGTTACTCAAGAGTCGTCACCTACACTGTGACTGGAATAAAACTTTAAAGCTATGAAATAGTTATTTACGAACCAAGTGCGTGAAATCCTATTTCGCGAATGAGTGACCAGTTTAAAGCGCGAGCCGGAGGCGAGCGCTTTATGGACACGAATTCGCGAAATGTTTCACGCACGAAGTTTGTACAATATTTTTTGTACGAGAACTATAATAATAATATCTACATATTGTGAAATACGTTATCGTTTATGACCATATTATTAAGGTTAGGGATTTATGATTTTAAAATGTCATTAAATTAATCAAGTTCCAGGCAGTACCAACTTTACTTTTACGCACTCGTGTTTAAAGTGACTTTTTACGCACGCAAATCGAATCGTGAAATGACAGGTTGTGATAAGCGAGTACAAAAAAAATATTAGTTGCTACTTGAAAATAACAAGATCGATATTTTTTTGATAAATAGTATGATTTTTTTCTGAACAGCTACTATTGTTTTATAAAGTTTATAACACAGCATTTGAAACAACACAGTTTCTTAAATAATTACCTAAGATTTTTAATCTGTACATTCATTAATTGTTTAGAAATTGAAATATGTAATTCACAAAGGACTAGATGTAGAGGCAAGATTTATTAGACAAAGTAATCTTTTATTTTCTTCTGCAATAAAAATTAATAAAAAAAACGTAATTCCATTTGAAACAAGGAAATTGATAAGCATTTCCAATGTAACCGAAAGAAGTGAAAATCTAAAATTATCTAAAATTAAAAAGCCCGCGCCAAAATTATTTTTTGCATAATTTCAAATTTCAAATAGCAATGTTTTTAATTATATTATGTAATTGCAAATTATTATTGAACTGCTACTGAATATGATTATGCTTTAATACAACGTTATTATATTTTGTTTTCGTTACGTCTTAATTAAAATTAATATTATCGGGTATGATGTGGAAGATTCTCAAGTGCTATTATAATTAACAAATAGGAAGTATGTAAATTAATTCAAACAAACCACTCAATCACTACACAATACCATCTGCACTGCTAATAAATATTTAATTTGAACAATGTAATAAAATATCTTATCAATGATATTTCGATATTGAAATGATGATATAAATATCAAAACAAAGACGAATAAAAAAAGTAATTCCGGTACCGGGAATCGAACCCGAGCCTCCTGGGTGAAAGCCAGGTATCCTAGCCACTAGACCATACCGGACATGAGTCTTCAATGCTTATAATAACTTACATAAACTTGTTTAATATATGAAATTAACCACATATTTTAATAAACAATATTTTAAATTAATATACATTACTTACGGCCATGTACCCGATCGTCGTCTTCTGCGATAACACTCTTCGATATTTGCGGCTAAGTCGCTACCGTTAACTAATTCGTCAATAATTTTACAACGGGGATCATCGTTTTTGGCGGCAGATCTACTCTTTCTCAAACACTCTAGGCGAAATTCCAGCCTCTCGGCCATCCTGCACTTACGCAAAACGGACAAATCGACGTCGGAGCCAATCCATAACGACTCCATTATAGCTATCGCGACGACAGCGAGACAAAATATAAACAATAACAGGTTTCGTCCATCCGCATTTGAACTATTATCTTTTCGAAACGGAACATAAGCGTTTTGTACGGAAAATTAGGTTATGAACGGTGTTTATCGCGGTGACGAAAGCTAGAAGCGCATGGCTTTCCGCCCGAAAACGTCACGGATCGACGAGAATGTCGAATAGAATAGAAAGTCGTTAAAATCGTACGACCCTCCATTTCGCTTAATTATCATAAGTTACTAAATTTATTGTAAAGTTGACGTTCTGATACACAACGCAGTTTGTTGATTTTATCTTTATCGAATTAATAAATTTAAATGGTAAACGGAAATAGAATTTTTGTATGTAAAATTGATATATTAAAAAAGAAAAATTGAAAATCATATTGGATAATATTTGCATAAGTGAAAATTATTTCAAGAAAAATTGCTGTTGCTACCATACATAATTCAATTCATAATCCTAGATGGCGCTAGTTGGCAGTTAATAATCAAATATTTTTTTCGCTAACTTTATTAACTTATTTTTAAGATTTACAATTATAACACTTGAATCCTTCTATACCCCCAATTCTTAAATGTAAAATTTTACAATTATTGTATCATAAATGTCCATCAAGAAGATTGCGGTAAGTAATATTCCGTAGCAAGGAATTAGAAAAAATAAATCATTCAAAAATATTTCGTTGAAGATTAAATTAACAAAATTGCAACTGTTAATGCCAACAGTTTGTTTAAAATATGCTTCAGTGTAATAATCAATAAAAAAAAGTAAGTGCGATGGCCGGGAATCGAACCCGGATCAACTGCTTGGAAGGCAACTATGCTGACCATTACACCACCATCGCACATTTAACGAATCAACTGAACAGTAAATATAAATAAAAACTTTTTTTTACCCATTTTTTTTATTATTACAGTATAATTGACTAATGTGTAGGCATGAATAATATTATCAATCGATTATTGTTACCATTTTGACTAAATACCGACTATTTCAATTAGTTTATATGCCAAAACCACCAAATAACTAATATGACCAAAAAAGTCACTTTATTATTATTACCTACTCTGAAGACATTTTTAACACAATAATCGTTTTTTCAGAGATAGACAGGGGTTCATTCATAGATATGTGTGTCTATGGCATCAGTGTGGTGCATTAGTGAATGATTCATATGTAGACATGGCAAATTCGATACACATGTCAGCAACATACGCATGCAATATTCCATTTGATTTAATTAAATTTTAAGAAAACATTTACGCACGGTATTCACTGCTGAACGGTTAAACATGGTCACCGATCACAAAATATGTATACTTACACGACACGACTACATACTAATTTGCAATTCAAAGGTCCTTTCATACGTACGGAGAGCTACCGATTGCAAGCCAGATAACGCTCACTATATCTCTCGCTGTATATGTGGTATAAACATGTCAACATTACGTGTATGTATGTATGTATGTATGTATGTATGTACCATAATGAGGCCCGGATAACCTCGTTTCTGTAAGCTCTTGTTCTTTTATCGCTGTTTTGCTAAATGTAGTGCTTTGCTTTGTGCAATTCAATTTAAGTTGTTACCAGTTAATGTTACGGTGACCAGAAAGATGCTGATTCAAATGCCGCAAATACCTACTTGGATTGAGAACGCTGACAAGACCGGAATTTCCAGCATTACCGGTATACACTTTAAAAGCGAGTCCACATAAGGTTGTAAAGTTACTATAAAGAGAGATGAATGGTTCTTTGCACCGCAAATGTGAGAAAAGGAAAAAAATTGTTGATGATAGAGACAAAATAAAGAGTCCACGATGCTTTAAAGGCGCGCAGACTTTAACAGTGCAATACAAAGCCAATAAAAATGCTTGGATGACGTCATCGATCTTCAGTGAATGGTTGGCAAATTAAGATAAAAAAATAACGCGAAACGTTGTCTTGTTATAGTTGCCAAACAAAACACAACGTTTTGGAAGCTTTGCACTTGTTAAATAAGTCCTGGGAAAAAGTTAAAGTGATTTCGACACGGAGGGCTTAAAGTTGCAAGCGATGAAAATGAAGAAAACGTCGATGCTGAAGAAAATGTACAAAATGTTCCCCATTTAGGAGGAAGTAGTAATGTGATTACAAAATATTCAGCGACACATAAATCACAAATTGATTTTTTCAGTTATTTCTATGCCACTATTTGGCTAAAGAAGACACCTTGTCTTTAGGAACTGTTCGTGAAAACAGAGGTACAAATTCAAATATGCCAGATAAAAAACAAATGAAAAAGACTGGCAGTATAATCGAAAAAGTAAGTAACCAACGTAGTGTGGATGTGTTAGATTCCATCTAACAATTTTTAATGTGTTAGATTCCATCTAACAATTTTTAATGTGTTAGATTCCATCTAACAATTTTTAATGTGTTAGATTCCATCTAACACTTTTTAATCATCTAATGCATTTATGTTGTGTAAATACCTGGCTCTTCTGACGATAGTCTAAGGATTTGGTTTTAGTATAAACATTCAGTAGCTGAAGCCTTGTGTGCGTGAAGCCCAGTAACCTCTCATACCAGAAGCCGTCTTTGTAAATCATTGGGATATTTTCCACTTTTATAAGAAGAAGAAATGAGCTGCAGCTAGTGATATACAACTACTACAACCGACTAGATACATTGTCCATTTACCGTTACAAATACAGACCACAGAAGGAGGCCAACCAAAATCCTTTCTAAGATCAAATCCATAAAATTTCTGAAAAAAAATTAAACAGCACCCTCTAGTATGCACATCACTTATTGGATTGGTTTGATTTTGTAAGCATTAGATTGGAGGAACAGGGCTGCAACAGAACCTAACTTATAAGCGATCCTTCAAAACAAAGTTTCCCCTGTTATTTGACAAAATATAGAAAACCGTTCAGTGTAAAATATGCGAAGTGCATTCATTTACGCCATCTAGCGGTCATCCTACGATTTCCTAAATACTTAATTTCTCCGAGGCATTTTAGTAAATTCCAATTTTTTCCTGCTGCACAACAAACTGTTCCTGAGTGGTTCCTGAGATATGAGCGAGCGCCATTTTTAGTTGGCTACCCGGTATATCCAAATTAATTTTTCAGTTAAATTTAAAATATCATCTATATTTTTTAATATCTACTATATACACAACCTTATAATGTAACAGTCTCTAAATTAAATTGAGAAAGACGACGAAAGCAACTAATTTTGATATTAGAGAAATGTCAATCATTTACCTTTCAAAAGTAGGTAATATTTGTATGGAAGTGAACCACTAAAAATAGAGAACGAACAGAAAATAAGATGATTAGGGGCTTAATAATCTTTAAAATCAAATGTGAGTAAAAAATTCGATATAGTAAGCAAAGTCCAATTCATTTTATTCCAATTAAAAAACTATTGAATTAAAAAAAAACTTGCACTGCTCGGGAATCGAACCCGAGTCGCAAGAATGGGAATCTTGCATGATACCACTACACTAGCAGTGCTTCGATAGACGTGTAAATAAAATAGATATATATTTCAATAAGAATCAAACAAGTATATTTTCGAAATAAAATTATAAGTAGTAAATTAATATTACACAATGCCTAACAAAAAAAAATTAAAAATTGCGTAAAAATAAATAAATTGATTAAGGTATGAAAAAAATCCTTCGAGCCGGATTTGAACCAGCGACCTATGGATGTCTACTTCAAATATGCCAACTACAGTCCACCGCTCTACCAACTGAGCTATCGAAGGTTGAAGACGATTTTAGCATTTTAGGTATATCAATATAGAGCTCTTATTCAAAATATTTCGTATTTATTTAATTATTATAAGATAAATATAATTATTTTTTGATTTTAAATATTAAAATTACTATTTTCCTATTATGAAATCTAAAGAAAATACGAACAATTCATATAATAACAAACTCGTCCAATTTTAATTTACTTTAATTAATAAGATTAAAAAAATATTACTATTTAATATTAAAACTAATTAAAAAAAAAGAACGCCCGAGCAGGGACTTGAACCCTGGACCCTTGGATTAAAAGTCCAATGCTCTACCGACTGAGCTACCCGGGCTCTTACGTGTTAGTTCCCGAAATATATATAACACTTACCGAAATAAGTTCGCCTTTTCCATCTTAAATTTTTCTGTAAGATTTAAATTTTTTCTGTTACCATTAGCCGATATCCTATCCTCTCCATTAAAATTATTGCTTTCTTCATTATACGATTCCGACGTCATTGCTCTGGCCAATTGCAAATCACCTTCGTTCATTTCTGTGAACGAATATAAATTAAAATTTTTACGAACTGGTGCACTACAACGTAATGACGCGAGAATAATAAAAGTAATACAATTAATTGGTATTAAAATGTGCGTACGGCCCTGACCTGATTTAGAAAACTTTGAAATTCTCTTTCTAGCGATAAGTTAAAGGTCAAGTTAACAAAACGGTATTTACCTATGAGAAAATAGAAAATGACATCGACTTAAGTAAATATTCCTATTTGTGGAGATTTCCGTTAAACATTGTTTAGTTTCCGTTATAAAAAGTTTGCTTTTTTGTCTAATATAATTTTAAAATTATAAAAAGTGTTTGACAGAAATAATATTAATTCAGTACTTACGTGAGGATGCCAAGTTCAAGATTTCGCGATTAAAATGCCTCTTTTGCCGATTTCCTAACCTCTTTTCACAACAAAAGTTCAAAAATGACTAGTAGGCGGTATTTAACTACAACGCATTTATAGAAAAGTGAATGTTGTCAGTTGTTAAAACATTCAAGACCGAAGCCGTCCAAATATTTTAAATTAACCGTTTGTGTTGAAAAATCAAAAATAAAAACTGAAATATTTAAGTAAACTATTATTAGAATCACCCGACTAGTCTTCCTTCACGTCTTTCAAGTATGTATTTACGAATATATTAGCAGTATCATTATACAAATGACTCCTTGCATGTATAGGTATACCTACGAAATCAATTAGTCTATTAGTCAGTTAAAGTATTTTTATAAATAATTTCACATGATGGAAAACACTACTACTTATTTGTGCAGTATAGGAATAGCCAGTTTAAAATTTTATTTAAACAATAAAAATAGAAAAGAAAAGTGTGAAAGAAGCTTTAGTTAAGAATACCTATAATGTTTATTTTTGTATAATTTTTAAACAACTGATACACAACTGAACTTAAGTACTTTATCTAGCGATAAAAATATCTCTACTGACCAGATTTGACGGGATTTTTATGATTTCTTAGTAATGTGGTGTGCTTCTACATTTCACCAACATTTCCGCCGAGAATAACTGAAGGTTTCATTTAAAGAAAATGTGTTTTCCATGTTTCAAAATTAATTTAATACAAATACAGCCATAGTTAAAAATGAATCTCATTGTTAGAAGTATTCAAATATGTATATTGATACAGGGGGTGCGAAAATTACATTCGAAACAATTGATTAGATACACAACAATAATTCCCGCTATCCGAAACAGATTTAGGAGGCGTGGCTACAGGATGTTTTAGTATAACTCTATAGGATTTCATGTTTGGTGGAGGAGAATGATAACTGTCTACTAATGATCATCAGCAGCGATTTATTCTCTTTACATGTATAAATAAAATAAGAATTTTGTGTGGATGTATGTATATGTATACTTATGTCTTAGCTCTAGGAATTATCCATCGAATCAGGGATTAAGGCGCAGGCGCAGAAAATGCACGCGTGCACCGTCACAAAGCTAACTATATTTTTAAATATTCATGTACTTATATACCCCGTGTTCATAAATGATTGGAAGGCGTTTGTTTCGCGCGCGCTTTTTTATGTCGGAGCATGGCTACTCAGATGGCCCGTAAAGGTGGGTATCCATTTGTTGCGTATCCATGTATCGTATCAACGTTATGTATCTGTTAATGATACAGTTCGATGAAACGATGCCTCAGTTTTTCTTCGTATCTTTACTGTGTTGCATATTCGCTTGTGTGTCCTGGTGTTTGCCATTTCTTTTGTCTCCCATTCTTGAACTTTCTTCTTGAGCTGACTTTAAAGAGGCCCACACACTGCGTTTTTGTTCGACAATTTTGTTCGACGAACAAGTCTGTTCGAACAAAAATGACGCAAAACCGAAGTGTGTGGGTCGAAAACCGTCGTTGATGTTGGCGTACAAAGCTGCTGAAAATAATCTGGTTCGACCTGTTTATGTCCGCCGAACAAAACAGTCGAACAAATCTGAAGTGTGTGGGGTAAACGGTTTTAAAAGACGACGATTTTTTGCAGTGCTGGAGTTCTATGTAATATTATATATTCATATTTATTTAAGTCGTGTTATTATAACTGTAAAATCTGTACCAAACTTGTTCGTCGAACAAAACTGTCGAACAAAAAACGCAGTGTGTGGGCCCCTTTAGAAATGCCAAAGAAGGGTTCCGATCCGATGAAATACATGCCAGCGCCTTGTTTTGCAAGTTCATCCGCCATATCATTTCCTTTGGTATTGGTGTGCGCTGGAACCCACATCAAGAATACCCTGTTTATTGTCGCTAATTGCGACAATCACATTCAACCGACATTCTCAGACCAATTTAGACTCACAGCTATGAGAAGGTAGAGCATTTAAGCGGCCTGACTATCGATGCAAATACAGATATTTACGCCTCTGAGGTTTTTGTTTAGTTGGGGTAATTCTGGGGTTGATTCTAGAGCTCTATAGAGTTTGATCGTAGCTCCATGAATCCCAATTCCTACCCCTTTGTTTGTTTTGGATCCGTCTGTGTACCAGACAAGCAATTAATTTTCAAATTTAGGTTCACCAGAGCTCCAGCGAATTGATTATTTCCAATAGGACAGTGCTGCATTTCTCACACTGAACAGAGAACATTAGCTTATTTACAGTAATTTTTTGGGACAGATTGATAACAAACGACAGTATTTCCAACAAACGTAATTTAAAACATTTTAAATGATAAATATTTCGAATAATTGTTAATATTGTTATTGTGTAATTTAAAATATTAACATTAAGAACCAATTTTATTGTAATTATCTCTCAATATAAATTATTATACATCACTAAAATTGTTCCCTTTCTAATTTTTTTATGTTACACTTATGATATACGATATTTACTACCTCAGAGAGCAAAAACAAATAGAATGCGGAAATTTAAACACCTTTCAATCATTTATATTCACTCTGTATATTTAAAAATTGAATTGTGTTCAAGGCCTTTTAAGCGCTTAATCCGCCACTGGATAGAATTGAAATTAATGAGTCGTACCTACATACTATATAATTCTCAACAAAATTTCCAGTATTCTAGAAATGTTAGATAACCAGTTCCTAATAATGCTTTATTTAAATTTATTTGAAAGATATCTGGGAAAATCCAGCAAAATACGTTATTTGTAAAATAATAGGTCAATATTATTCGGCACAATTTTTGTAAAAAACGTCTCTTGGAAACAAAGCTCATAGAAACCTTGGATTTAAAACTATATATTTAATTTCAGAAATATATCGAAAAATTAAACGGTTAATTTTTTTTCGGCCAGGGTGATTTGGAATTCTATGCCTCCTATTTCCGCTGCCAACTCTTTATTGTGAGTTCTATGTCTTCCATTCTGCAGTTTATCGGTTATCTACTTCTGGACTGAAACATTATCCGTTGCTCATCTACCAAAAGAGAAATTAGAATTAGGCTTGGTATCTCCTTTATAACCTTTGAATAGACTCCTTTCATTCCTTATCTATTATGTGTCTATATTACTTCATACAGTATCTCCCTGCTTTTGCTGCGAATCAGTCTTTTCTACTATCCTCCTCACATTTCGAAATATTAAACTGTAATCTATGATTACTTGTAGGTTTAATTGCTTTTTGGAGGTAATTCGTTTTCCCAATAAGATGAAATGCATATCTACACGTCTGTAAAGGCGTTTGAAGATTACTATCTCAATTTTCGTTCACTTTTAATATGAGATCCCTCGGGTCATCTATTTCTATAACTAATGCCAGCTCATCGGCACATGTTGTGGTAGTGGTTCCCTCTATTTGCTACACACGAACCATCTAATCACAAAATATTTCACAAGCAGGTCATAACCGCGCGTCACCCCAATGTTAATTTCTATGCCTTGTATTGCTAATAGAGAGCAAAATTCTTCTCACCAGGAGGTAATCCTTCATGATATTATAGGGACATTCTTTGGGATATTCCTTCTTTTCAACTCGACGACTGTTGACAATACCAATTTCTTCGAAAATGCTCTTGTCGTTTTATTGACTTGTATGATTGCGTGTACTGTTTTGACATCTCTCTCATAAATCCAAACTATCTCTCTAACAGCTCACCCGAATTCTTTAGTTCATCGTCCAACTAATTTTGAACTATTCTCTGATCTCTGACTGATCTCTTTTCATTCCGTGAGGAATCTTTGTTGCGTCAATAATAGCTGGTTAAGTACCCACCACAACATCACTGTAGATATCATATCTACATCGAATTCCAAATAAGAGGGTATGGATTTGATTGCGCTAAATACTTATTGAGCTGGTAATGTTTTAAAAGATGGTTTCCGACTTTTCCTGTTTTTCTTGTGACTGCAACTTTTCATTACATTGTAATAAGTGTTGCTGCAATTTCACTTTTTGATGGGGACTTGAAAGTTACCTAACAACCCTCAACTGCTTGAAGTGCATTAAATATATCATCATCTTGTGCAACAATAAATCACCTGTAAGGACCTGCAAGTAATTCATAATACAACAGAAACTTGATCTAGTTTTCCCATTTTAGACATTTATTCCTAAATACACATATATATAAAATTACAATATTGGTTTTTATCATATGACAGTGAGTCATCGGCAAGTGCTACAATTCAGACCTTCCCGAATAGCCCGATTTGTGACTAGACGGACTAGATTGTCTCCTTTGATCTACATACAAAACTAATTAAATAATATCTGTGTGACTTGTAATTTTGTGGAGTATTACGAGTATATACACGAGAGAATGCATGAATATTCAGACGAATAACGAACATTCACTTCAATTAATGATTCACGCTTTTACTTTTTAGATAACGATGCATTTATACGAAACGCTTATAATTTGACGGCCAAAGCTATTAATTCAGATTATAAGATATGAAATTACACTCTATATGGCAAAATCGTAAATCAATATAAATATGAAGTAGAATATTATATCCTACCAAAAGCATTACACTTTACACCACGCATTCTTGATCTCATGAATTTTTATTAAATTTTGCGGTATCTATATGTATAATTTTAATATGTATAAAACACTTCGATAACCGTATTAGTGCCGCATGGTACTAACGACTGAGTGAAAGGGAGAGTCCGCTGGACGGGAGTTCGAGTTTACATAGTGACAACTTGTGGCGTCGTCCCCGGAAACCAGTATTCGCTTCAACTACAATTCGCTATTGAGACACAATACAACATACTGAAACAAAGCATTTCAAACAAAATTTCAGAGTAGGAGCTGTAGCGGTATTAAAATTTTCATAAGCAATATACAATGTTTCAATGTTATGTATAAATATATCAGGAATATTACAGTTTTAATATTATACCTATTTATTATATATCCACAATATTGCAGTTTGTGCTGTTAGCAATATGTGTTTAAGTTTACTTATGTAATAATTCAGAAATCGATGTTTGTAACAGGTGGCTACACTTTACTTGTTGTCGATTCATTCTCCTCAATTTGTAGCCTTCTATTGGAGCTTTATTCTTCTTTCTGAGCTAGATGGTTCATCTTCAGAGCCCTAGGTCTTCTAAATTTGTGGACCTATCTTGTTCATAAGAATTGAATTAGCATTTGATATCGTTGAATGTTGATGAAAAGTGTGCAACAACTAGGAATTTTTTGTTGTTAGAAGTGGGAGGACATGAAAGATATTGGAACTAATAATTAACTATCAAGTTTAAGGTCTTGGTGACAGCTTTTTTTATGGTCTTTCCTCATTATTTTGTTGTAAAACGTCTTCGGAGAGTAGCTGACTTTTTAGGAAATTATTCATTTTATGATAAATAAGGTAGTATTATAGTCACACATACATTTCTACATTAATGCTATATTTTCATAACCGATTTTATATCCGAATTTGTGGTGCGCGTTTGGTGGACACATGTTTGTTATTTATATCACGATAAATGACACATAACAGTAATATAACTAGTGTTACGTAATAGTTAAGTATATTTTATTATCTGTTTCCATTTTTTTTTGTGGCGGATGTAGTTACACCGATTTATTATGTTGTATTGATTGTCTAGAATACTGCTACAATTTTTACAATATACTTGGTGTGCGTAAATATTTTAAAGCTTTTGTTACGGCATTATTAACTCGATAAAAGTAATGTTCGCGCTGCTAATTAGGTCCGAAGCGAATGGTATCTCAAGTGAATACCGATCTTTCGGGACGCTGCCATAACTCGTCCCTGAGAAGAACCGAACTTGCATTGGACTGCTAATCGGTCGTTCTTATCGCTTATCAAGTTACTATAAAGTATGTTTTAATAAGATCGCATGAACCTTATGATCTTAAGGTTCAATAAAACATGGTTTTTTGTAGCACAGTATTAAAATATTTATGGATTTATAACGTATACAAATGGGACTTCTCTATGAAACAAAATATCCGGTAAATGACCACCATGTATGTATTGTATTAAAAATAAATGAGGATATGGTTATGAAGCCTGCTGATGTTGCAACAGCGTTTAATGAATTTTTTATTAGTGAACCCAAGAGAATAAGTTCCTGGTTACAGAAGTGTACCCAAACCGTTCTCCCGGAAACCACAAAAGTCTCTAATAGTATGAGTGCATTTCCATTTAGTGAGCCTGAAATGCTAGATGTAATCAATCAAGTTAAAAAGAAAAAAAGTGCAGGTCCTGACCAAATTCCATTTTCCTTAATAGCAAGGATTGGTCCAATTGTCGTTGAACCACTTACTGAACTTGTTAACTTATCATTTGCTAGTGGTATTTTCCCTGATTTGTTGAAAGTCTCTTCGGTTTATCCTGTACACAAAAAGGGCTTGCCAACTGATATATCGAATTACCGCCCGATTTCTTTGACTTCGGTCTTCTCTAAAATCTTTGAATACGCGATGTTAAATAGACTTGCAAAGCATCTAGACAGAAATAATATTATTACACATAAACAGCACGGTTTCCGGAAGGGCCGATCAACGGTGTCGGCAGTGTATTCCTTCATAAACAACGTCGTGGAGTCCGTGGATGATGGAGAATATCCGGCGGGAATCTTTTGTGATTTGTCGCGGGCGTTTGACTGCGTTGATCACAGCATAATGAGCGACAAGTTGGAACATTATGGTATTCGTGGTGTTGTAGCCGACTGGTTTTCATCCTATTTGTCGAACAGAGTTCAGTATGTATAAGGACATCGTTCACAAACAATTACAATGTCGTTGGGAGTGCTGTCTCTGCCAAATTGCCGATATCACTAGGCGTACCTCAAGGATCTGTTTTGGGACCCATTCTTTTTATACTATTTATGAATGATATTGTAGATCTTGTAAATTATCTTCTGTTTATGTACGCCGATGATACGTCCGCTGTGGTGACAGGAACGGACACGAATGAAGTGCAAAATAATGCTAACCAGCTATTGAGAGACCTAAGTGGATGGTTTGGCAGTAATAAGTTGCATATTAATTTATCCAAAACAAATTATATGATATATCGTCCCTTGCACTCTTCGGTAGATACTGATATAGATATTCAATGTAACAACCAGGTATTACAGCAAGAAACCTCTGTAAAATTCTTAGGACTGCACATTGATCAGAACCTAAACTGGAAGAATCATTGCACAGATTTAACTAAAAAACTAAATTCCATATGCTACCAAATAAGGAACCTAAAAAACATAATTGATTTAAAATATTTACTTAACTTTTACTATGGTCAAGTTCATAGTAGACTCTGCTATGGGGTGATCTTCTGGGGTTCGTCGGCTGCTGTAAGCGAGGTGTTCTTGGCACAGAAACGAATTGTTCGATGTATTGTAGGCATTAAACCCACAGATTCATGTCGGCCGTATTTTAAGGATTTAAACATACTGCCATTACCTAGTATCTATATTTTGGAGATTCTGTTACACGTTTTTCGGAATAAGGCGGATATCATGAAGAATGGTGACTATCACTCATATAATACAAGAAATAAACATAAATTTAGTGTTCCCTTGAATAGACTAACTATTACAAAGCGGGCACCTATGTCCGTAGGAGTAAAACTTTTTAACTCACTTCCGGATTGTATCTCAGCACATAGTAATATAAAGCGCTTTAAATCGCAGATACATTCTCTGTTGGTCCAGCACAGCATCTACTCCGTGGAGGAATTTTTAGCGCAGGTAGAAAACGTATAGATGTTGTGTGTTTGTATGTATGGATGTATGGATTTGTATGATGTGAATGGTGTGCGATATATGAATGTGTGGGTATATAGCGCGCACTAGTACAGCGTTACTTTTATATTTTTAATATTTTATATAATTAGTAAATGTTATGTATTACCAATGTATCTGACCTGTCCTATACACGTATGTGTCCAATTGGATTAATAAATATCTATCTATCTATCTATCTATCATGACTTCGCTGGCACATGCGTACTCTTTTAACAAAATTTGCAATAATATTATTGTATGCTTGTGGCGGTATTTCATCGATAGAGCGTCTAACTTCGGTCTTCAGTACTTCGGCGGTCGTGGGCTTGTCGACATAAACCTGTGACTTTAAATAACCCCACAAGCAGAGTCGACGTTCATCCTTTAGCGTCGACCCTTAAAACTCTGCAAAGCTGCACTACCCAATACCTGATTTCATAGTTTCAGGGCAACGGGCTTGGCGGGAGTAGACTTCGTATATAGGGGAGGATGCTCGGGCGTAGGAACGGGCATACGCTCTCTGGTGTCCAGCACCCTACGGCACTTACCTTGAGAACTCTGCAGGTGCACTACCCCATCCCTGGTGGCCACACTCAGGAAAACGGGCGTGGCGAGAGGATTTAGCGAAGATAGGAGGGGAGGACAGGACTTAATTCACGGGCGGGCTGGTTGTACCTCACGGCAAGATTCCGTTTCCCACGCTTGGCCGATAGTTACCATCCGCAAGGAGGCCTAGGCCCCGTAGGGTTAGATGTGAGGTAGGAGTTGCTAAAGCGTCTCCAGCGGTGACCCGTCCAACGTTGACAAGGAAACTTGTCTAACATGGGTAGCACGGGCGAGAGGAGCCCACCGGCTCGCCGGGCCTCTCCGCGAGGTATCGGTCTCGTGCGGGCGGTGAGATAGTGGGTGACATCAGTTTCAAAGCTCATAACTTGTTATGTGCAGTGTGGTACGAAATTTGCAGGATATGGGCTAACGCCTATAGGCGCCTGCGGCTTACCGTCTCAGCCAATTTCAAACCGAAACCCCACAACCAGAAGCCCAAAGGCGTTGAATCACAAGAGCGTGGCGACCAGTTCTGGTCACAAAATCGGAAAACAACGCAACCAAGAGCAAACTCGTGCAAGACAGTCAATGTTTCGCACGCGGTATAACATGTGGCACCATCCTGCTGAAATCAAGAGTAATATCTTCTAATTGAAGTACAAAACCTACGTTATTATAGCACGATAACATTCACCATTCACCGTTAATGCATTAACTTCTTTATCTTCAAAGAAATATGGTCTAATAATCAGGGCCGTTCCTAGGGTATCTGCCGCCCGTGTGCGATAATAATTTTGCCGCTCTCCCCTTTGCTTTATCGATAACTAAATATTTTTTGAAATATTTTTCTCTTAAATGAAACAATAAATTGTAAAAAATATTTATTTTATTAATTTTACTTGTGCTTGTAATGAGAATGAACAGCAAGAATAATAAAATGATATTGTTGTATAAGTAAATTCACCGGCGTTGGCGATAACTTTAGAATAAGGGATAATATTTTGTTGAAAAAATGAGACAATGGGTTATTTCTTTATTTTCGCGTTAAATAGAAGCTGAATCCTCAAATGTTTGCAAGAGATTCTGAGAACAACATTTTATTGAAAAAAGTGACATAAATAAATGCAATAGCAATTTGTAATCATCAAAAAAATTATTACAATTAGAAATACCACCATTTCGACTTATCTACTCTCAAACAATAGTCTCCGCTTCTAAGAATCCCCATTAAAATAATAAAACAAGAACTTTTTTTGCGTTTTTAAAACTAATGTAGATTTGTTTAAATTCAGTTAATTGTAAAAAAGAGTTTTATATCTAAGTAGTTGAACACTAAACACTTTAACCCACTGAACACCAAACAAGTTTTAACTAAAACACCGACGCGTTTCAACAGCAATGCTGTCATTATCAAGGCGATAATAAAACTAAGTTAAAATAAAATCTACAAAAACAGGTAACCTAAATGTTATGCACGGTCAATCCGATACGCATCATTAATTTCCGATTAACGAAAACAATGACGAATACGATATAGGGCCATTGTCACAGTTCATTACACATGACTTATTTTTATATATTTCTAAACCTTCGAAAACATTTAGAAACTTACAATTGTTTATTTGTCTAATTAATTTAACATTCGTATGATCGATGTTGTGATCTGTTTCAAAAATGTGTTGGGCAACGCTCGATTTCTCAATTCTATTAAATCTAAGATGAGCCATATGCTCTTTGAATCTAGTTGAGACTGCTCTCCTGGTTTGCCCAATATATTTTTGATTACACAATCTTTACAATTGATTTCGTAAATACCTGACTTTTCTAGAGGTTGTATTTTATCTTTAGGGTTACCGATGAGACTTCGTAAACTAGTCTCAGAACTGTAAACTATTCTGAGATCTAGCTCTTTGAAGATTTTACTCAAACCTTTAGTGATAAAGAGAGCGTAAGGGAGGGTCACAACGGGTGAAGCTTTAACATCCTCTCGAAAAGTCGTAGATTTTTTCACAGTTTTCTTATAATTAAACTTCCTAATTAACTTATAGATATGCTGAGGCTGGAAACCATTACACTTGGCCGCATCTTTTATAATTTTAAGCTCTTTCTCATACCTCGCCTTGTTCAAGAGAAAAGTGAGAAGTCTGTGGACCAAAAACTTCAGGCTTGCCATTTTGTGTTGAACACAATGATGGGAGTCTGAAGGAATGTAGCGAAGTGTACTGGTTTCCGTTTTTCTCAATAGATTAAATAATCGGTTCGAAACCATAAAGTTCACTTGTGAAAGAGAAGAAAACGGTCAGCTACCCTTTCTAGATACTTTAGTAATTAGAAATAACAATAGATTAGAGTTTGACGTGTATAGAAAGGAAACCAGTACACTTCGAGACATTCCTTCAGACTCCCATGCATCATTGTGTTCAACACAAAATGGCAAGCCTGAAGTTTTTGGTCCACAGACTTCTCACTTTTCCCTTGAACAAGGCGAGGTATGAGAAAGAGCTTAAAATTATAAAAGATGCGGCCAAGTGTAATGGTTTCCAGCCTCAGCATATCTATAAGTTAATTAGGAAGTTTAATTATAAGAAAACTGTGAAAGAATCTACGACTTTTCGAGAGGATGTTAAAGCTTCACCCGTTGTGACCCTCCTCCTTACGCTCCCTTTATCACTAAAGGTTTGAGTAAAATCTTCAAAGAGCTAGATCTCAGAATAGTTTACAGTTCTGAGACTAGTTTACGAAGTCTCATCGGTAACCCTAAAGATAAAATACAACCTCTAGAAAAGTCAGGTATTTACGAAATCAATTGTAAAGATTGTGTAATCAAAAATATATTGGGCAAACCAGGAGAGCAGTCTCAACTAGATTCAAAGAGCATATGGCTCATCTTAGATTTAATAGAATTGAGAAATCGAGCGTTGCCCAACACATTTTTGAAACAGATCACAACATCGATCATACGAATGTTAAATTAATTAGACAAATAAACAATTGTAAGTTTCTAAATGTTTTGGAAGGTTTAGAAATATATAAAAATAAGTCATGTGTAATGAACTGTGACAATGGCCCTATATCGTATTCGTCATTGTTTTCGTTAATCGGAAATTAATGATGCGTATCGGATTGACCGTGCATAACATTTAGGTTACCTGTTTTTGTAGATTTTATTTTAACTTAGTTTTATTATCGCCTTGATAATGACAGCATTGCTGTTGAAACGCGTCGGTGTTTTAGTTAAAATTTGTTTGGTGTTCAGTGGGTTAAAGTGTTTAGTGTTCTACTTCTGCACCAAGAGATCCAGTGAAGAACTTCTAAGTAGTTACCAAATATAATTTATTCTTTTCAATATCAATTATTTTACTTTTGACATTTTCTTTATTTAACAGGGCGGCTATCGCCGCCCCCTTGACTTACCGCCCGGGTGTCTCGCACCCCCCGGGTCGGAGCGCCCCTGCTAATAATTATTTCTTCAGACAACAGTGTACACCAAACAGTGACACGTTTTGGATGGATTTATTTTTGGGTGATATATTCGTGGATTTTCTGAGCCCCAAATGCAAGAGTTTTGCCGATTAACGAAGCTATCGAGGTGATTTGTTTGCTCAAGGGTATAATTAGCGAACTATCCTCGCTGTACATGGCGGTGCGTTGGCAGAATAAGTTATTGAATCAATTGGACTTTGTAGGCATGGAGATACAAATCTTTAGTGAGAATACGCTGAAAAGTGGCTGTTATATGTAATGTCCAATTCTTGTCCACGATGACGAATCGACGTCTCTGGACTTTCAACCACACTCTGGCGAACTACTGTGATATTCTGTTCAGAAAGATATCTACGACCTCGTTTCGCGTATTTCACATAATTAGCCGAACTAGTTCTTTCGATTTTTCCATTTATGTTTACTAACTCTCATCTGTCACGTCACAATTACGTCATTGTGCCTGTCAAACATGGCACGAAGTGCATATCTTGCGCTCTTATTGAAACACCCTTTACTATATTTTCAAATTAAATAGGTGTTACATATATGTAATGTAGTTATTTACATAAATGTGGCAATTAGCTGTTTTTGTAAAAAAATATCTATGAGTGTATTCGTTAAATGATGGCTGGTTGTGTACAATTTTGTGTCTAAATTATATATTTTCAATAAATTATTTTTAATGGAATTACAAAATATAGTGTGTATAAAACCTGCCATTATTTTCCGTGAAAATTCTATTGATTTCTCTTATACGTCCGCCGGGACATATGACGATGCTCCCTACATATTTCGTTGCGTGTTGACCGCTCCCTGTCGAGAGGACTTGATATGTGGTTTTAATTACAACGGGAACTTTTAGATTTCATCGATAGTTTGCTTACAACACATTATTCAACTATGTATTTCTCCTGGAAAAAAATCTAAGTTTTACTTCAAATGATTGAACAAAAATAAACAGTGTGTGTAATGTATTTATTTGTTACCATCTTTTCTTTAATACAGTCTTACTATAGCTACACAAAATACACATTATATTATCTCAGCTATAGAAAACAACAATAAAAATCTTATATAACAAGAAAAATTCAAAATATTCTCAATTACTCCGCCTAAAAAATAAGAAAGCTCATAGTAAATAGAATCTGCAAATATTCAATAATATCACTTTTTTTCTTTTCAACACTATTATTAATAATAATTTTTTGTATGTATAATATTTATATATATATATATAATATTTTTTAAATCTAATAATTGTGTTATAATTGTATGTAAAATCAACTTATTTAAATTAAATAAATACAAGTTCATATTACTTTTGTATATTTTGTCATTGACATTTTCTTAAACCAATTTGCGACAGGCAGTATGGCACCAGGCCCTTATACGTTTGAGCTATAAATTAATTCATGTATATTTAATTATATAAAACAAGGGTGGCCGCTCATGATTAATCACTTCCCAATTCCTTAATGGTATCATTTAATAACTCCAGCTATCCACCATTCAATTGTTTTTCCAATTTCACCTTCAAAGTAAGTTTCTCCTCTCGAATATCAGCTAATTCTTGACTTAATTCTTGACACAATCTCAATAAAACCGTATTTTGCTCCTGCAGTTTCCTAAACAACTCATACCTTTGTTTCTCTTCATTCGTTGGGCTGTCCTGGTTTTTAGGCGTTGGTTTCCTGTATATCTCGAAAGCACCGTGCTTTCTTGGGATATCCCCGACATCTAAATTTGATTCAGGCGCTGAAAATTGCGCGAACAACTTTTTTCGTTCAGCTTCGTATTGTTCGCCTGGAAATATACCTTCCTGGACGTTTTCGTATTTACCAAATTCGTCAAAATTTGCAAATTGCGTTTCACTGCCGTTTTGGGAACTATCACCTTCTGATTTTTGGTTCGTTAATTTTTTCGAGCCTTGGATATTAGGACTAATCCTAGGTGGCACTGAGGGAGGTGCGAGATTCTTATTCAGTCTATTTAAATCCAATGATGAACTCCTTCCATGCGTTTTAAATGGTCGTGGAGGTGGTGGCGGCGGTTTTTCTTTTTTAGGCGGTGGGAAAGCTGGTAAACTCACCGGACCCTCCTCCTGATTATTAGTGGTCGTTGGAGGAGGTGGGATCGCCCCAGGTCCTGGTACACTAATCTTCTTAGGTTGAGGCCTTTGTATCGCACTATTTTGGGAATTCCCCGTAGTACCAGGTAAAATCCCCGCCATATTTACACCTAAATTATTTTCTAAGAACTTCTTCGGACTGGTACTTTCGGGATTTTCTTCGTGATTTTGAAACGATGTTTCTGGTGTTAATCTTAAAGCTACTGGATGTAAAATTTTCGGATCTTTCTCGACTGCACCTTTATGGAAATCGAAATTAACTGGTTTAGGACCAGGAGACGATACGCTACTCGTTGGAGAGTCAACGAATTTCGTCCATTCCTTCGCGGTATCTTTAGTTTGCGGCGATAGTATTGGCTCCGTTTCCGGTGTGACTGACATAGGTGTCTCGTTACCTGGCACCAACTGTGGCGGTAAAACATCCGGTAATTCGATGTGATTCCTTCGTAGAACTACCAAATGCATCGCCGTATTGAATTCTTGTAAACTTAAAGCCCCGTCTTTGGTGACGTCTGCAAGCTGCCAAATCTTGCGAAGTTCGTGGACGGGTAAACGAGATTTTTCGAAAAACATTCGAGCTACAGAACCGGGTATTAAGGCGTTGATATCTGGCTGGAGGGTTCGGAATTGTGTTGTGTAATAATCTTTTTGTTCTGGTGTGATGGTCCATACTTCATTAGAAACTTCAGTATCTTCTTCACTGCTATGCCTATCCGAGGATTCTTCTTCAGTACCTGGAGATAATCTTTAATTAGAAAGCAATTAAGAGTTGGAATTAATTCAAGAGGGAAAATAGTAAAAATATGTATTTAAATAGAAAATAATGTTACTTTTTTAACGCATCAAACGTTTATAATTTTATGTTTTATCTTTAAAGTATTAATGAATTATTTCAATGCATAACATTATTATCTCATCCAGGCATAAACTGAATGATTTGCTATTTGCAAGTTGGCTTAGTAAGGAATTATATGATTCATAATGAATCATTCTTTTAGAAATCAATATAGCTTGTAAACAAAAAATAAAATTAAAAAGCATTCTTTTCCCTTTTCAAACTTATTTTTAAATAAATTTAAATTACACCATCATTCAACAAAATTAATACTTCTCTAAAGAATTTTTTAAGATATTCAAAATAAAATACCTAATAATTGTCTTTGTTCTTCCGAAACAAGTCCGAAAACTAACCAACTACGATCTTGTACACTATTCGTAGGTGTAGGACTATCTGATGCAGCACTTGACGCACCAGGAGAACCACTCCTTCCGACACTTAATGTTTCACTGTCTATTTCAGAATCTGTACTTGTTGTATCTACATGTTCTCTATACTCATTTAAATCACTACTTTGTAATTCTATAAGATCTGGAATTGGACTACTACGCTCCGGTGGAGTCCAAGAAAATCGTGGTAAAGGCAGTTCTACATTAGATGCTAAAACATCACTCCGCAATTGACCGTTGGCTTGATAAGCTGCAACTAGCTTCATCGCAGAATAAAACTGCTTTTTATTTAAATAACTGGTATTCTGGTTCCAACATAATATCTCCCAAATCTGTAAAAATATTTTTCTGAATGCATTTTGTTTAGAAATTTCTAAAAATATGTGTATACTTGTGAAAGGACATCATCTGATATATTCCCAGATTTGATTAGTTCTACGACCTTATTTATATGTACTTTTCCTGATTTTTCTTCATCTAAAGCGATGAAGTAATTATTAAAATACCTCTGCACAGCATCTGGCAGATGAAATTCGTCCATTTTTTAATGTTATTTTTTTTGATTATTGACAGTTACTACTTTCAGTCGATAAGTACGAAATTTAACATCTTCGTGTTGGTACTTCAGAATATTATAGAAATCTAGAAAGTGTTAGCTATATCTATATCTAGTTTTTAGACACTTTTTATACAAATTAAACTTACAATAGGTGTGATGCAGTACCTATTAAATTATAATAAAAAAGAACGATCTACAACGTATATACAACGTATGGATATGATATATTATGGATATATTCATGAACAATTATAGGTATCTACTTATCAGAGTAATTACGGGTACGAACCATTTAATTGACAATTTTAAAATGTCAAAATATCAACACGATATTTAGGTTATGAAACAAATAATGTCAATATGATGTCTGAATAAATTCTAAATATAACCAAACCTTAAGTTATAAAAGATTTACTAGGCATATGTACGGCCAAATTTCACGAATTAGGAATGAAATAATGTAAAAGGATGAGACTGAATGTAAAAACTATTTATTCTCTTTGCAGAAAATTCAATCATTCTAGTCAACATCGATTCAATTTGAGATATTTAAATTCTGTTGAATTGTCTGAACAACAGAAGGATAAATCCGAAACAAATACGCTTGAAAAGCATGGTTTAAAAAAATTTGTGGCTGGTCCTAATTTAAAGGATTTCTTCATAAAACAGCATCATGAACCAACAAGTGAAAATGTACCATATCTGGATAATACTAATTTTGGACACAATAGGAAAGTATATTTTGATGTACATGGTTGTCAGATGAATGTAAATGACACCGAAATAGTTTGGTCAATTCTGAAATCTCATAATTATTTGAAAACGGATGATCTCGAAGATGCTGATATTGTTTTGATTATGACATGTGCAATCAGAGAAGGTGCCGAAACGAAAATATGGAATAAGTTAGAAAATCTAAAGGGGCTTCGAAACAAAAAGATTGAGAAAAATATTAAACCAAGAATGAAGATTGGCATTTTAGGTTGTATGGCTGAACGGTTAAAAGAGAAAATATTGGAGAAAGAGAAAACTGTTGATATAATTGCTGGACCAGATAGTTATAAGGATTTACCTCGTTTATTAGCTCTGACTGAGAATGATCAAACTGCAATAAATGTTCTATTATCATTAGATGAAACGTATGCTGATATAATGCCTATTCGATTAAATGAAAATGCTGTTACAGCTTTTGTGTAAGTACCTCCTGTTAATTTTTATTTTACTAGTAAGAGATTGAATTCTATAAAAATTAAAATACTTTTTATTAATTAAACAAGTTTATTCTCAATTAATTGAATCCAAACAAATTGTAACAAAAATTGCATATTACAGTTAATTAACCTAGTACAAGCTTGGCAGGTTGTCCATTAATTGTTCTATCATTACCATATTTCAATAAGTAATCATGTTTGGAATGTGCAAATGATACATCAGTTAATATGAAAATGTGAGCAGTTATAAATGCTAGAGTTGTTCCAAAGAAAAAGTTTGCGTTTGCACTACCCCAATATATCCATAGATTCCATAGTATAGGAGCCAAGGTTGTTGTTGTAATTATAGCTACAATACTCACAAATATTTGTTGCATACAATTATACATGTATTTCATAACAGGTAATAAAGCTAAAGAAAAGCCGAAATCCCCAATGCTTGGATAAGATTTAAATATACCCGTAAGCATTATGAAACAGACTCCAAGTAAAATGGGATCTTTCCTGAATTTAATCGTTAATGGTATAAAATATAGTATTGTCACATTTATTTGGTAGGAATATATAAATAATTCTTTAAAATGTTCAAACATTTCCATAAAAAAATACCAATATATTCCAATGTTAGGTTGTTGATCACTTACTTGTAATATAAAACCGTAAGTTTGTGGTATAAAATTCCAACTTTTCATAAGACAATATGAACTGAAAATAAATACTGCTAATAATGATATACATAAAACTACCGACATAACAGCTTTTAACATAGATTTCTGATATTTTAATATTGATAAATATAGAGCTGAAATCAATATAACGGGATATAAACTTTGTAATGTCGCAATAGCTAATGATACCGATCCAATTATAACAGAACCCGAACAAATTCCATAGAGAAATGTAGCAAGGCACAAATTTAAAAATGTTGTAGTGGTACATGCAACACAATTAAAAATAATATATGGATTGAATAAATACATTACAGTAACATACAATGGTATCGCTTCATTATCTGTTACTTTCAACATTTGATCTTTTAAATGTTTTAGATACAAATTCATATTTACGTATTGTTCAATCCTCAAATGAAATATATACTTCTTAGCAAATAAATATAACAGGTACGCAGTTAACACATCACAAAATACGAATACCAATGGAAGATATTGTCCTGTATTTTCAATTAAATGCTTGTAGAAATGCAAATGTAATGGTGATTCGTGCAGAACATCACTTGAATAAGGATCGACTCCAATGCTCATTCGATAATAACTTTCCAGTATCCTATTGAACGAATTTAATGGTGTCGATATTTCTATTCTGTCAGCTATGTCTTCTCTATAATCGGAATAAATTAGGAAAACTCGTACAAATATGGCTAAACCATAAATAAACAAGTGGGATTTCATCTTTTCTGCAGTTATTTCTTGAAAATGGAGAAATTGTATCTATTTAGAGATGTACCGCATACAGTTAAACATAACCTAGAAAATAATTTTATTAAGTTAATTTGAATATTTCCGCCAATATTATGATATTGGTGATTAAAGATTTAGTTAGAAATTATAAATTACCGGATCGATAAATTTCAATTTGATTGCATGATATACTGTAACATGTTTTCTTAAGTATTTTATGTTGATTTATTCAGAACTTTTCGTTGCCAAACAAATATGTCAACAAAACAACCAATCCCTTTTTTGATGGGGTTGAATCAGTGAAGGCAACTGTTAAAAACCAAATTTTTTGTTCTAACGCCTTATTTATTTCGTATTTTTTAAAGGCTTTTTAAAAATAAGTTTAAATGAATGTTAAATTTTTTCATTTGGAGTTCAACACTGACTCTTGATTTTGCTTTGGTTTAGTAGTCCGAATTGAAAGGTCGACATTTCAGTTTATTTTTAGCACTTGTGTAGTGCTGCCATCAAACGATAAATCGAAGAACTTGATTACATTCAATTTAATTCAAAAATGTTTTATTTTTCCAAAAATGTCTATATAAAGATATTGCAACGTATCATATAATTATTTGCTTTATTTATTTAACATATTAGTAAGATATTTATTATAAGTATGGTAGATATGATATAGTAGGGTATTATTTGAATTAACGCGGTATTTGTTGGTATACGGAAAACCGGCAAACTGGGGAAGCTGGAGCTGTTAATTATACCTCATCAATATTTTTCATATTAAATTTCCTTAAAAATATCCATTTTATTTGTTAGATTGTTTTCAAATGCTAGTAAAGTTGCTGGTGATCTATTCTAATGAGACAATCTTACATGCTATCGAAGGCTTCCACGGTTTGAGTCTCTATTATGAGACCTTCAAGGGTGAGGAGAGGAGGACGAAAGACGAAAACCTTCGAATAAAGAAAGTTTTTGCCTGAAGCGTGGTTGACATGTCGAGCTATCGTGAGCTTCTTCTATCCCCCACCAACTTCTAGCTCCTGTAGAAGAAACTTTCATTAGTAGCGAAACGTTGAATTACTACAGGATATTACAATGTAGTAAAATCAAAACAATCCAGATAGAACTAACCTTTTGGTATTATTTTAAAGCACAGTCTCTTACATTATGTATTAAGTTACTGATCACATAAGTGTCCACCTCAACTTCGTCTACACGAGCGAATTAGATGTAGCCAATTTTCGATGGCTTTATGCAATAAATCTGTTTTCACAAATGTAGCGTTCGATGGTCAACACTAATGCATTAATTCTGTTTGCATAGATCATAGATTTGAAATGATCCCACAAAAACTTCTTGTAGGCCACTTAACAACTGTATTCCTTGAAATTGTACTTTTATCAAACTTTTCTTGCAATACATCGATAGTGGCATGAACTGTGTGGCACGTGGCGACGCCTTACTAGAACCACATATCCTTAATATCAAGTTAATATAAAATTGGCCACAAAAAGTCTCTTAACATACGGTATCGTTCATCAGTCACTGGAACTGCCTTTCCGACTTCATTTTGGAAAATAAATTGTCTGTTGATTCCACTATGCCATAAACCACATACAGTTACGTTCTGTGAATGCAAAAATTTCTTAATTTGTTGTGGATTATTTTCACACTAAAAAACAACAATTTTGTTTGTTAAAATGTCCACTCAACCAAAAACGAGCTTCATCTGAAAAGATAATTTGTTTGTCTAAAATTATGATCTTTTTCAAGTTACTGTAATCTCCGAGTAACAAATTCGCGGCGCTGGCGATGGTCCGGTGGCTTAAGATCTTGGTTCAAGCCAAGTTATCTATTTTTTTTTAAATCCTAATTCTTAAGCACAATGAATAACCGACAAAACTGGAAGCTGTCCAGCACTAGCTCTTATAGCAACCATGTTCTCTACACTTCTTGCAATTTTTATGTCTTGTTGTTGTTTTCACTTAGCGAATTGTAAAATTCGTTTCAAATTTTTCAACGATTCAACCATTTTAAAGTCATATCATACTTATTATCTCCTATTGTCACGTTTAAAACATGGAAGCCCTCAAGATATAGAGAAATCTTGATTCATAGAAATTCCTCTTCTTTTTTTCCCAAACAAGATTCAACTACTGTTGGATGGGAAAGAAGTTCCAAAGGAAGACAGATACTGAATATTATCTTAACGGGTCGATAGCCGCAGTGGCTAGGCGGCTGATTATTGTTGTGGTAGGACGATGACATTTTTCAGAGAGTTGATATCCGGATCGGCTTACCATTCGTTGTTGGGAGCAAAGTGATTAACAGCGCGGCATTATAAAAGGCGATATGATGTTGTCACAAAGCCATTTGAACACAACCTTAAATACCATACTGACTACTTATTTTATTAATATTTAAATTATACATATATATGTATGCATATTTTGCTTTTAGCTCGATTATGAGAGGGTGTGATAATATGTGCACATATTGTATAGTTCCATTCACAAGAGGAAGAGAACGCTCCAGACCGGTATCTTCAATTATCGACGAAATACAATATTTATCTGATCAAGGCGTAAAGGAAATCACACTTTTAGGTCAAAACGTTAACAGTTATCGTGATCTTTCCGACAATACTAATTCAAATACAAAATCGACAACGACTAATTTAGTTAAAGGGTTTAAAACTGTATACAAAACAAAAATAGGTGGCTTACGATTTGCAGATTTATTAGAAAAAGTTGCTGATGTCAATTCAGAGATAAGAATCAGATTTACATCGCCACATCCGAAAGATTTTCCCGACGAAGTGTTGCAGGTATATTGATTTTTGTTGACTTATTTAATCTAAGTGCCAATTTCATTGTAGTTAATCCAGGAAAAACCCAATATCTGCCAAAGCCTCCATCTTCCGGCACAATCTGGAAATAGTAATGTCTTAGAACGCATGCGCAGAGGTTATACTCGCGAAGCCTACTTAGAGTTAGTCGAACATGTAAGGGAAATCTTGCCAAATGTAGCGTTAAGTTCCGATTTTATATGTGGATTTTGTGGTGAAACTGAAGAGGAGTTTCGAGATACCTTAAGTTTGATAGAAACTGTGAAGTAAGGTATATACATAGCTAGTATCTTGTGATTCATGTTTATTTCTTAGGTACAACACAGCTTATTTATTCCCGTATAGCATGAGAGAAAAAACTACAGCGCATAGAAGATATCAAGATGATATCCCACAATATATAAAGCAACAGAGGTTAGATAGGATGATACATTTATATAGGGGTATAGTAAAATCTTTAAATCGGCAAAAAATCGGACAATTGCAGCTCGTATTGGTCGAAGGCTATAGTAAACGATCGAAATTACATTTAGCTGGCAGAAACGATGCTAATATTAAAGTAATTTTTCCAATCGGGGAAATTCCCGTGCAAGATGATAGCAGCTCCTGTAGAAGTATAGAGCCCGGGGATTATATTGTGGTACAAATTAACGATTCTACATCTCAGGTATTGAAAGGGATTCCACTCTATCATACTACTTTGTTGGAATTTAACAATAAACATAAAAGCAGCTATAGTCGATGCAATGACGATTATCTGAGATTTACTAGTATGCTGTAAAATTGTGTGTTATATATCACAAAAGGGTTAAACATCAATAAAGTTATATTTTATTTAATTTGATTTTCATTTGGATCTATAGCCTATTAAGAAATTTTTGATTTTTTTTTGTTCTTGTTTTCTATTTGTTTTTTATGTATAATTGTTAAACGATATATTTACAGTGTTTCCCATATTTTGAGGATGAAGAGAAATGTACTAGTAGCTTCAGTTTTCCCACGTCACTGACTTCGCGCACTAACTGCTTCCATTCTATTTCGCACTGAATCAATGCATTGACGAATTCCAGAGAGATAACACGTCGAGTCACTCCATTGGGACGTAATAAGACGAGAACTTCCACGGGATGCTAATTTTGAAGTCACTTGCGGTTTCTCAGAGTTGAATTCCTCAAGTCCAAACAGACTTAAGAATGGATTTGTATAATAATACTTCGTCCATTCTAAGATTAAGTCTCAGCTGTTTGCGTTTTGTGAATACATGTTTTCTCCACGTCACGTGGGCGATCCATATACATGCCGCGATATTTGGCGTCTTTGGTCTGAAGAAGTTGACAATTGTTAATCTTCACAGGAGGACATGTTTCTCTCCGCAATATAAAACTCACATGTGTGGATTTAGTTTCATTAGTTTTAATGTGCCATGTTTTTAATCAATGCTGAACTCTATTTGGTTTTATTTGCAAGATTTTTGAGACAGATATTTGATCTGTATGGGATGCCAGAATAGCAGTATCGTTAGCGTAACGCCTGAATGTAAAGGTGAAACGTTCTGCATTCAGCTCCGTGTTTCACTAAGGAGCTGTCTGTCGGTTAGATAATATTTTAGAAGCTGAAACTGAGCGTGGGGCTTGATGACCTACAAGTCAGTGAGTTTATCGGAAGTCTGGAATGCATCCAGAAAAGCAACCAAACATCTACTTATCGGCGTTTAAATCTTTATTAATTTGGTGGATCAGCTTATTCTATTGTCGTTATTGCTTATTGCGGAATCCAAACTGAATAACTTCAATTTCGTTTACTGTTATTTTGAATCTTTTGACAAAATTTTAGAAAGCACTATGAAGACATCTGGTTTTCTCTCAGGTTCCAGAATCATTATTATTTGTCAGTTTTCAAGTGATTCGGAAGCAATTTATTGATAATATTGCATTGAATATATGTATAAGATATCAGTTTTATCCACTTCTTTGATGATTCTTGTAAAATTTGGCTGGGTATTAGATTAAATCATGCTTTTTAAAAACTTATGTCTTTCCGGGTCCAATTATATTGTCGTCGTTTTTAATGGGTGGAATATATTGTAGGGAGCTTTCCAAAGAAAATCATGCTTACTTGAAGTTTAGCTCTCTGAGTATTCTTGAATTCTTGCTTTGCTTTATTAAGTTTTCTCTTGTTCTTTTTTTTTCGTTCTTGTTGCTAATTTGTTCGCAACTGCCTTTTTTCTATGATTTTTTTTGCTTAACTATGCGTGACACTTCATTTCATTTAGGGGGATTGCTGCTGTTTCTATGTGCAGTTTCTCATTTAAAAGCGGACTTAAAGAAATCAGGCTAGTTTTTTCTCTAAATAGTGACTAGTCAGTCTTATTATGTAGTAAGTGAGGATCATTGCTTTTAATAATTCCCTTCGCTTTGGAGTTCTGTCTTGAACGCCCTTGTATTATCTAGAGTGCTCTTTTTTATTGTTGTGTTTAGTTGGTAACTTGTGATTTGTAGATAGCGTTTGGTGAACTTCTTTCTTTCATGTTAGATGTTTTGGCGAGTAATTATGGAAATTCCTCCAAGTAAGTACTCTGTCATTTGAGTGTTTTGTATGGTAAGATCTCAGAGGGCATAATTGTGCGGATTTTTTGTTCATATATTAATGTTTTAAGTTTTCTAGCAACATGTTGAAGGTGATTGGCATTCCAGATGGCTTTTTTATTAGCAACTTTTTACTTCCAAAAATTAGTTTCTTTTTCAAGTTTTATCCAGAGTTAGCCACTTTGTTCAGCTTCTGAATAAGATTTAGAACTGAAAACTAATTCAATTCACTAATTCTTCTCTAATAGTAATAAATTAATTGAAAAGAACTTCGTCTAAACCACAATTTGCTGAGTAAGTTGCAATGCCTATTAAATGCCTATCAGGATTTCAGTAAACTATTTTTTTAGTATGCATTCATCATAATAGTTATTTACAAACCAAGGCGAGCGCTTTATGGACACGAATTCGCGAAATGTTTCACGCACGAAGTTTGTACAATATTTTTTGTACGAGAACTATAATAATACTGCATATTGTTAAATACGTTATCGTTTATGACCATATTATTAAGGTTAGGGATTTTTGATTTTAAAATGTCACTAAATTAATCAAGTTCCAGGAAGTACCAACTTTACTTTTACGCACTCGTGCTTAAAGTGACTTTTTACGCACGCAAATCGAATCGTGAAATGACAGGTTTTGATAAGCGAGTACAAATTAGTATATTATGACACTAGTGCATAATCAAGCTTTTAAAGCACGAGTAACGAGTTTAAAGCCACGACGCGAAGCGGAGTGGCTTTAACGTAACGTAACGTAACGTAACATAACGTAACGTTAAAGCCACTCCGCTTCGCGTCGTGGCTTTAAACTCGTTACTCGTGCTTTAAAAGCTTGATTATGCACTAGTGTCATAATATACTATTTTTTTATTCACAGAATGTTTCGATAAAGCTTTAGTGCTCAAAGAAATTCAAAGCAACACATCGTGTGCAACCTATATCTACTCTATCAAGTTCTATACCACCTTGTACCACATCACATTTACGCTTAGTTAGGCATTCATTTATATTAGTGTTTAAGTAAAACCCATGACTGGTTTCAGCTGTGAATTTCAGAATAATTCTCAATTATGTAGTATATAGAGCGCAAAGAACCATCTCCCACGATCATCTTTGGAGTTGACTTTGATGATGAAATTCTGTGATTCTCTTATTAACTGCTATTATAATCTGGTTCTTAAATTGTTGGTTTACCGCCAAAAGACCTAATCGACTGTGTCAGATATTAATTGTACATTATTGTTATGAATAAAAATTTTTAATATCAAAATTAGTTTGCTTGTAAGGAAAAGAAATGATATGTGCGCACAAATAAAATATATTCATTTTATTTTTCAAATAAAATACGTATACAGATTTAATATTTACTAATATGATACATATCGGTTTATTTCGTCTTAGAAAAAATATATCTCCTTTATTAAATATTTTTTATATTTTCAAGAAAATGGCAACGTTATCCAAAAAAAATTACAAATAAAAATAAAATAATAGAACCAACAAAAATTATAAATTTATTAATGTATATAAAAATAATCTTTAAAAACGTTTTAACAATTATTATTATTTAAAATCACTGAATTATTTATTCTTTTTTACATATTTTATCCTAATATAGCAATCATTCGTAATAAAAAAATCTTTTTTTAATGTAATTTTCTTTTTATCTTAATAGCTAGTAAAATTTGTGCGATGTTAATAGATTTAATTTTCTCTAATTATTCGCTTCATTCTAATTAAATCTATTAGCATGTATTTGTTAATCTAATATAAAACGATTTAAAATTTACAACTTTATATATCTAAAAAAAATAAGTATCATAAATATATTACAAATTAATTATTTCGATTTAACATTAAATCAAAATTAAGGCACATTATCATGTAAAAATCTAATAAAAATTATATATTTGGGAGGTTTCAGGTAGAATATTATCAAAGGGAACTTGTTTCAGTAAAGCTATAATACTAAAGGCAGTTTTATATGAAATATCCGCAAATAATATTCGAGATTAAAGCGTAAAATGGAGTACGGAGAAAAATAAATTAAAAATACTAGTAAGTACAAAATGTTTATAAATAAAGAAGTAGTGTATGCAATAAAAATTGCATTTGTTGCGTTTTAAACGAGGTGGTAAGTATGTAATCACGTCTTGACAACAAATACAGTTTTTGTGAGCAAAATGTCTTCGGGACATTAGGTTTGGTATACGAAGCTTGACAATTATTTATAACCAGAATGTGACAATCGTCAATTCCTCAGTTCCTACTTATATGTATCAGATTGTTTTTCTAAACCTCATTCATGTATTGTTAGAGCTAATGACTTGGATACGGTTACGATGTTTTTTGTCTTGGATTTTACCAGAGAGTTTTATACAGTTTATCATGAGACTATGCTAAATATATAGTTTATATTATACAGGATTCAAGGCGCATGGCTATTGATAAAAAGTCATCTGACAAACCGCACACAGTCTGTCAAAGCATGGGATGAAGTGTCGCCATCCTTGACTTTTGTGAGTGGAGTGTAATAAGAGCTGCTTTCGATTTGCCACAATTCTCACTTTTCCTCACCTCACTTCTCACTTCATTCTCACATGATTCTCACTTCAGCAAAACAAATCACTTACTCACTTGCAAATAAAACGATGCTTATTAGTGAGAAAAGTGAAGTGAGGTGAGAATTGTGGCAAATCGAAAGCAGCTCGGTTATGTTGTATCAGAAAATGCAGAATCGCACAATGAAAAAAGTGTAAACAATAATTAAGGTCGCAAACAGTTACAGTTAATTATTTATAATATTTTTAAGGAATTTTACTACTACAGTGGGTAGGCAACATTAATGTGTAAGTGTGTTAAGTAAAGTTTTGGAAAATAGTAGTTTGCTAATGAACTATATTCCTAACGTATCGCCTACGTCAAACAATCACCTACATTTTTATATAAATATCTGCTCTGTTTGTTAAAATGAAGCTGTAGTTAAAATTAGTTTTACGATAAAGCTTGGGGTACATAGGGCCGTGGTAGAATATATGTCCACGCATAATTTCCATTTTTACTGCGTATATGTTTTTATGTTGATATTATAGCATTCTGTTTATTTTAAAAACATGAAATATAAACAAACAAATTGCGTGATATTATCTTGACGTCATTAATGACGTATGGTGCTGCAAATCTTGAACGCAGTGTACATTATTAACCAAACTGTTGTTTGTACAATGGATGTCAGCTCTGAAGGAACGATCGGAAGCGATTTGATCTTTATGTAGGTATAATCTGTTTCAAAAGTAATGTGTCTCCTTTGTTGTACAAAGTAACGGTTTTCACCAACCAAAATTTGCACTTCGAATTTAGTTAGTCTTTGGGTCTTTTTAGTCTTTCGGTTTGAAATCAGCCAAATGTAAACGTTATGAGATATTTTGACACAAGTTTATTGTATTTGGTATGGTTTATTGTGAGGATATAAACTTTACAATTTTTTTGCAGTAGATGAATGTTTTAAATACAATTTCTTGCTATCTAATTGTCAAACTTTGTAGTACCTCGAAAAATTGTACTGTATTGTGTAGATAACGTTAGGTGTCTGTTAATTGCGAACTCTGTATCGATTAGTTGTACGATTGTATCAAAAATATTAGAGAACAAGTGCATATTTTTGCACTTGTTTGTTTGTGTCTTTTTTGTGACATATTTGAGGACAACTGGAGCAAAAATAGTATCATACTAGTCTATTTTTTTAAGTAGTAACGTAACTTGTTTACTTTAAATATATTGTTCTACCAACATCATTGATACAGGGTTCGTTTAAAACAAACGAAATTAACGGTAACGGTAGACTCAAAATTAAGATATTGATAAAACAGAGCCAACAAGAACTATGTTTTGTAATGAATTTGGAAATATTTACTCTATAATTTAATATAAATTACGTGACAATATTAAACAGTTATCAATAGTTATATCGAAAAATTACCGTTCTTGTTATGTTAATTCTCTACTCAATACTCCTAATTTTAAACCAGCCTTTTTTATAAAAAAAAAATCGGATTAGACTAAACTAGACGCTCCCAAACAATCTCCTTCGATCTGGCCTGACAAACTCGGGAATTCCCCTTCGAACTCCCGTAAACCTTCGTACTATATCCGGAATCGTTATTCGTATCTCTGTCGGCGCTATCTTGCGGATTCTCAAGCATCCTCGTCGTACTCTCGAACATCTTATTCGTGTCTAACATCCTAGACGTCCCTTCCATTGGTTTCTTAGTACTATCGAACAGTTTCGAGTTATCCAACATGCGCAGTTTCGTAAATCGCGCACTAATGTCACTGTACTTCATACCGGACTCGGCGTATCGGGGATTCTGTTCGTAATACTTAGGCCCCGATATTTTCGGATCGTAATATCGCGCGTTATAACCTTCCATACGCAACTCCGTTGGTTCGTAGCGCATCTCCGGTGGGTTGTCGGGGTTGTGTCTTATTCCAATGGCTTCCGGATACGGTGGGAGGCCTTGAAAGTTTTCGTTATAGCGCGGTATTGTACATTCTTGCACGCGCACTACCGGTTCAACGTACCTAATGTTTTGATCGACTAGGGCTGTGTTCACTACCGTGGGACTGTACATGCCGCATCTACTCCTTGGTGCTGCGTCTAAAGGGACGTTTTCGTAACTGGGACCGGCTGATGCTAAATTGGATTCACCCATTGGGCCGCGGTGCTGGATCATTCGCAGCGGACTGTCTTCGTCATCACTGCTTTCGCTGTCACCTTTTGTACTAGCTGTAACTTCAGATTCTTTCTGCTGGATTTGAGCGATAAGTTCTTTCACTGTTCTCCTAGGTTCTTCGACCTTTCTGTCTTGGTTCTCCAACTCATCCATGCTCCTATAATTTGATAAAACGGAGTGTATTTTAGATTAATATTAAAAAAATATTCCTTACCTTGCTGTGTGCAAATGTGTTTTCTCATTACTATCCAGCATCTCCAAACTCCTGGATCTGGGTAAAGTTTGCTGTTGTATCTCTCTATTCGCGTTTACCCGTTCTGATCTACGACCATGTACACCTCTATTAATCTTTTGTTCTAATCCAGCTACTCTTTGTCCTAATCGAATCTGCGCTTTTTGTAATTCTCTCTTATCTTTCTCCATTCTAGCCTCTAAATGCCTGAAAAGAGGTGCACAGTAGCAAGTGTAGCCAACACCCACTGGACCTTTCCTAATGTTTCCTGCTAAGTCTAAATAATACTGTTCGCCACGTTTGAGAGGTTCTGGTGGCAGAGAGTCCAGTCTGGGAGCTGGAAATGCTTCTGGATCTGGATAGTAATGACAACCATATGGTGACCAATGTTTTACTCTCTCCGCTTCTGCTGGATTATCTACATGAACATAAACACTATTAGATATTTTTTTGGTGTATTGCATGAAGAATATTTAGTGTTAGTACCTAAGTTGGATGTAATCTGATGAGAAATGTGTTGGTATTAACAGTAAAATACTACTATATGACAATAGCCTAAATCTTAAGACCATAATTCCCAATAGTTTAGGCTATAAACCGTCAGGAATCTTGGCAATCTTGGATTAAAAACTACAAATCCGTGTTGGTTATTGATAGTGTTTTTGCTTCAATAATGCTATAGTATGGGATTACAATTGCTTCAGCACCACTGACTTCAATTTTAGAATAATTATATTCATTAAAACTCAAACCCTTACCTTTACTTTTCGGATCAAATCTAACTTTACTCTTCGATCTTTTCTTATTTTTCGCCTTTTTATCCTTTTTAGCCGAGCACTCATCTAGTATAGACACAATTTCATTCAAGTCTTTCCGCAAGGCGATATCCTGCGCCGTTTCGTTTTGCTTATTCCTAACATTCTTATCGCAACCTGCTTCCAGCAGGATCCTTGTCAGTTTCCGCCTACCCATAGCCGCTGCTATGTGCAAAGCGGTATCACCGTTCTTATTCTGCTCCGAAACCCTACACTGAGCGGATATGAGTATCCTGGTAACGCCAGCGTGACCGTATCTAGCGGCAGTGTGTAAGGCTGTGTCTCCGTAGTTATTTTGGATGTCCGGGTCGCAGCCACCGAGCAGGAGTTCCCTGCACGATTGGTTGTGACCGTTTTGACAACACAGGTGTAGGGCGGTGAACCCACCAGCGTTAACTTTGGATAGATCCGCTCCTGCTGTAACGAGGATGCCAACCGTTCTGCTGTAACCCTTCCAGGATGATTCATGTAATGCGCTGTTCCCATGCTAAAAAATAGCAAAGGTAATTAAAATCATGACTTACTAGTGATGTAACAAAAGGTGGATATGAATACTTACTACGCTGTCTTGTTTATCGACGTCGGCACCTCTTGCGAGCAGTAAGCGTACGACCTCTTCGTGTCCGTCTGCTGCTCCTCTTTGCAACGCCGTGCAGCCTGCGCCATCGGGACTATCAACCTCTCTAGGGGCGGCGACGTTGAGTAGGAGTCGAACTGGAGCGACGTGTCCGGCGCTCGCCGCCAGGTGCAACGCCGACCGTCCGAGCTCATCTCTGGAGAAGCGAACCGAACGGGCACCTCCTAATAATCGAGCGCACGCTGCTGTATCGCCGGCCCCGGCCGCAGCTCGAAGTGCCGCTCCGCCTGCGCCTGCGGAGGAGACGCCGCTGATCATCCGGCGTCGGGCATCGCCTCACCTAGAAGGAAATAAAATAAATGAAATAAAATCAATGATATACATTATTCAACTTTTTCTTTTTGCGATAAGACGGCAATATATCCGTACGTCTTGAAAGAGTCGTATAATGACCATTTTTAAGCAAATATGTCAGAATTAAAATATGACGTCTTCAGGACGTAGTATATTGGTAATTTAAGTTCGACTGTGTAATACGACATAAACAGTTTTGGATTCAAATTTTACATGGACGGCAATTAACTTTTATTTATTACTATTAAAAGTGTTATAAATGCTATTAAGTATTAAATATATTGAATATGCTTCGGGAATAAATCACATTTATAGCTCATAATATCAAACAAGAGCTATTTTTACTTAGTTCATTTTTCCCATTAAAACATTATGGTAATATCACCTAGAAAACGTTTATTGCACAAATTTCTCTTCCATCAGATTGATGTTTTTGATCGAGAAAAGCAGGTTAATCGATTAGTAATACGCATGCAAGTTTTTTAAAAACATTCATTGTATACTCTTACAGAAAAGCTATAAACGACGTTTGTAAAGATTATAAGAACGATCTCCATTGAAGACGATCCATTAAGAAACGACAAAAAAAACACGAATGGAACGAGAGAATATAAAAGTGCGAAACGAACACATATAAAAAGACTTGGAGATATTTAAAGAAGGCCATGCAACAGGTGCGTCTCAACGTACGCCAATGCACAGGAGGTCGTTCTTCGCGTCTTTCCTTTTCTTTCGCGAACGAATAAGTACGGCTGTTTCTCGTCTATAATTAGTAACCAGGTTATTATTAATACGAAATCTGTGAAAGCTGAAAATTATCAAGTTCATGCTGGGAAAGGAATGAAATTTTCGGTTCATTTGTCTCGAATACGCTTAGATCATTCGCCAGATCTAATAATTAGTTGGGAAAGATATAGAACTTTGTGATTAGTACGTTTACAAAGTGTTTGATTATATGTAATCACCAACCATTTCCAAAGAAATAACTTCTTTTAAAAATAACATCGAAAGAAAATTTTATAATATCGTAGGTCTTAGGTTAGTATGTAATATACAATCCGAAAAAACTTCGTCCGCAAAAACTTAATGTACGCAAATAACTGTAATATTAAGTAAAAATGTACTAATGAAATTATTATTATTATCAGTGATATCAACTCTCGAATTGTGTCAAAATACAAATACTAAACCGCAGTTTTATAGTCTTCACAACACAGGAAGAGCTACATTCAAGATCTGGTGAGATATCAATATTCTGGATTGGTTTCATTAACAAATAACTGGAAGAAACGATTTGGATGTAATTTCCGATTAACTGAGCGGTTTTAAAAAACGTGAATGTGTTCGAAAATTGCAACTAGCACCCACCACAGATAAAAAAAATGTTAATTGTTGGCAAAACATTAGATATCTGTCGACCAGCAAATATTTTTAATAACATTTCTAAAAATGGTCTTTTTCGCTCCTGTAGGGACTTATTTGTACTAGCAAATTAACCTTATTATCTTATTTAAAAAGTATAACAGTACTTTCGCCAAATCAGAGAAGCTGCTTTTTAACGTCTCTTCAAAAAATGAAAAGAAATAGTGAATTGAAAGAAATTCCGATAGAAAATTGGTGCTTGCTACAGGAGTTCCTAATAATGCACTATAATAGAGTTCCTGCGTTTGCTCTGTAGTGACTGATTAATCTTTTTATGAAATGAAGCAGTAAGAAACGCAATTTTTCGAGACAATAGCAAAGCTGCTTCTATGGAAGTTATAATTCAAGGAATTCCAACAGAAAATTACGAGTATAATGTATTATATCTCTTGAGATTAATAATTAGAAATAAATTCATGTTTAACATTTTGAAACTGATTATCTCAACTAACATGATAACGGATCTTTTGTGCAATTTATTCTAAAACACTTAAAATGTATTTTCATTCGAAAACCACTGGAGTAAATTGACAAACCATACTAGCCTTGATTAATTTAATCCTTATATGAGTTAAGCATACACAGTGCTTTATTTACTTGAAAATCTTGAAATACACAGAGCGGGGGTATTCACAACGATAAACAAACATCAGCTTTACCAATAATCCAACATTTTCGGATAATCGACGAATCGAACAGTACTATCATCCAAGAAACGGATTTCTGTATCACGTCACGGTCGTTAGATTACGAAATTGGAGAAGGATAAATGCATTCAAATCTCTGTCACCAAATTATGGCATCGTAATATATTACAGCAAGTGAGAGACGAAATAATGTCGATATCGTGTTTGATTGGTGTTTTGTGATATCAAAGCACGCTTGCACGTTTTAACACAGATTTAGATGCAAATTTTTGCTTAGGCTACGGTTCGTACACTACGAGTAAACATGCCATGACTAGACAATCTGGCTAGTCCCTCGCATTGGCACAGGATGTGTCTTTCGCCAGACCAAGGTTGCTCATATGCTTATTGAGTCTGTTATGTCTTGTTAAGAGGCCTAGTACCAGCCTGACTGTTCTCCTGCCTTTGTTTAGAAGGTCATCAGTATATTTAGGCATGTATTCTTTGATGAATTATTTAGCCTGTCGCTGTCCTGGGAAGCTTTTCCACCATTCGAGGGATTTATTTGCCGACCATTTCTCTATAGTTTTGGCTATTTCCCTTTCCGTGGTTCCACACGATGGTATAGGTCCAATGAGTGGGCTAGACGTTTCTTCTTTGGCCAGGGCATCAGCCTTCTCATTTCCTTTAATACTTTTGTGTTCCGGTACCCAAGCTAGGGTCACCTTGCTATGCACCCCTAGTTCATTTAGTGCGCATGCGCAGTCCCATATCAGTTTTGATGTAATCTTTGTAGCGTCAAGCGCTTTTATCACAACTTGAATATCAGTGAAGATGGTTATGGGCTTTTTTTCTGTCCCTTGCCTTAATATTTCTCTGACACAGTGGTGAATAGCAACTGTTTTTGCCTGGAAACCTTCAATTTTCTTCGATAGACTTAGGCTGACTTGCGTTCTTGGTTTAAGTCCGAGTATGTCGGCTCCTACACCTTGACCATAAGGTTTTAAATTATCTCATCTCCTTGGTATTTTTGTAGCTATTTCTTACTTATTTCTACATATACTGCAAAGGAGCTGCCACTTTATCAATCTTGTGGGCATTCTGGAAAAACATACAGGTGTAGGTCAGTCAAAATGGTTGATATACAAGAGTTTCATGTAGCTTTCTTCGCATCACAAAATAAATCTGAGCAGGATGCATTTATTCTAAAATATAAAGATATTAAAAAACCTAAACGTGATCGAGCTAAAAAACTTAACTCTTCTAGAAAAACGATTCCAATCAATTATTTTGTAAAAGTCCATAGCACTACCAAATTTTTAAGTGTGTCAAAAAACATTTTTGAATATTTTACATACAAGTAAAAGCAGAGTACAAAGAGTAGCAAATTTGCACATCAAAACGGGTCGTATGCCGCAAGAAAGAAGAGATGGTGCTAGGTTAAAAAAATCTTATACAGAAAAACGAAAATCCGTAAAGCAATTTATTAAAAAATAGAAATGTGTAGAAAGTCATTATTGCAGAGGAAAGAATGGTGACGGAAAAAATATTTCCAAAATGGTTTTGTATAGTATTCCTAAAGGTGTAACAGTTAACCCCCTAAAAGTTTCAAATGTTGAAACTTTGTTAAAAGCTCATTTTGGCGATGAGTGGAGAGCAAACGCAGAATGTGAGTTTTATGGAAACTTTTTGACAATGAAGTTATTGACGACGTAGCTGAAAATTCCATGTTTAATCACATAAAAGATGCAGCTTATTGTGAATGTAAAGATAAATCTGAGGAACTTAAAATCTAATGTGTCATTAAAATAATATTATAAACTATCAAATAAATTTCTTTCAGATATATTGTTACTCATCTTTTTAGTTACAATTGTTATTCCAAACACCACCTTATCCACTATGTCATGCCAAAATGGGTCTTATTCAAATTTAATTATACGTTTTCCAGTATTCTATGATACGAATTATTTGAAAGAATTATTATTTACAAATTTGATGAAATTTTTATCACTTTCTATATGATCCCTTTCTAATGTATAAAAGAAGTGTTAAACCCAATTAAACGTTTTTTCTAATTTGTCTAAATTTCTTCTAAGTGGCTTAGACTCAATTTGGAATGACTCTCCTCAATTAAACTTCTAACAATAGCAGTAAGCAATAAGAAAGAATGGATTCCATATAAGAAAGGTGTGCAATGTAAAGAAGACTCGAGGTGTTTCAAAGTGTGCAGTACATCAAAGACCAGTAGTGGAGGTTTCTGGTCAAATTTTGTGGGATGCCATGTCTAATTAGCGATTTATTTTGAATAGGTTATAAAACAACTTAACTAATTCGATAAGAAAACTGTTATTGCAACCTGTTTTGTAAGTTACCTATGTTGTTCTGTTTATAATGATTTAGTATATACATATGTATACACATTTTTAGCTGTTGTTACGTAGTTTGTGATTATATATATTTATATGGTATTTATAATATTTGAAAAACTATACCGCCAAAGCAAAATTAATCTTTACGAAATAACAACATAAAGTTAAATAAACTTATGTTCACCTGAAACTAATGACAGTTATTAACCACTGACCAAAGAATAAAATTTAATAGCATCCTTTTGTAGGGTATAATTTAGTTGGTAGATTTACTTCCTTAGTGTTTATTGGTGTTTGTTTCGGCGTTTATAATACTCAAATTAAATTACTTGCTCATTAAATAAGATCTGTATAGGAGGAGTTAAAATTATGTAAATGAAAGGTATCTAGTAAATAATGATATCTCTAAGAATTTCTTCATTTTTTACTAAGTCTGGTTAAAACCTTACATATTAAATTCAACAAACTGCCTTTAGAAATAAGAATAGAGAAGTCTACGCGAAATAGAATTAGCAAGGAATTACTAGCAAATGCTAAAATATGGATACAAGATGTTCACTCTCGCATTCTACAGAAACATCATGGAAACAGAATCGGAATAGACAAAAGAAGACGACAAGACTAAATAGAAAGCTAATGATAAAAAAATGCAGACACTTAAAGGGCTTGTTTCACTAAGCCTGGGATAAAAGCCCTTTAAACTTTTTTATCGCTGAGAAATGCCCCGCCCTTCTTCATCACTTGTTTGATTTATTATACTTAAATGAATTTGAAAATAAAAATTAGTTCCATAAAATAGGTATATGTTTACAACCTCCTTTTTTTTCAGGAAAAAAAAAATATAATTAAACCCATATATTCACGCACACAGAAAGGAATTTTAGAATCATAAAGAAAACTTAATTATATACATTTTATAGCTTAGACTATAATAAATCACGTTGAATTACGCTAATTTGCACTCATTAACATAACTTGTTTCACACGTAATACTGATTAAGATTTCGGATCTTTCATACTAATTTAAGAGCTTCATTTGATAGAATTCGGACATATATAATTGAAATCACATATTCCTTTGAAATAGCCATAGACGAGATCATTGTATGTGGATTCCGAAACCGTTTTCTACTTCTTCACGAATATTAATTAAAATATTAATAGTCAGCTAATTTAAAACGTTTTTCAATATAATGCATATTATGTCCGGTTTAAATAAGCTTAAACTGTCCGTGCCTAACAAATCATTTTTAGAATTAGATTTATTGTAAACTGTAATGAATATTGATTTAAACTTGAGCTAATATAATCTTAGTGGATATACTCTAGTAGTAGAACTTGTATAAATTGTAGTCATTGCGTGTTCTGGTTCAATTTGTTCGCGGCACTTTAGATATGATAATAGTGTTTACTGTTAATAGATTGCGCTAACGCAACAGCTAAAGTAGAGAATTACTTTTTTCTCGTTTGTCAAAGGTAACATTTAGCTGATCTAATTTAACTTTCAAATTAACAATTTAGAATGTCTGCGATGACGTTGTGCAAAGTATTAATTATTAGAAACACTTTGAAGCGTCGTAGATTAATGTACCGACTATATTCAAACACGCGATGTCCAGTATGTACAATAATTGTAGCCATCTAACTGAAATAGATTAAATCAAAAAGAGCTGTCTCTCGAAGGTAAATTGTATTTAAATTCTGGTAGGTGATAGATATTATATGATTGCTATAATTAAAACGGTCCTAATAAATCCGTCTTAGAATGATTAGTTAAAAAATAATACGGAAAAAATATGACAAACAATAAAAATAGAACACATATTAATTAATTAACAATACTGTCCGTAATAAGTTTTTACTATAAAAATGAATTTAAGTGACTGCGTTTACTCTTCAAATAATCTGTTTGCAATAATTAATTAACGAAATTCACGAAGTTCTTAATAATAAATTCCTGTTAACGAAGACCATACTTACATTATAAAAAACAATCCTTACTACGGACAAGATTACGAACATGCGTATAAGTACATTAACCTCTTTCAGTTTCTTTCTAACTTGCGTATCATTAGTTCTAACGTGCAATGAAGCAACAATTTCTCTTATTTAAACATTGTGAATCATTTTTTATAAAACAGATACCAGGCAGTTATAATTCTTCAATGCCAATTTAATCTGGTAAGCCGTGATATATAGATCTATAGAAAAGATCAGCTTCTAAATACGTACTACCTGTTGCACATTCATTTCATTCACAACGGCTTTAATTTATAATGATTCTCAAGATTTTAACAACGGTTAGGTTCTTGTGCTTTCGGATTTGTTCCCAGTTGTTATTAATTGTTATTTTCTGATGTTTATCAATCTAGATGTATAGTAGGAGGTGCTAGTAGAGTGTGGGACATGTTATAGAAAAATGTTATGTAATTAAGAGTAAATGTATTATGCAAGGAACTGGAATATAATTAATATTACTGATAAAATTGGCAGCTACAACCTTCATAAGAATTACTGTTGACAAGAAGATAAATGTGTTACTCAAACAAATTTGACGACAAATAATGGTGTCATTCGAGCGAAATTAGCTTGGGTGAAAATATAAATGAATTCGTAAATGTATAGTTCTTCGAATCCAAAATATCTGATTCATTGCACCTATTGTTGCCAAATAGCTTCTTAGATATACACAACAAGTATTTTGCGTAGATTCTGACACTAATGTCCAATTGTATTGTACTACAATGAAAACGTTATTTGAGTAATAAATTTTGTCTACAATACAAATCACTATTAATAAATGAATCACTAACCAAAATTGAAATCTAAAAAAAATACAGATTTCTTTGCACATTTTAAAACTCTCAACACTCAACTCTTTTATAAAATGAAGGAGAATCTGTCCTCGAAAAGTGTAAGTAACCTTCAATATATTTCGAGACTAAGATGTTACGATTCGGATTCATCTCCAGTAATTATAATTATGTTATGGTAACAGCGTCAATGCCGATCACACGTTACATACCTACATAGATGTGACTCTTGTGATTCAAAGTCTTTAGGTAGCAGTTTACCAATGTTGCTTCCTAGTTTCTTCGAGTGAGGCCTCTTGTGTTACAACAGCTCCCTGAGCTTGAAAATCAAACTCCTAATTTATACATCTTTTGTGCCCTGACCTGGTCCAGTGCCAGCATTACACAAGTAAAGCGTTCCAACATCCTGCAGAACTGAGTTCTGCAGCATCTTGGTTCATCTCCAATGTGCAGATTCATCTGGACTTAAAATTTGCGATGCTTAGTGAGTCGGACAACCCGTTGGACATCTTGGAAAATTGGATATGGATAGACTTCCTCCTCGAGTTGCAACCAGAGCCACAGCATGAGTCCGGCACAACTTTACTAATTTCCACATGCATACAATGGCCATATCTTTTAGAGCAATAAACGTCTTAAGGAAGTAGTTCCAACCTTAATAAAACAAAAGCCCTCAGATTGATTGGGAATTTACGGGACTTAAAATAGATCGATGCAAGTTTAATTTCTGCAGCTTGTCATAAATCCATGCGTAAATAATTTGTAGAGTGGTTATTACCAGAGAACAAGCTATGGTGTGTGAAATATTACTTTTGACACGGTTTTAAAGTGACTTGAAAAGGTTTTTGTTCCTAGAAAAGATTCAAGATTGATTGCACAGCAAGTAGTAATGTGGTTATTATATAGTGTCCATCCCCTCCAAGCAATAAGGCCCATTGTCTACAACTCTTAGATTGGCTTTTTTTGAGGCACTAAGGATACATTGACCTGATGCTGGTAGTAATTTCCTTCCTTGATTAATACTGTTTGGTCCAAACCTGCCATAGTACAAAACGTAAGCCAGATTACAAAGTTTGTGATATTTAGCCATAGGAAGAATGAATTATTTCAATAACAGTTTCCATTGCTCTAGTCATTCCTGCAGCAGTCACTGCTACTCTTACGTTTTCATGGTAACTGTTCTTCCTGACTCATATGTGATTACTTCTGCTCCTGAATTGATAACTGCATCCAAGAAATTATCATAAAACCTGCAATACCAACTTCTGTCAATTTAAAAATTATCTCTATTATTCCCTCAGTAGGTTTTACAATATTTATATAATTCCAACAACTTCTGGTCCTTGTAGAACAAGTCCTAATCGCAAATAATAAGAACAAATTTTGATTTGAGTCCCGAGAGTTTTACAATATCTCACACCGGCAATTGCGTTCCAGTAGGAGGAATATCTAACGGTGAGTTCAGATTTGACAAAAGCTTTGATGGTCATTCGTTGGCGCCTCTTACTATTTCAGCTATTTCATTGCCTTAGATTCGAAAGTGGCTTGGCACCCATCTCAGATAATTTGCATGGCAATTAGGTGAATTCGTATCTATATACGGAAGAGCTATCATAATTGATTGTTTTCATATACATATATTATAATGCAATTGTTAAATTCCAATTTTTTTGTAAATTAGTTAGTAAGACTATTACAAAAGAAAGTTTGAACTAAATTGAATTTATTTTTATAAGATCTAGAACGACAAGATATTCAGGAAAATATGATTGTTTGATTATTGAAAATAATAAAATATTACTATGTTATCACAGCGACGAATCAATAAAAAATCGCGGAAATAAATATGGATGGAAATAAAATGTAATTAAAGCTAATTTTCTTTCAAGAAAAATTTGCAAAACTTGGAGCAAATGCAAAGATTTAAGAAAACATTTTTCATCAGAGCACGAGCACATATTCTCACCGAAACGATTGTGAAAATATATACAACCTGATCATCTATTGAAATCAAGTATTTCAGGAATCTCATAAAATAAAATATCTTACATACCGAAGGAAAATTTTCAAGCTCAAGATGCAACACAGTAATTTAGAGACTGCATCGGAACAAAATAACACCAGCAGATATAAATATAAAAACAACTCCGATGGATAGATATATTTTCGCAGTATAAACTTAAACTTCATGCATCAAAAGTTTATTTTAAGTCCATATTTAACCACACAAACTAGAGTGTATTTCGAGGAGATTTTATCATTCGTTGGAGTGCATCAAGTGCTCGCAGTTTCAGATTTAGCAGCGAAATAATACTACCTTTTCGCACATTAACTTAATTGAAAAGCACTCACTGGCAAGCGTCATAAAACAAAGTAAAGTCAGTTACAATTGTATGTGTAACAGCAAGTATAAACTTCCACAAACACTTTCAATCACACAAATTTCGATCGTCGTTTTATGACCGACGGTAGATGAGATTTTGACTGTGAAAATATACTTTCCGGAGTGTTACTGACGGCGCTGAAAATGTAAATATATACCTAACTAACTGCTATTTAAATTTAGTTGTATTCTTTCCAGGAATGCAACAATTTTCTTCGGAGTGTACGATTTTTATAGTTCTTTCAAAAAAAGCAGTAGACACAGTCCTAAAACACTACTTTTTTCTTTTTTATGTAACTCCACATAGTTTTCATTATAAAATTAGATATGTTTTTTTCGGTGATTTCATTGTAAGTTCTGGGCTATTTAAAACGAATTACTAACGACAAATACTTCACATCAAAAAGAAAAGGCACGTTAAGTAGCTATAAATCTTGTTTTTGTAACTGGAAATTTTAATGTTAAAATATGTGGTATATTACGACAAATTAAATTTTCTACGTTAGAATATCAATTTAATCTAATGATTTATTATTATATATTAATTTATTTTAAACTACATCTTCAGTTTTAACATTTGTTTGTTGATAATATGATTACCTGCAATAGAATTGATAAATAGCATTTTTGAGACGCAAGCACACATTATTTTTAATGGAATATTGAAATTTGTGATTTTTCAAACTATGGTTAATAAGAAAAGTAGTTGAAGGGCACTGAAAGCCTTTTTATGAAAATAGCAAGAAAGGTTAAAAGCTCGTGGCATCAAAAGTTTCTACAATTAATTTTCATTGCTTTCTATTCATTATTCTTCTGTCTCAGCCCCGTATACCCATCTGTTCTAAGTCTGTTTTTAAGTTTGCTTCTTTTTATCTAACTTATTATCTACTTTTCCACTACGAGAAACCTTTTTTGGGTCTTTGTGTTCGTCCAATGTAATTACATGGCCAAACTACCGTGAACATTAGCCTCGTTTTCAGATATGCAATATTGAATATTAATTACGAGGGCGACCTGAAATGTTTCCGGAATTGGCAAGAGATGCTGCACGAAGGTTGAAGTGGATTAATTGGTCGGTAAGGGTAACCGTTTTTATAGCAACTTTCAAAATTTCAGACGTCTACTGACAATAATTGTTGTATAAGAGTGTATTTTGTGTAGAAAGTCAGGTGATTTCGCAAAAATTGATAAAATCGAATTTCGTGTAGTGTTAAAGCACTTCTGGATGGCTAGGAAAACGGCCACGAAAAGTCGAAATATTTTGCTAGATCTTCATGGCAGATCTACTCCATCATTTTCTGGGTAAGCGAGTTCAAACGTGGTCGTGCAAGCACAAGTGAATGTTTGACACGATTGAACGACATGAAAGAAATAGCAGAGACAACAGGCATCTCAGAGGAACGCGTTGGCCATATTCTACACGAAATTTTGGGCATGAAAAAGCTTTCGGCGCGATGGGTACCGCGTTTGCTCACATGGATGAGACTTGGATCCGCCACTACACACCGGAGACCAAGGAACAGTCGAAGCAGTAGACGTTTCCGGGCAAATCTGCTCCGAAGAAAGCAGAGACCGTTCCATCGGCCGGAAAGGTCATGGCGACCATTTCTTGGGATTCCCAAGATGTGACCCTCATTACTATCTGCAGAAGGGAAGAACGATCACGGGGTAATACTACAGCGATTTATTGATCCGATTGGATGCAGTATTGAAGAAGAAACGACCTCGTTTGTAACGGAAGAAAGTGTTTTTCTACCACGATAATGATTGGGGGATTCATTTATCCCGCATCATCGTGTCCAAATTGATTGAGTTGCGCTAATAATTAGTCTCTCATCCCCCATATTTACCGGACGTAGTTCCCAGAGACTTTTTCCTATTCCCAAACCTGAAAAAATCGCTGACAGGAGAGATATTTGCTTCAAATGAGGAGGTCATCGCCGCTACAGATGATCATTTTGCACACCTCGAAACATCCTACTTTTCCGCCAACTTGAAGAGACTGGAGCACCGTTTGAAAAAGTGTAAGTATTGATCTTCGAGGAGACTACATCAAAAAATAAAAAATCACACCAATACCGTGTTTTTCTTGTTGATTCCGAAAACACTTCAAGTCACCCTCGTACAAATGTTGGTTTCAATAATGAAAAATGACATTCTGCAAGAGATTTCTGTCTTCTTTTATAGTCGAGGTGTGTTTAACAATACGAATACAATTAAAGTTTTTAAGCAATTGCGTTTTGTTCAATCACTAAAATCGAACTAATACATCCTAGAAGATATTTTTTTCTTAATAACGCAGAAATAGTATGGTTAGGACAGTATCCTAGCTATACAGGGTGTTCCCTGAGGTAACCGGCAAAATTATATCATTTGTTCTATAGATGATTCTGAGCAAAAAAGTTCATAGTAGCTCAGTTCAAGTTTAGTACACCATAGGTTCCCTTTCGTTTTCGAGATATCGACAAAAATAAAAATGTGCTTACGTTAACGCTATTTGTATAGGAGATAGAATTTTACATGCAGAAAAGAAATAAACGACTAGTGCATAAAACAGTTTTATTATCGCCTTCTTCTTTTTTTCTAATTTTTCTAATCTCTAACATTATTTTGACGCAAATTAAGTAGAACATAATGCGGAACAAACCTAACTATAATGTTAGAGGTCTAAAACACAAGCCTAAAAAACAAATAAATGGTATATTACTCAATATGTGTGGTACTTGAGTTACCTATAATTGTATTAAGTTGTTTTAAGTTATCACATTGTGTGCAGCCGAATCCTGTAATCACTTTATTAAGTCATAATTTTAAATTGCTCAACAGCGACTACGTACTAAAAAGAGCCTCACTTCAAGCTTGTTATCATTAGTAACGAAGACAAAAGAATTTGTTTTAATTCGCATTACATGCTCGTCGCTGTTAACGTGGAGTTTCGTTCATACTAAAGCTTCATAATAGGTTAATTAAGCGTAATAAAAAGGCTCACGACGCGAAACAAGCCATAAATTACGCTAAAACGTTGGTGTGGTGTATCATTTAATTTTCCAAAATAACGTTCACTTAGTGTAGAAAGAGAGAAATCCGTGAAATACGACTTCCGATGAAAAACACTCGGGGAATGTCACGTGTAATGAAAAAGTACGCGTTGGTTAAGCGAGTCGGATTTGACTGCCAAATGAAGACGACATCGTCGTCGTATACACCGCCATGTTTCATTTTGGGCAGGGTCATATTTAATCGTTTTGGAACGAAACAATAGGCAACGGGTCTCTGTGAATATTAATAATGTTGCGAAGCTTTGTGAATGTCACTGGCACTATCGCAAGAGATAGCTATTGTTATTTGTTTTTTTCGCGTGTATTTTCTCTGGTCTGTCTTATTATTATTATTATTGTTGCTGATGTGGCTATTGCTAAATAAAACACAGTTGGCAAGTATTCGTTGCAGATGGCTTCATGGCTGGAAAAAATATGGCATCCTGTTCTGTGAGAGGAGGAATTACGGGTTTTAATGTCGTTGTTACTTGTTATTGCTTTTAATTTTAATTATCGACGTCGTTAGGTTTAATGGCGATCTTGCTCTAAAAATAAATTATATTTATCTGTTTTGTTCGGTTGACACTTTGACTTTTTGGAACGTTTCAGTATTCAAAATGGGAAATTAATTAGAACTTATTCAGGGAACATACACAGATACATTTGTATGATGCCTCGTTTGCGTCTAATTAAAATTGTGTTATGGCTTATAAAGTCATTTTGTATAATTTTTATATTTTAGATATTTCTACCGTAATACAATTTTATTTTTAATGAATTTCAAATTCAAAAATGAAAACGGTGACGTTACGTTACATGTATGAAAGAACAAATCTAAAATTGAGACTGATAATTAGACGTGGAATAATGCTATGTTTCGGAATTTCAGAAATACATTAAGTTTATAGCAGGGTTGATTCGTCTTTACTTCAGTTGTAGATGCTATAGTAACAGTAAATGTTTCTGTACTAATTTTGAAATGTAACACCACCTATAATTTAGAAATTACTTGTAGCCAAGTTGAACTGATGAATTATAAATGGCAAAGTACCTACTTAATTGGATTTTCAGTCTATTGGGATATATAAAATACAGTTTGTATAAAAGATCGTTTTCAATATTATTAAGGTAATCTTTGTTTCTTAGAAGTTATCTGAAAAGTTTTAGATAACTTGGATGACAATATTATCAATTCAGTGTAGTATTCGATGTAGTGTTGTACAGTTACATTGTTCTTAGAGCCTCTAAAGAAAAAATCTGAGTTTACTACAATACAACATCACGAAAGATATTCTCTCCGAGCTGTTTTTTTTTTTGGGACTGTACGGGCCGACGAACCGTAAAGGCAAGCTCGTCCATAAGGAAAGCCTACTGTGCCCCCGTGCTGTTTTACTCCTCTTAGCCAGGTTGCACTCGGACAAAGAAGTCCACAACCTAGTCGAGAGTTTTCTTGGTCCGGGATCGTCCAGACGCCCGACCCCGAAGTAACTCCCCGTCTCCCTGTCTACTGGCGAGTAGTCGGCAAGAAGATGGATTGGAGTTTCCTCCGCATTCCCACAGTTTCTACACAGGGAAGAGTTTACTATGTCCATGCGATGCAGCTGTTTGTTTAGTGCGCAGTGACTAAGACTGGTTAAGATTCCTGTGAGTAACCGCAGCCTGATCCTGCTCATATAACTGCTTTACGTAGTTTTCTCTCGTACGGGGGAATCACGAGTTTTACAGTGTCTCATGCCGGCAAGTGCATTCCAGTGGGAGTTCGGATCTGACAAAGGCTTTGATGCTGCCATAAGAGTTCCCACATGTAGATTCTGGACTCACAAGTGGTCCCTCACAAACACCTCTGGCTAATTTGTCAGCCATTTCATGGCTGCTACATGGCTTATGGCATGTAGCACTACCTCAAACAGTGAAACCTGACAGCCTGCAGTGCTCTAAAGTCAGCCTGACTGTCAGAAAGAATTTCCACTGCTCCATTAACCTGCGGGAAATTTAATATGCCTTCTAGCTTTGTGCCACCAGACCAACGATGTATAAGTTATAGAAGGTACTACAATTTTCGGGTACAGCCAGTGTACCATCATAGGTTTCAGCGCCCACGTTTTGCCAAACATTCCTCTGGAGGCTCAAAACCCCCTCGTGGCTTTGCTTGTTACCTGTTCCAGATGTGGTTTGTACGTCAATTTGGTGTCGAAAGTCACCCGCAGGTATTTGACCTCAGAAGATACGAGTATCTTTGAGCCGAAAATGGTCGGACACTGAAGTCTGGAAAGCTTCCTTCTTCGAGTGAACGCAACCATAGTCGTTTTTCTGGAGTTAACAGTTAACCCTTCTCTTTTACACCACCTTTCCACGAGTCTGAGTGCGACTTGCACCCTCTCGGATATCCCGCCCTCGAACTTGCCGCATCATCATGGTGATGTCATCTGCATAGCCCTGTGCATGGAAGCCCGCCGTCCGAAGATCGGAAAGCAGGCTATCCACCACCAGCCACCACAACAAAGGTGACAGCACACCGCCATGTGGACAGCCAGCTGCCACGGTTGCCTTTATAGTGCAGAGGTGTGACTCATGAACCATTATGTTTCTTATCATGGCGTCGAACCACCTTGTCACCGTTGGCTCGGCTCCACGTCTTTGCAGTTCCCTACCCATTGATAGAAAGGACGCCCTTCCGAGCTGTTGCTGATAAACTTAAATTAAAAAAATCCACGTTGTAACTGACATTACGTCGGTACGACGTCTGGAAAATCGCAATTGACCAGGACCATCACGAGTGATATCACAAGAGAATGATCAACGTGTAGTTCTAATAAGTAAACATAATAAACGGTTAACGGCTCCGGAAGTAACAGCTGAATTTAATCGGGGAAGAGAGAAAACTATGTCCGAAAGTACCGTAAAATGTCGCTTTCGAGAAGCCGACCTGCATGAATGAGTAGGAATAAAAAAAACCTGTTGCGAGGAGGCAATCGTTAAAAACGCTTACACAGGGCACCAGCTCATCGTAACTCGACACTGGAAGATTGGAAAATAGTGCTTTGGAGCAATGAGTCAAAATTCGACGTGTTTGAATAGAAACGAAAAACGTATCTACTTAGGCGTTCAAGAACTGAGAAAATTGGTTGGTATAATGCAGGCAGGTGAAACATGGAGGAGGTGCAAATTGTCTGGGGTTGTTTCTCATATAGAGTAGTATTGGAGATTTGGTACAAATCGTTGCGATTTGAGAATGTAATGTCATTCCGTCTAGTTTTAGATTAATAAGAACAAGCTCGAGTTAATACACGACAATGACCCCAAACACACGGCATTATTGTGCAAGAATTATTTTGCCCAGATATGGGCAACCTTTGCTTGTTTGCGGGCCTAACTTCAGGACATTAAACAAGTCGTGGGCCTTAGGTAGATAATAAGTAGTAATAAATAAAAAGGGATAAAAGTTCACACATTCATGCTTAATGAAAAAAAAAACATAAACAATCAGAACATTCCGCCTGCGGGCTGGAGGCTTCCCATATATGATTTAGCCGAACAAGTAACAAAAAACACACTAAAAGTTATAATCTGGCCCTCTCAAAGTCCTGACATCAACCCGATACAGAAGCTATGAGACGATTTGGATAGCAGGATTAAGGCAACCCACTTAAAACAGCTAGTTCTGTTCTCAAACGAAGCTTTTGTTCTTTTTGACGAAGACTACATACTTATGTATAGTGATGTGCTTTAGTACTGACTCAAAGTTCCATAAAACTTTATAAATATAACCCTTATGTACGACGATAGATAGCCAACTGCCCTCGAGGGGTAAGTCAGTACTAAAACACATCACTGTACAAGTTAAGTTGTGGTACAGCAGAAGATTATTTTTTCCCTTTTTAACTTTTCTGTTTCTAGCTTTCAAAATTATTTCAAAAATAAACTAAAAATTCTGTCCCGAATGGCTTCGTTCTACGGTTCCTTTTTTCTTTTAGCTAGTAAGTCAATATACCTTTCTGTCATCTCTATTACGAGGGAGCGTTTTTATATTCGCGGAATGGGGGATAAGGGGTGGAAATAAAAAAACAAAATTATTTTTCTTTTTCAATATATTCACCTGCAAGACGGATACATTTTTCACATCTTTCAATTAATTTATTTATACGCTCATCAAAAATGATTTCTCTTTATCTGCAAAATACGCCGAAACTGCCTCCTTGACTTCATCATCGGCAGTAAATTTTTTACCCCGCAGCTCTTTTTTCATTTTCGGAAACAGGTAATAATCACTCGGGGCCAGGTCTGGGCTGTAGGGCGGGTGATTCACAATTTCAAAGCCCACCTTATGCAGGGCAGCTAACGCAACGCGGCTCTTGTGGACGGGCGCGTTGTCGTGCAAAAGCAGCACACCTTTCGTCAATTTTCCCCGTCTTTTCTCTTTAATGGCTTCTTTTAGTCGCTCTAATATTGAAGCGTAATATTCTCCGGTTATAGAAACACCTTCATCTTTATAATCAATCAACAATATTCCTTCCGAGTCCCAAAATACCGTTGCCATGAGTTTCCCAGCTGATTGTGACACTTTAAATTTCTTGGGAGGTGCTGTGCCCTTTTTATGCCACTGCATGGAGTCTTGTTTGGACTCAGGTTCATAATGATTAACGCAAGTTTCGTCTCGAGTAACAATTCGACTTTCCTTGTCTTCATTACAGAGGTCCAAAAATGCACGCGAACACTCTACGAGCTGTTGTTTTTGCGGCGGCGTGAGCATTCTCTGCACCCATCTTGCGCTGACCTTAGACATGCCGAGATGATCCTGTAGGATTTTAAAAATTGTTGTTTCGGATACTCCAACCATTTCTGCGAGTTGTTTCTTCTTTAGTCGAGCATCTTCGAGTACAATTTTTTCAACTTTTTGAATAAGTGCTGGCGTGGTCACCTCAATGCTCCTGCCCGGCCTCGGGTCGTCTTCAAGGGATTCCCTTCCTTGTTTAAATAAACTATGGCACTTGTACACCATGGTTTTTCCTGGACAAGAGCCGCCGTAAACCAATGACATCTCATTCATTATGGTCGCGACTGATTTTCCTTGCCTGGTAAGGAACTTTATAACGGCACGATATTCGATTTTTTCCATATTTCACTTTTCACTCCTGATTATGTTACTTGGTTGACGATAGCTCAAAGACTAACTGAGTATGGACTTGAAACGTAACTGTGTTATTGCGTATTATTCGACTGAAAAATCAAATTCAGATATGTTTAAATAACTTCAGCATTTTCAATCATGCGAGCTATCACAGATAGTTCTTTAAAATATTTTTAAGAGTGGAGCACTAGCACTATTGGTCTGTAATTACTGAGATCTGATTTTATTTCTTTTTTATGCATTAAGTTTATATATACAAGTATTCCATCAGATCCCATTGAGCATTTCTCTATTCAACTCTACACAAAAAGCTTTGTAGAATTTCTTTTAAATTTTTAAATAAGATTTTCAAATTTTTCTTGATTGAGGTCTTATTAATGTTGACATCTTATGAATATTGTTTCAGATACTTATTTGCAATTTCTGCATTATTGTATTTATGAAGATCTCATATGTGACATTAAGTACGCCTTCTATTGTAATGCTATCATACAACCATCTACGAAAGTGAAACGCATCTCCGGTTAGTAGTTAGAAGGATAATAATTTATAGTTCGTTTGTTTACTACAACAAAATGCAAAATGTCTTTCAATTTATCAAAAAAGACATTTGGTGGTCTGTAAATATTTATTATAAAATTTTTTTTTACTAATTCTACACTGATGTATTGGATAATTTATTTTCTTTCAGGAAGGAAACTTTATTACACAAGTGGTCAGCCATCACAAAACCAATATAAATTATCACGTAAGCCATCTATACGCAGGAAGCAAGAGCCCATATTGTGGTTATTTAGTTTTACTGTTTATAATCGAAATTGCTTTAGCCAATGTTCCGTTATACTATTTTAGATTCTTTTTTCAGTACTACTGCTAGTGAGGATTTTTTGTGAAAATCTATTCAACGTAATACAATGAAATATTTATGGTTGCTTTACAGAATTTCAGTAAGTTAGAACAAATTTTTACAATCCCACACAGCAACTATAATAGCGATCTTCTGAATAAGGGAATAGAATAATTTCTTTAGGAAAGGGATAAAAACAAAAAAAAATCCATACAGCTTCATTGTATGCGTTGGCTTAGACATCAACCATCGACGAACTGGAGAACGTAGAGCCAAACAGGCCTTAATTAAAGCTATAAATTACACCGTTATAAATTACCCGTAAATGCTGCGGAATGCTTTCTGTACCTCGAGCTATGTATGCAAGGAACAATTATAGCAAAAAAGATGAATACCTTCTATTTACAAACTGGATAGATTCAAGTCGACGTTACAAAACTAAACGAAACAAGGTGACTGTAACCTAAGCGGCTACCTTTTTTATGTCGTTTTGTGTCTTTTTCTTTTTTGAGTATCGAAAGATGCAATTTGTGTTTGCGAAGATAATAACCGAGGCATGTAGGCGATTCCGTTTTATATAGTACTTTCGAGACAGTTGAGATATGTAGGTTAAAACAGAGATCATAAAACATTTTATAACGGCTTCAATATTACGTCTACGAACTTTAAAAAAAAATCGATTATGAGAAGTATATGATAATGACCTTATACAACGGTACGTTTATTCTCTTATATAGCTGTTAATAATCCATGTCCAGTAAATAACGATTTTGCTTTAAGTACATTTAATTACCCTGAGGAACTTCATCAAAGTAGTATTCTTTTTTAGAGAAATGAGATTCACTTTAAGGCAAAGGCTGCATTGAAGCTTTTCAATGCGCATTTAATTTGAAAAAGATGATACGTACATATTTATATAATGATATATTATATCATATAGGATGTAGCACTGCCAAAAACTCAAAACTGTTATTGACAGTAGAATTTGTTTTTACACATTAACACACAAATTAAAAAAATAGTAATAATCAAAAGATAAATAAGAATAAAAAAATTGATAAGAATTGAAAGCTGGGATGTCAAAACGATGTTGGGTGACGAAATAAAAAGTCAAAATGATGACGGGACAGGAAACAAGATAGAAACGAGAGGGAAAAAATGAAAAAGAAGGGTATAGTCTGTTCTACGGAGAAGGACACAATGGAACTGGATTCATCGTCAGCAATGAAATGAGAGAAAGAATAATAGAACACAAAAAAATTTAACGGATCAATTTCCTATTTGAGAATAAAAAAACCAAATTTAGTAAATATAGTACAGAGCACAATAATATTTGGAACAACGTAAGATCATAGCAATGTTAAACTGGAGAATTATAAATCCAGTGAAGAAACAAAAGCGTACAATATGGGATGTAGCGGAATTAAACTCCAATAAAGAAAGATATACGAGCAGGAAATAAAAAAGCAGTTGTTGATGAGAGAAGAAAATGGTAGATAGATTGAGGGGAAATGGAACACCATCAAAAATTGTATTCTCAGTGTGACAAAGAGGAATACAGAATCCAGCAAAAAGCTTTGATAAGGAATGCGAAATAATACTTAACCAAAACAAAATGAAGCTAATTTGAAATTGATAGCAACACGAGAACAGGCAGACTATACAATATACGAGGGAACGTTTTTATATTCGCGGAATGAGCGGGTTGTAGGGGGTGATTAGGCACATTGGGCGCGTGGCCTGTGCAGCGACTCATAATTAGTATAAATACGAAGTTTCATTGTTATTAGACAGTTAGTCTTTGAGCTATCGTCAACCAAGTAACATAATCAGGAGTGAAAAGTGAAATATGGAAAAAATCGCGTGTTCGCGTGCATTTTTGGACCTCTGTAATGAAGACAAGGATGGTGTATTGAGTCGAATTGTTACTGGAGACGAAACTTGGGTTCATCATTACGAACCTGAGTCCAAACAAGACTCCATGCAGTGGCATAAAAAAGGCACACCACCTCCCAAGAAATTTAAAGTGTCACAATCAGCTGGGAAACTCATGGCAACGGTATTTTGGGTCTCGGAAGGAATATTGTTGATTGATTATAAAGATAAAGATGTTTCTATAACCGGAGAATATTACGCTTCAATATTAGAGCGACTAAAAGAAGCCATTAAAGAGAAAAGACGGGGAAAATTGACGAAAGGTGTGCTGCTTTTGCACGGCAACGCGCCCGTCCACAAGAGCCGCGTTGCGTTAGCTGCCCTGCATAAGGTGGTATTCGAAATTGTGTACAGCCCAGACCTGGCCCCGAGTGATTATTACCTGTTTCCGAAAATGAAAAAAGAGCTGCGGGGTAAAAAATTTACTGCCGATGATGAAGTCAAGGAGGCAGTTTCGGCGTATTTTGCAGATAAAGAGAAATCATTTTTTTATGAGGGTATAAATAAATTAATTGAAAGATGTGAAAAATGTATCCGTCTTGCAAGTGAATATATTGAAAAAGAAAAATAATTTGGATTTTTTATTTCCACCCCTTATCCCCCATTCCGCGAATATAAAAACGCTTCCTCGTACAAGCAGAAGAGAAAAGAAAGCGGCAGCAACTGTTAGAACGAAATATTATAAAATGATATTGAATATGTATTAGATTAAACATTTACTAGCCATTTAGTGAGGTTATATGAATTTGTTTCTGAAGACTCAACGAATTACGAATTTTTATAAAAGTTTGTTGTTTTAAGGTAATTAGGCATCACAAACACGAATGCTAGGAGCTAAGCATTACTCAGATTATCCATAATAATTTAGAAGTTGTTGTGGCGAGTGTTATTGATGACTACATGTCACTCAGAAAGGTACGGTGCGGCGTGCCAAAATCAACACGGTTTAGGAAATATCGTGGCCAAAATTCAGATACCAAAAGTCGCCCACCTGTTTTGAATTATATCCAGAAGAGAAGAATTTGTTAAAACACTAACTTATGCTTATCAGGCGGTATTAAAACAGAAGCGAAGGTAAGTGTTGTGACAGTGGAAATTAAGATACCGACGACAAAATCAGTATTGTCATCTTTACTAAACAGAACGTTTCTAGAATTGACGAAAGTTACTTCTAACAACATAGAACACATTAACACAAAATGTGTGCTGCCGTCTCTAGATCTTCTTAATGTAGACGGCAGATTTGATCTTTTCCCAGTTTATGTAGATGGTACTTCAGGGCCACACGACCTGCCACAAACCCTGCCAGAAGTCCAAGGTCTCCTTTGCTGAAAGATAGCAACGACTATGCTATCTTAGGCGATCTTGATAACAGTGCCTTCGCCTGCTTTAGTCCTGGCGTATTCTGCGAGTGGGAAGCCTTTCTGTTGACCTCCTATTTGTTAACTGCTTGTTTTAGGTGGCTCTTTTGCAGCCTACAACAGGGATAAGATTCAATAAAAGGCATTTTCGCTGCTTCTTTGGGAAGCTTATCTGCCCCTTCGATCCCTTGATGGCTTGGGACCCACTGAAGAGTTACGAGGTTATAAAATATGTTGGAGTGGAGTACCATAAGCACTTTGAGATAGTGGTTAGGCCCACTGACCCCAATGCCCGTCCCCATTCCTTCTATTTTAGAGCCATCCGTGTACCATGCCAGCGTAATTAGGGACAAACACAAATTATAAACAAAATATATAAACAAGTATTTCACAAGAAATACTTGTTTATATATTTTTTATTTATTTTTCAGATTTGATTGATAAATACAAATTTATCAATCAAATCTGGTTCATAAGGGTTGAGGCTTTATAGTAGTGATCAGTTACGTTGGAGAAACCACTGGTATTATACTATAGATAAGAAGCTTAACAAAACAGTTTATTTTGTCCCAAATAACTCCAGCTTCAGCACCCTGCTCAGGAAACAGACAAAGAAGGAGAATTAAGCCATAATGAAAGAAGTAACTCGACAAATACATTAGACGAAACACAAACACCAACGGAGAATGAATTTAGTAAAATAATAAACAGATTAAAATGCATCACTAACGCAACAGGATCAAACAAATACAATGATCACATATAGAAATGATGGTCTTAAACAAAAACTATTTGAACTGATGGTGCAAATTTGGGAAACTGGGAATTATAATGCTCATGCTGAAAAAAAGAGACCCGTCAATAATAATACCTACAGTTAGCAAGATTTTAAACAATCGAATATGACTACCGCTAGAAAATTTTAAACAAGCATTCGATAGTCTCAAACGAAACACGATAATAGAGGACATGGAAAGAATGAAAATCTCACAGAAGCTGATAAGCCAATTCCGGCAACATGGTGTAGCTGTGGATGTAGTGATGAGTAATTTCAACATAAAAGTACGAAACTTAAAGTCTATATAGTATCCATTAGATCAAAATGTACTACACACAGCGAGGAGGTGCTGAAACTCATGAACTTTGAAGTGGTGAATATCATGAAAGAAGAAGATATAGCACAAACCATAAAATCACAAAGAATACGATGGTGGTGGTGAAAATAATTCAGGGAGAAACAGCAGCAAGCAAGAGAACAGAAGAGGAATCGCTATAGAGACAGATCTAGGGAGAGAATGAAAAGTACATTGGAAAGATCAGGTAAAAGGAGACATTATAAACATGGGAATTCAAGGACGGAAAAAGAAGATCCACGACAAGAATAAATGCTGGAAAATAGTGACACAGGCAAAAACGTACACAAAGATATAAAAGATAACAGGAACAAATATTGAAGAACTCCAAAAATAAACGAGTTAGTAGAGCTCAAACCGAGCGGCATGCGTTCCATCTGGAATGTATAGGTACTTATGCATATACGAGATCTTTAACGCGCTTCTTCAGAGAGTCCGGAAGAAAATCACTGCTATATCGTAACCCTTGTTAAGATTTATGAATCCATATTTTCTCCAATATAAAAATAAATGTCCCTTTAATAAAATTTTCATGTTTCTTCGAAACTTCGAAAATAACGTCCCACATGTCCCATGTATATTTTAAATTTAGATTTTAATGAATTACTTTACGAAAATACGTTAAATTAGCATTACATTTCCGTAGCTTTTACTTAGGTTTTAATACTTTGCAAGTGCGAATGACTCAATAAACACGACATTTAGAAACATGCAAAAGCTTTTCATATTAAGGACTTTAATGCTATCTATAACCCACGATCATTAACCACCCGGTGTACAAGAAGTTATTTAATGTTTTCAATACAACTAGTATAAGTGAATTATTTTTCACTAAAAATTTAAACAAGAAGATTATTAGCTCTTTAAGTTTCTTTAATATTTTACTGTATTAGTAACTTGTCTTTCATATTTACGTTGTCGTAAAAATAATTTCTTCAGGTCTTAATTGCTTCGTACTTATACACCTTTTATAGCTTTCCATCTGTTATTAATAGGTCGTAAATAATCGTATGTTGTGTCAGTTTCATCTCAGGCTCGCCACCATATTGCGTTACAGAACAAATGTTTGAAGACATGACTTGTATTAATTAACGTTAGTTTCATACTCTCATACATTATGTACGTACGTTTCCAATAATAAATCATATACATAACCTTAGAATGGTAAATGTTGAACGTTTGCAACATGTGTAGCAAATTGTGGGCTTTTCTCAAAGATGAAAGTGCGTCATTTTTCTAGATGAAAAATGATTTTTAGTCGAAATTAATGTGCCTGAGCTTATTTATGAATATATCCTAATAATTATATACTTTTTGTATATACTCATACTATGTTGCTATTCATATAAAGGTTAATAACTCGAAATATATAGCGAGGAATGTATGTATGTATGTATACATATGTTAGAAAATCTGTGTCAATAACAGTGTTCTTTTTCTCAAACTTTTCTGTTTCTGCATTGAGAGAAGTCTTTGCTGCATTGCTTTTGAAGTTTGACTTTTTGTTGTGCTGGTTAAATAAATAAGTTAGTAAGGTTCTGTTGTTTAGGGTGAATTATATCAGAAGAACAATATACACTGATTGGGACTAGTTTTTGCAACAATATTGCAAGAATTTATTTTGAGAAATACTGTTGAGAATCTGTTTTGGGCCTCTAGATTTCTTTACTAGAATGATCATCATATTTAAAATATAACGAAGAAGTACATAAATACAAGTTTGCAATAGATGGTGAAGATACCATCAGCAAGGAGCGTAAAATGAGATTTCCGGTTTAACATTATATATCCTTCAAGATTGAAGTTTAAAAAGGTGTGGGTAGGAATCGTATAAACAGAAAGTAGCATTCTTAGCTATGGACGATCTTTCCTTTTAACCCTCTGATATGACACGTTAGCTACCTATCAAAGATTCCCTGTAGTTTTCTTTAGTTCAGCAAATAGTTATGAAGTCGTGTTAGGCCAAGATCTTACCAATCTAATTGGTCACTGATAGTAATTTCATTGTGCGTTCGATTTCAGTCATAGAGTAACCGTTGTCTACGAAGGTTTGTTTTAAATGTCACATCTTTTCAAATAGCACATACTCTTCTGCCTGGGATGGGGGTTGAACTTCTTGTGTAGATACCTGTCTGTATGCCAGCGTGTAGACGAAGGTATCGTTCACTTGCTTGTATACCTACACATCTAAGAAAGTGGGAGCATTATTCTTTTTAATCTCCATAGCAAATTGGATACTAGACTGAAGGCCCTTGAAATGTTGACAAAAATTATTTTTTACATGGCTCGCATATAATAAAGATATCATCCACGTGATGAAACCAGATGATTGATTTATTTGGCGTTCTATCCAGTGTTAGTTTTTCAAATTTCTTTATGTATAAATTGGACAACACGTCACTGAAAGGGCTACCAATAGTTATGCTGTCGTTTTGTTCAAAGGTGGTGGTTCCACTTGGAGTATCTGACAATTAGGCAGTGCCAAATATTGGAACCTTCGTGAATAGTGATACAACGTTAAAACTGACTGAGATATCATTAGAGCTGATGCTTATGTTCGCCAAAATTCTCACGAAGTATGTTGAATTCTTAATGTATGAAGAGGTCATTTCTCAGTGCAGTGGACGTAAGATAATTTAACCACCTGTAGGGTGGACGAATCTATTCGGCGGAGTTCTTTCTCTATGGATTTTAGGTACCTAATTCGTAGAAGCGTGGTGGCAGCGTTTTGCTTCTTTGATTGCTGTTTGGTGCTGCAAAAAGCTCGACACTGGGCTTGATACTGTTCAACATCTACATCGCAGACATCCCCAAACTGACTGACCATCGCTTGTTCAATATCATCTTCGAACAGTCTGAAGATCGCAGCTCAGCTTGATAGATTGAATCGAGAGATCAATCCAAGGATTGCGTTCAGCTGGAGACTACAATCCTTGCCCCAAAAGATCGCTGTTCGATTGGAATGGGACTATCAAATGTGTTAAATATATCCTATCCTGGGTAATCACAAACTCAGTTCTAGAGTAGGCGCGATAAAGTATAGAACCGCCCGACTTGGATCACGATAACTTCATTCTGCATCCCCCTACTGACAACAACCTAAGGAAGAAACTACATATCCATGATGCATAAGCACCAATCGTTAGATGACCGCTGAAAAGTCAATATAGTCTTGAAAATGCCAACCGTAGGGTTTGACAAAACGTCGACTAATTCAAATCCAAGACCATTAAACCTTCAACCTGGATAGATATACGAATAGTACTAACGTTGAGAACACAGTTCCATCTACCGCATCGATCCAGACACTTTTAAGATAATTCTAAAATCAATCTCGCAAATTTTGAGACTACTGGTGGAAAAACATAAAAGCTGTCTTAATATATTTTAAAAAATATGTAGAAAACTCTAATATCTAGGCGCATTTTTTTATTATATTGTTGTTCTCTTGTAGCATATGATTCTTTATAATTACAAGATTTAAAAAAATGCGTTTTGTATGGATTGATCCCCATTTCTTCTACTATATTTGGATAAAAATAAAATTGAACCTGCAATATGTTAGCCCATAGGATGATTGCGAAATATTTCTGTAACCTCGTCCAATTGCGTATACAGGTTCGGGCACCACATTCGCCTCGGTTGATTACCAAAAACGGTAACACATATTGAAAATATTTTTGCTGGAGCTTGTATAGGTCCATTAGGAGCATGTTCTAAAATTATTTTGAAATATACGGGGTGTTCCAAAAGGATGTTACACATAAAAGTTTTCAAAATTTAAATGGAACACCATGTATATTATTACATATTTCGATGACGCAGACTAAATAAAGGCAAGTTACTGTGGTATTCCCTATACCTACGTGCAATAGTTTCTGAGATATTTAACAATTTTTGAAAATGTGGATCAATATTTAGAATGAGTAACCTGGCGTACGTATTTAAGTTACGTGTTTCAAGTTGTATTGTTTCATTAGCACAACCATTACATCTAATGCTAAAATAAAAATATTTTCTAAAAATTATACAGGGTGGTTAAAATGATATCTCTAATTGTGGGTACGATTAATGCTCAATAACTTGCTTGTTTTAAATGGAATATGCTGTATCTAACATCGTCATTCGATTTTAATTTTATTTCTCTTTTAAAAGTTATTAAGGTTCCCTATACCTATCTCTTACAGTTTCTTTGTAAAAGTCAATTTAGTGTTTTAATTGGCAGTGGTGCATTGGCAGCGGCGGATCCAGAAAAACATTTTTGGGACGGAGGGGGGGGGGCAAAACCAGGGGGTATGGAATACCGCCCCGGGTAGAGGGGTGCCCAGAGAAAATGTTTGAAATTTAAAACTCACGGAGGTGGTTTTTGAAGTATTTAACTAACTAAAATATAGGCGTACGCAAGAACTTGCCGAGCGGGTTAAACTTATTTTGAGCGTAAGAAATGTTACAAAATGGTTACTCGGTAGTAAATCTATTGTTTTTATTTCATTAAACATTAGGGTTTAAATGCGATATTTAAAAATATTTTTCTGTTAGAAATAGTATGTTTTATCTAGTATACAGTTGGGTCGTTTGGGGGAAGGAGGGGAGCACGTGCCCCCGCCCCCCCTTGGATCCGCCACTGGACGTTGCTTCATATTTATTGGAAACAATACAAAAATTAACCAATACATGTCTTATTACATACAAATTTTCATCATAAACTTAATACAAAAGAAAACAAAGAAACTACTGATTCAAATATCACTCATTTTCAATACATAAATAAATTCTTGGTTGAAATATTTTCATATTGTCAGGTGTTATTTGTGGTACATATGTTGTGTACAATATTTTTCATATATCTCCACAACAAAGAAACTGGACTCGTTAGGTCTGGGGATCAGGTCAGTTCTGTGAATTACCATGTCCTACTTACCTATTAGGGTATTCCCTATCTGATTAATTCCGAAAGAAGGAGCACCATATATCTGTAGCCGCATATTTTGTCGGATTTTCAGAGGTATCTTTTCCAAAAGTACGGGTCAAGCTTCTGCAATAAATAAACATGGCATGTTTGTACCACATACGTAGCGGGACATATTTCGAACATCATTGGGTTTGCGATTGGCCAACTAGCCATATGCAGCCACCTTGAACTGCCAATTAGTATGCAGTCGTATCGTACGTAAATATTCCACGGTCAGTGAGATTATTCATCCCATGTAGATTTATTTAAGTATTGAAAATAACGGACTTTAATTTGAGTTATATTTGAATCATTAGTTTTTTTGTTTGTTTCATTGTTTTATTTTGTATTAAGTTTATGATCAAAATTTGTATGTAATAAGACATGTATTGGTAAATTTTTGCATTGTTTCCAATAAATATGAAGCAACGTCCAATACACCACTGCCTACTTTTCAAGAATAAATTAGACAAAATTAGTATCTGAAATTATTGTCATCATGTCAAAGCTACGATGATTTAACCAAATTTTTTAGTACATAATCGCCAATTAAAACACTAAATTGACTTTTACAAAGAAACTATAAGAGATAGGTATAGGGAACCTCAATAACTTTTAAAAGAGAAATGAAATTGAAATCGAATGACGATGTTAGATACAGCATGTTCCATTTAAAATAAGCAAGTTATTGAGCATTAATGGTACCCACAATTAGACGTAACATTTTAACCACCCTGTATAATTTTTAGAAAATATTTTTATTTTAGCATTAGATGTAATGGTTGTGCTAATGAAACAATACAACTTGAAACACATAACTTAAATACGTACGCCAGGTTACTCATTCTAAATATTGATCCACATTTTCAAAAATTGTTAAATATCTCAGAAACTATTGAACGTACGTATAGGGAATACCACAGTAACTTGCCTTTATTTAGTCTGCGTCATCGAAATATGTAATAATATACATGGTGTTCCATTTAAATTTTGAAAACTTTTATGTGTCACTTCCTTTTGGAACACCCTGTATATTTCAAAATAATTTTAGAACATGCTCCCAATGGACCTCCACATGCTCTAACAAAAAGATTTTAAATATGTGTTACCGTTTTTTGTATATCAACCGAGGCGAATGTGGTGCCTCACCCTGTATAGTTTCTTTCAGCTTTTAAAAAATATATTTCAAGAAATATTTAACATTTTCTACGTTTGTAAACATATTCGATCGTTATTTTTGGCAAAACTGTGTAGAAATCTTACGGTTATTAAGATAATATTCCCAAATTACTGCTGTACTGCCCTTGGTCACTATTTTCGAACGATGCTACTTTAATTTGTCTCAAGAATTTCTCCAGGGTACTAAACATTTCAAAGTCAAACCACATCTTTCAACACCTAACAGTGTCAGTTTCGTAAGTCTAACTACGATGCGGTATCCGATAGAAACACATAAACGATGTTAATGAGTTTAAAAGCCAATGTGACCAAAATAAACTTGACATTGCTTTAACGGAAACTTTATAATCCAGTGTTTCGTTTCCACACTAATATATACTTCTTATATGGTTCTGGCATATTTTTAGTATATAAAGAGAATGAATAAAAATTTGTCGACTACCCACGATAGCTATTTAGTATGTTTTATAATACAAAGCTAACGTAGTCAATTAAATTGAATGAGTAATAATAATAAATACATCGTAGCCGGGATGAGTTGGTTTAAATGGAAAGAGTTTCCTTGGACAGTTTAAGAACGGATCTTAAAATGTTTTTAAATTTAAGTATTTTTTTCTTTAAGTGTATTTTAAACAATGTAACCGTGTTTGTTTACATTTAGGATATTTTCTTTTATAGTTTTGTAAACGCATAGGTAATTACAATTACTTCGAATACTAAGGGGATAGAGTATACAGATTTTCTTTAAAATATCAGACACCTTAATATAGTTTACTAATTTAATATTTTGTTATAAATGATTTAATATCGATTTGTACCGTCAGTTGTGAAATCAATTAATGCAATTCCTGCAAGGTAGAAGTCATTACACATATCTTTCAGGTATGTTAAATAATTTTGACCAAAACTGTAGCTCACATGCTTAGGAGATATAACGTTTTATTTTTATTAATAGATAGAGTATATATACAAAAGTATATGTACAAAAGAATTGTAGAAATTTTCACATGCTTCTTATAATCTCGATCAAAGGATTTAAAAACCTGTATCAATTTTTTTAATAAATATCTGTACAAGTCAAACTACTGAAACAACGTCGAACTCTTAAATCAAAGCTTGCATGTTCAATAATGTAATAGAATGGCATGTTTTTTATACAGCAGGGTCTTAAACAAAGACCACCTATGTGACTTCAAACTCCTACATGTGTTGTACTTTTGCTACTCGTTTATATGCCATGTATGTAAAACTGGATGCGACATTAAAATACTGCTTGAACTCGCTGGCGACCTACGTTGGAGATTTAAGACACAAAGCATCCGTATTACAATTTCAAAGTAGGGTATACACATATACAGGCTGTATTAATAGGGCGTTACCGTCTTGCATTTGCAATTCCTGCAATTAAAATGGAAATCTCAATTGTTGTCACGTAACTCATCGAGTTCTACCAAATGCGTTTTATTTTTCATATATTTGTATTTATATATAGTTAATTGAAATTGACAGTACCAGTTTTGAAAATTGATATAAAATACATAGTTACACAATTTATTTAGGAACTTAGAAAGATCATAGTTAAGCTTATATGTATTTTATGATCTAAAGACAGCAATAAATAATGTTTAGAAATATAGAGCTGTTTCTTATTTCAGAAATCTAAGTAATAAGTTAATCTACTGTGTAGGCTTCTGATTTGTGTGGTATAGGAGAATGCATGTGCTACTACGCAATTCCATGTAGAGTGCACAATGTGGGTCTTACTAAATATCCTTTTGAATTAAAAAGGAGAAACAAAACTGAGATGTTATATAAAGCGTGATTGTTTTTCGGATCAAAATAATTTATATAAGACAGAATCTGGAGAAGGAATAGGTGAAAGTCTTGACCAGAAATCCAAAGAGGTCTCTAAGCGGACAAAAAAAAGGTTTTTTAGAATATCCGTTCTAATGGTGTGTCTCAAGTATCCAAAATTAAGATGTACCTATTGGGTTCAATTATAATTGCAAGAGCTATGAGATGTGGTAGCAGAAGCCTTCCGAAGAAGCACTGACAATCCTTTTAAAATATAGACCTTACATGAAAGTTTTAAAGGAAGATTGTCTAGGTGTAACGATGTTGCGATTCCGTTTTGTAGTAGCTACAAAATGAACCAGTTTGTACGATGCAAGTTTAACCCTGAAGCTAAAAACGATATTTCAGTCTTGGAAATTGGTTTCTCTGCAGTTATTATAAAACTTTAACGGGAGGAACCCACATGTATATAGATATGTACTTCACTAAAGCAGATGAGCTTCCTTCGGCATTACCAAATCACAAATTAAGAGGTCCATCTACGAATGGTTACAAAACAAGTCCAAGGAATGGTGGGAAAGATCACCAGGAGAAAGACAGGCTAAGGAGTTCCTACGGGAACAGAGGCCTAAGTTTACTGAAGACCTACTGAGTAAAGACAGGAAGACTGTCAAAATGATAGTAAGTCTGATGACCGGTCATTGCAGACTGAATAGGCATATGTTTAACATAGGCCTGGCAGAAAATGCTCTTTGCAGATTCTGTCAAGAGGAAGAAGAAACCCTAGTTCACGTTTTGTGCCACTGTGACGGCCTAGCGAGGACAAGGTTTCTAGTAATGGGGGTAGAGAACCCCACAGGCAACGGCTGCACAAAAGAGCCGCTCTCAAAAATGATGTCTGATTAAGAAGGCGAAACTAGAGAGCGTTCTCTAAGGTAAAGGGGATCACAATAGATCTGTAAAGGTCGCGGTGAAACAGGCCCGCATGCCACCCCACTCCTAACCTAACCTAACCTATGTACTTCATTACTATTCTATTGTTAGGGCACATATTAGAAGAAGTGTTAACAAGGACAGTGTTGTGAAATGAAATGTGTTATTTTGACATCTAGAGAATTACAAATCGAACTCCAAGATGAGTGTGAATGGTGGTCAGAGAAAGTGTCAATTTTTGTTCAGGTGCCCAGATCAAACATTCTCAAAGGATCCAACGAATACATCAGTGGAATAGACTTCATTGATAAGAGGATAAATTATTATCGGATGGTACATAAAAGTAAAAAACGGACCGTTGAAACCATTTTTCACTTGTTTGAGCTGGAGATTATCAATTTATTAATGATTAATGAAATGAAATGTTACAAAGTTATGGCTTAAAGATTCACATGATGAGACTGTAACGATCTTACTAACAAGAAGTACTATTTGATCATTATAAAGAAAGTCCTCTCCTACGGTAGGTACGAAAAGAAGAAATAGACATGTTGCAACCGCAGCCTCAAATCTAAAGAATTCTCTGGCAAAAATGCTGGTTGCAAGCTAAAAACTAAAGTTCTATGTGAATTTTGCAATTTTGCAGCGACTATCAATAATTCTTCTAAACGTTCTCATCTCAGGTAAATGATCCTGATGAAAACCAAATCTTGAAATGCATAGATACGTATATTTTTTGCATTTAAAAAATTTAAAAATAAAAATGTATCTATCTACTTTTCTAGGTAAAAACAAGAATAAATCCACAATTTTATACAAAAAATTCCATTTTAGTATAGTTGGGAGTCAGAGGTTAATCATAACCAGTTTGTTTTTGAAACAGTGTTGTGGGGGCAATTTATATGCTACCAAAACAGTTATATTTGAAAAGACTTTGCGTAATCATTGAGAGCAAAATAGTTATGAGAGCTTCTGTTTTACTAAGGTTGGAACTACAGTTTCTTAAGCGTGTTATTCTTCAACAGGATATAGCCATTCCAGCCATGTGGAAATGAGTGCGGTTGTGCCAGGCTCATGATGCGGCTCGATCTTAGCTGATTTCGCTATCCAAACTCCAAGATGAATCTGGTTGCAACTCGAGGAAGAGGTCTGTCCGGATCTAATTCTCCAATGCGTTTGACCAACGGGTTCTCCGACCTAGAGGTCCTGTCTGAGATCTTCCTGGTTGGTTTCAGCGCGTACTAACTAAGCGTTGCGAATTTTAACTCCCGATGAATCTGCGCATTAGAGATGAACCAAGGTACTGCATAAATCATACGCAGAACTCAGTTCTGCGGTATATTGGTAGCCTTGTGTGGATAGAGTGTGGGATGTCTGAGGTCAAAAACATAAAAAGAGAGAGCCTTGCGGGATACCCGCGCGTATGAACCAGGGGCCAAGAATTCGATTTTCGTATACCACAAGTCGTGCCCAAAATGTAGGACAGGATCAAGGCTGTCAGGTTCGTGTTGATACTGATGCGTCACATTCTATACAATAGGTTGTCATATCATACCGAGTGGTAAGCTGAAGAAAAATCTAGAAAAACCGCACCAGTCGAATGTCCCAGTTCTAGAGCGTTGAGCACTTCCTCCGTAATACACAGGAGTTGAAAATCAGCCGATAAGCCCTCGCGGAAGCCGAACTATTCATCAAGGAAGAAATTAACTTCGTTGATGGCATCGCGAATTCTATCGCGAATAATGGCTGCAGCTAGAAGGGTCTGTAGCTAGATGGTAAAAACGGATCCTTGCAAAGATTCTGGAGCATGACGACATTGGTCAACTTCCAGATGGACGGGAAAATCCTGTGACTCAGACAAGACGACCAGGGCATTAATGGCACTTTCCGGCAATAGCTGTAAAGCGGTGTCGACAAATAACTGTAAAATACAGATACTGTGCAGCGTCACTTACCTAGTGATGATGAGCAATGATTCCAAATAAATATGTGTTTGAGAACAGTAGGTTTTTGTTAATGTAATGGTGTTGACACAATTTAATGATGATTAATTTTGTTTGCTCGGAAATTTAAAAAATAACTAAATGTTGCCTCAATATACAATAGAAACACTTATCAAGAACATCTTTATTGATCAAGGTAAACTACTGGCGAAATTGTTGTACTTTATAATCTTAGAAATTAATCGCTGTTCAACTGCCTTAGCCACAAAAAATTAAATGCTTGCTAAATGTTCATGTTAAAATGATAAACAAGTAATTATATAATTGTTTGGTGGCGGAAATACAACCCAGATTTCAGGACTAAAGTTGAAGTTGCGTTCGCAGCACACTATCATGATTTAGAAGTGATTCTCTTCATTATTAAATCATTTATTCATCTGTCCATATTGACGTTCATCTTTGTTACGTCATCTATTCACAAGCAATCGAACCATAGGAATTAGAGCTTATCTTACCATGCTTATTAACACCTTTGAAAATTATATACAATGGTATTTTGTCTCAAAGATCTTTTCCTACTATGTGGAGAAAAATAAAAATAGTTCCTGTCTTCAAGTCTGGATCAAAGAATATGGTCAACAACTATCGGCCTATAGCACTATTGAGTAATTTTTCCAAAATCTTTGAGATGATATTATGCAATTTAATTTATTGGCATATACATCCGCTCATACATCGTAGTCAACATGGTTTCGTAAAGGGACGTTCTACGGTTACCAATTTGTGTAATTTTACCCAATATATTGCTGAGAACATGGATAGTAAAAAACAAATTGATGTAATATATACGGATATTAAGAAAGCGTTTGATCATGTGCAACATAACGTTATCGTTTCTAAATTGGCAAATTTTGGTTTGCATCCTGATCTTATTATATTATTGCAAGATTACCTAGCGAATCGTCAGTTGTATGTTGAATACAAAGGTGTTTTATCAAATATTTACACGGCTCTCAGTGGAGTGCCCCAGGGCTCGAATCTTGGACCACTCTTATTCATTATGTTTATTAACGACATATGCGATCTAGTTAATGCCGGATGCTTGCTCTGCGCTGATGACCTTAAGATTTTTACTACCATCAGCGGTTTCGAGGATTGCATGGCTTTGCAACATGACTTGGATACACTTACTAATTGGTGCACAGATAATGGTCTTTCGCTCAATACTGAGAAATGTAAAGTAATGACATATACTCGCAAATCCGACGTATTGCTTTATCAGTATGGTGTTGATGGCACCAGCATTGCAAGGGTTCACTCCATTAGGGATCTTGGAATGGTTTTTGATGGAGCGCTTCGCTTTGCTGAACACATTGAAGGAGTTTGCATGGACGCTCACAAATTGCTAGGTTTTATCATACGTTCTTGTAAGGATTTTGAAAGCATCGACACCTTGGTGAAGTTATACATAATGTTAATTCGTAGTAAGCTGGAATATTGTTGTATTGTCTGGGCACCTTTCTACCAGAAGCATATTACACTAATTGAGTCAATTCAAAGAAAATTTTTAAAATATTTGTACTATGTTAAATACAGAAGATATCCGGATTATAATATTTCATATATGACATTACTCCAAGAATTTAACTTTAGCTCACTTGAAAATAATCGAAAGCTAATTTCTTTGTGCCATTTATTTAAAATAGTTCACTGCATAACCGATAATCCTGAGTTTCTAGAAAAATTAAATTTTTACATCCCCCATTTTAACTCCCGCAGCTCACTTACTTTTGTTTATAATGTACCCCATACAAATTATTTGATGAATTCGCCACTTTTTAATTTATGTAGGACATACAATCATTATAATTATGCCCTTGATATTTATAATAATAATTATAGGGATTTTTGTATAATGGCTAAGGAATGCTTATTTTGATTTATTATTATTAATTTTAGCTATTATTATATACTTAATATGCACGTTCCGTTCGTACTTTCCTTAAAATAGAAATAACCTTATAAATGGATTGTAATCTGCTAGGTTAATAAATAAATATTATTATTATTATTATTATTATCTACATAGGTTTATGGAAATTCCTACTATACTGGATTACACCGAAGAGATTGGATCATATTCGAACACTATTTGAGCATAATATATTAATATGACTAGATATGTATATATTAAGGAGAAATATATTGTGATTTAATTTAAAAGTGGGAAAGCTTGAATTATATGTTTATTTTAATACTTAATTTAACTAGGAATTTATTGGAATTATCGCACTAAATATATTTAACTGTACATTATATGTATGTATATAATAGATACATTATACGAGATTTGTTAGAGAAGTTGTGTAGCTTCTTTATTGGAAAAACTTTTAAATATAGGATTAGTTTATTTTAGAAGATATTGTTAGTTTTGACGATAGGATTCAGTCAGGAGACCTTGGAGACCTATTGAAAGGTCTCCAAGTACCACTGGTAATTTTTTTCAATTCTTTTATCAGAACAGTAAGTGAAAAAAAATTCCATATGGTTAAAATATTTAGACGTAAATCTTTAAATCATTTACTTCGAGTTTCAGAATAATTTCGAAAAATCTTAAAAAAACGCAGGTTTTTTGAACCTCTATAATAAAGTGTGTTTTCGAAAAGATGAACTGAAATAGTTCGAACAGGAAGTTACCGAGACAATTTAGGAAACAAAGGCGAGTATAAAAACTACAATATACGCAAATTACCTGTTCTTTAGGCGTTCGTTTGTTTCTGTCTGCATCCTGCTTTTGCCCGCGGTAATTTGACTACAACAGTCTGAATAAACCTGGCAAAAATTCAACATTTTTGCGTTGAAAATATAGGAAATCAAAAGTTTTAATCTTAAAAATTACAAAGAAATGCTCATTAACATTTTTTTTGTCTGACGTGTATCAACTAACTTACGTTAAATGTTGATGTAATACCTACAAAATTTTAGGATGCTATTTAAAATTGAAATTTTACGAAAAATTTCAACACTTACTTGTCAAAGATGTTCTTCCCAACAAACAGCACTCTTTTTAAAAAATCCCACGACACTGTAACCAAAAAATTGCGACAATCGCGAACGGTAGGCCAAATCCGAATTTAAACGCACCCGCTCCCATTTTAGGGTTCATCAGAATATCACACGCAATGATGATTCGATGATTCGATCTCGGTAATAATAGACTAGGGAGAATTAAAGTCATTACACGTTCATGATGTCACGAAAATCTTCACGCTCGAGCGGATCCAATACGCGACGCGAAATGCAACCATGACCGCAACTTACACGGCCGTATCACAATGTTCACATTTTATTCACGAACTACCATAAGAAAAGCTCGGATTGCCGATGGAGTTATGCAATAGTATCGCTTGTGCTCTTTGGTTATGTTGAAAGTAAGTTGTAGGTGGGATAATTTGGTTAAATGGCGGAAATATTATTTGTTACGTATTTTTGTCTTATATCTAGTAAAGATTTAACGCGTCATATACAGTCCTGTAAAAAAGTGACGAGAACACCCTGTATAGTCTAAACTCGTAAATATACATGCATAATTTTAGCGGTACATAAAGATTTGCTCTAGATAAATTGATGCAATGAGTTTCGAGTTATTCTATAGCTGAATTCGGCATGGAAACCGAAGCATGCTTTGTGCGTAATGGAAGGCCGTTTGCGTTACCTGAGCGAGTTTGAGCGAGGAATGGTTGAGGGTATGCACATGACAGATGTATCCTTCTCTGAAGGAAGGAGCCGTCTCGAGTGGTCGTTGTCAGCAATAGAATCAGCAAGAACGTACGCGCCTTCAGACGCTAGCAGGACGGCTGCGCGTAACTATAGTACGCGGGTACCGCGCCCTTGTGTTCAGCACTATAGCTTCTCGTATATCTTCCTCAAGGTAACTCGAAGTTTGGCCTGCAGGAAGGGAAGGCGTATTCACTACGCAAATGTCACTACAGCATAATGTCCTATTTATGCAAGATCCCTCACCATTACAATCGGTCAGACCTATTTTTAAGAAGATGGTGTTGAATTCCATTCTCTTTATGATTAATATATGTTTTTTTGACCTAGAATTGATAACGAGACTTAATTAAATACCAATTTATTCCATAACATATAATAATATGAATTCCATTCTCTTTTATGAAAAAAAACTCAAGCACTCGAATCAAAATTCCTACCGCTATAACTATTCCACGATTTCGCAAATTAAACGACCAAAACTTTGAATTAAGGTGTAAAATAGAATGTATATCGAAAGTAATTAGTACATTGCTTCTTATACTCTCGTTAAGAAATATCTACAAGGATATCTGCCATTTAACTGAATTATTCCATAATTTAGTTAAACTCGACCCTGTAGATGTTATGTGTATGTATGTGCTTAGCGATTTAATGCACTAGACACAGATACGGAAAATGGACGCCTACCGCGTACAACTGGTACCGGGTTTTGTGGTAGAGAGCGATAGAAAGAAAGATCATTGCATGAATGTCGTTCCGTACAGCATAAGTAGTCATTGTGGATATCTATTCCGGTAGTAACATAATAGCGTAATATTGTGACATTGCGTAATTGTGAAGCGATGCGTATAGCATATACAACAAACGTGTGGTCGGTTGTACAAAATGTTCCGTTATAATTTCTTTTCCTGTTTCGTTTATGTCATTGTGTTCGCACGTCTCTAATATTTTATTATGAGGAAATTAATTAATGTGCTAATCTCGGATTAATTTATTTTTTTAATGTCGTTTATGGGAAAATTTGGGGATAATAAGGCATATATCGAATAACATATTATGTTGTCGATTAATCTTTCTTAATGCTTCACTAATACGGCTACAGTAACTTTATATTTATAAACAGAATTTCATAAATAGCATGACTGAAGCAAATTGCAGTTTTATAGCTGTATATTAAGTGTTCTATTTTGCAATTCGTAAAGTTTCAACGTAACAATATGTTTACTACAATTGAAATCAAAAAAGGCCATGATATTGGAAAACGATATTGTATTTATAAAATATTTAACTAGAGCCTACCACCTGGATAGAATTACCAGACTTGTACTTTTATAAAAGTAAATGTGTAAAAAGTCTGTAACCATATTATAGTAAGTAAAATTTATTGAATTGTTTTGAACCGCATTTGCATAGAGTGTTTCCACCCAACAAAGCCTTATTTGTCGTAAGATTAAAAACATCTATTAAGCATTTTTATTCCCATCCCACGTGTGACAATTTTGCTCCTTTCTCTTCTATTTATAGGTATCCTTTGAGTTTCATTCCATGTGATATCACTTTTCTTCAAAACTGTTTCGTTTTTTCCTTATTCTTTATCCTGTCTCTCCTGGTTATGGCCTTTACTTTTTTTCTTTCATGTAGGTAAATAGCTTGCTTTTTAATCTACTCAACAGGATCCGTATCGTGATACTATACGTTAAGTTTAGTTTTTATATTGTTTTCTGGACTAATTTTTGTTTTCCTACTTACTTACTATCTCTACGTTTCACCGCTAATTTAAATGGTTTCTTCAGGATCAAAAAGTGTGTAGGCGATACCAGAAGGTCACGATAACTCAACATATTAACCATGCCAGAGGAGAAAACCTTCTGGTGGGTGTTGTTTGGAATAAACTGTAGCATCCACGGCAAGGATTTCTTATATCTTTAAAACTTGCAATCGATTAAATGATGTTCAAATATTGCTTCTTTCTAAATGAAAAAACGACTTATATATTTATAATAAATCGTTGAAAATGATGAGGATGATAATAATATCTTTGCTTCTTGACACTAATCCTCTTTTGTTAAACGTACTGAATTGGTATTTTATTGAATAGTTTAAAACATTTTTAATACATCCATTTCACTAACAAATTTGTACGACAACCTTTTCCTGTAGACTACCTACTCATTTGGATTAGTTTTTCAGGTTAGCAAATTGCTATTCATGTTAAAAATTTACATGGATTGAAGTGTTTTGGAGTTGATGTTCCTGATAGTCTCCAATTAGTTTCCGTCCTAGATTTTTCAAAAACTCGTGCCTAATGGTGGTGTAATTTTTGTATTATTTATGTAAACAATTTCGGGACTTACTCTTGCGGTTTTATGAACCGAATTTAATCTCGTCAAGAGTCATCGCCGAAAATTTCATGAAATGTCTTCCGTACCTGTAAGCTTATCCAATGTGTGAACGGCCCCTTTCGTCAAATTGTAAAATGTCACAATATCAGGTTTTTGTTTGCCTCTGGTGGTTTTTTCTCTTAACTTGTGATACTATCGTTATTTGTTTTTGAAATCCAAACATATGAGTATTTCAAGGTAGAGGTCTTTCTTTTATAGACACTATACATGACGGCAATTTGTTTTTAATTTTTACGCACAGTTCTGACAGATATTAGACGGTGCTCTACAAACAATAGATGCATTAAATTGTAACTGATGAACTAGTTATGGAAAGTAATATTGCAACCACTCATTGCTACTGCTACTATTCAATCAAAGACCTATATCTTTGGGTTTGACACTTCTTCTGAAAGGTTTAAAAATACCCAGTCTCAGTCAAACCAAACATATTTGGACAGTTTAGTTGGGATATACTGGACAGTTGCTATCAAACTTTACCAATTACTCATTGATGTTGAAATATATTCTACGAAATGTTTGCAATTCGAAACAAATGCATTAAAAATTGTCCTAATCGATACTGGTTTATCCAGTGTGTCTTTCTTCTTCCTGGTTTCAAAGTTGTCAAAAGGTTAACAACACAAAAAACACACTCAATCGTTGAGGAGTTATAGCCTTCCTGAATATCAGTACCCTTGTATCATTAGATTCCAGCTTCCACCTTTTATTGGTCTAAGAGATGAGACGTAATTAGTATATCTCTGAGCCTATCGGACCTCACAAAAGTTCCCAAATGTAAACTACTGATTTTGACTAAACTGTACAAGCTTACAAGCTCAAAAAGTACTTTTGGATTATATCTCTCTCCAATAGTTGCAAGCTAAGTACAATTAACCTCTTTAATTATAATATAGTTAGATAATCTTGCACTATCTGGTACTTATACGCATGGTAGTTTTCACCGGAGTGACATTTTGGGCAGAAGAATTTAAACGTAGTCGTACAAGCGTAGGAAACGATGAGTGTTCGGGACTCCAAAAACTACTGACTATAACATCGTTAAAGATCATCAAATAATGTTAAATTATCGTCGAATTAAAGTGAGAGAGCTGGGATAGGTTATGAACATGTCCAAAGAACGTATTTATCACATGTTCAATCAACATTTAGGCATGAGAAAGCTGTCCGCGTGCTGGCGAAAAATGTGTTCGCATGAACAGTTTCAATGCTATTTAGACGCAATAAATCAGAATTGTAATGCCGATTAACTACTGTAGATGAAACTTGGATACACCATAAAGGCCTTCACGCCCGGAATAGAAAACGAAATGGAAAAGCTATTTTTTCTGCTGGGAAAGTCGATTATCTTTTGAAATAGTCAGGAAATTTCAAAATTATCTTCCAACAGGAAAGAAAACATTGCAGGAGCATACTACGCATCATTACTTGACAAGCTAAAGGCAAAAATTGCTGAGAAATTGACACATTTGCAGAACAAAATTGTTTTACCAAGACAATATGCCATCTCACACCTTATAATGGTTGCCATGACGAAAATCCACGAATTATTGTTTGAACTGCTTAACCGCCCTCCTTACTTGCCAGATCTAGTCTCAAGCGACTTCTTTTTGTTTCCTAATATAAAAATTGCGCTCGGAGAACAGAGATTTTCGTCCAATGAAAAGGCCATCAACTTCATTGAATTCCATTTTAAACAATTCGAGCTAATAAGCACTCTGACAGCAAGGCCCACAATCAAAACTTATGGTGAAAAAAATATTAACTTTTATTAGAAAATATTAAGAAAACATGAAATGGAAAGTGCATTAGAATAAGAAGATCTTTTGGTTTTGATATCAGTGTATTCTTTCTCTTTCATTTATTTAATTTGTAAATGTTCGAAAATTTTTTCGTAAATAAATAAAACTTTCGTTTTCCATATCAACATGAATTGGAAAAATAAGTTAGTAAACAAAATACAGTTCATTGCAGAAACGTACATTTCTTCTCTTTATGGTTCAATAAACAAAATTGCCGTTTTCAGGAGTAAAGGTAATTCGTAGATAATTCATGATAAGTCCTCGTATGGTGTGGTTAATTAAGAGAGGCAATTACAGTACATATCTTCCGAAAAATTATGTTACTATTATACATAAGTTACACATATTATTTAAGATTTATTATTTTTTATAAAGGAAAAGTAAACAGAAATTAATTACTACAAATTCACAAACCATTACGGACACGCGTATATAATTTAAATTTTTCACAGATAATATGCCATAACATTTACAGTTCTCGTTAAATTTAAAATCCACTCATTATGTATAAGTATAACGTTGCTGAAATGCCGGTAGATTTTAGAAAGTAATATAACTTGATGAAACAGGATAAATAAAAGTAGGTGTAGCGCAAAACTGGCAGGAAATTGATCTAGCAAACGATCCGTGAAAACATAATAGAACTTTGCCCTGTTATAGATTTTAATAAAAAATCGATTAGTCGTTACAAATTATACGTGTATTAATTATATTTTTTAATCATTTCGTTGTGTTTAAAGTTCTCTTGAAAGTTTAAACTTGGAAATCTTCGTTCAACATATCTGAAAATATCTCTATTATTATTGTAATTGCTGTGTGTTTACAAACATCTATATTCAATTTTAAATAAAGGTTTCTCCTTCTCAAAATAGATACTGAATATAAATTTTATTATTTCTAACAGGCGTATAATTTTTTATACACATTCTTGTCGGATGTAAATTCCTACATAGGAATAGAAAATTATGTTTTTTCAAACTATTAAAAGAGCTGTAAGTAGGTGTATAAATACATAAAACACTCGTGACACTTATTCACATAAATATTATACGCATAGAAAGTTTAATTACCTACACTAGAGTGACTGCTGGAGGTAATATTGTATGAACGTAAAAGCCTAAATGGTTGATTTATCGTTAAAACACGTACATATTGTGTGGTTTCTTATTAAATCATTATTCATTTTCATGCGTGTTGATGTTGAAATTAGGGGAAGGTCGTGTAAAACGATGATAGTAAGCTTTTGTATTTTTTGGGAGCTTGTGGTTGTGACCTGATCTCTTTATTCATTGCTAAACAAATAAAATGTCCATCTTCATCGCACAGGCGTGTCATATAGCGACTGACAAAACAATTTATAAAACATACATGATATTTTTTTAAGACACAAGTCCAACTATTGACAGATTAAACAAGAGTACCAAGTCTCACTTTTTGTTTTTAAAATACAGAACTTTCTTGTCTATTGTCTGCTTCTGGTTTTCAACTCTTTTGTTTTTTGTCCGTTTTCTTTTCTTTGGCTCCTTTATCAGCTTGTTTATTCCCCAAAGCCTCTTTGACAGGATGAGCTCAATGGTTTCAGAATAAGACGGTTCAGCTATCTCAATGTCTATAGCAGTCCATAGAGACGACTATTTTAAGATCATCCTATAGTCTTTCTGTTGATATCGATGGTAAAACGTCTGCAGCCTTTCACAATATTATTTACTATGGCAATCACATTAAAAAGCTCAAGAACATGTTTAATACTGGTAGTCATTATCTGCTCTACTACAGGCAGGTTTGAAAGGGTCATAGGAAGTGACGTCCAGCAGAGTAATGTGATTTTCTCGATACGTATATTCGCAAAAAGTAGTGTAACATGTAATAAACGGTTATTCATTAGCAATAGAATGGATTCTTCTTTGCTAGATCGTATATGTATTATGAAATGTTATCATTACTGGACAAAAGTTTTACATTCATTCTCACTGGTACATTAGACACTCCTGAAAACGTAATGGCGTAATAATCAACACTACTAAAACAGCATACAATATTCACGTTTGTACCCCTTCTGTTAATAACACCTTGATGACTCAGCGGTTTCTTTTTGGACTTCATATAGATAGAGCCTTAGCAAAAACACATTATATATTTGTGTATGTTCATACCTCTTGCCAATAAAGATGTATATATAGAGATTACAGAATGCTTGGATATTGGTTTTTTTTTAAAGCAGCCAATGCAGCCGCTAAAGTAGCTTTTGACTTTGAAAGAGATAATTCGATATTTGGTCACAAACCTTTGTATAAGGGCTTTAAGTACTAACTTCTTTTCTTGGTGAGGTATTTGCAAGGTCTCAGCGTAATCAAACGCGATTCTTGATCATTTATTTCTTATCCTAAGCTATTTTATCCAAATTCTGTATATATATGTACATAGTGGTTGAAGCTCAAAAGCTGGTCCTCAATAAAAGTAGGTCTGAATCGTCCAGTACTTATTGGTAGAGTGTCTCCTAAATATTTTTTAGTGCAAAATCATAATGTAGCTTCTCGTAAACGATACTTTTTAGTAGACGTATTCATCGTACAACCATTATTCACTTTCTTTATGGTATCAGTCATTGTTTCAAGGGACATTTGTCCTCCGCTGGTATTGTTTAGGTATCTTACCTACTGCAAGCTAAACCAATTAACTAAGTTAAGATGATATATGAATAGATAAGCTAAGATGACAAACAAGCCATTTTGTGAGTTTGATGCACTCAACAAGTTATTCGGAATTACCCCTTCCAATTCAAACATAAACAAAGATTTTAACAAGTGTTCAACAAGATTATTTATTGGCTATCACAGAAATAATCAATTTGCCAGACAGAAATTCCATTCCTAGATTGATTTAAGTCTGCCAGAGAACAAGCATATTAGTTTCAGTCAAAATAGAAGAATTTGAAATATATTGGTTAGCATTTTAAAATCTTGATACTAATTGCGAAGAAACACTTGAGTACATTAATAATCTTAGAAAAAATTATCTGTAACATAAATATATCAAGTTCGTCATGTATGCTCGTGTTCTTTTTTTATTTTCGAATACTTATAAATCTGAAAAATTTAACAATCATTTTGAAAAAAATGACCAATTTTGATTTATCGAATTTGCCACCTTCTGGTTGGCAAAAAACTGCTACCAACGTAGAAAAACCAGATCGATTTAGATATTATAGAGAGAATAGTAGGAAGTCCAAACATTAATACAAACCGATTTGCATCAGATTCATCAAGTGAGTGAAACATGAGTTCACAGAATTAAAAAAAGGAAAAAACTCACATGTATAACTTTCAAGCAATTCAATAAAGAATTGATTCAGACAAGGGTATGTCACTTTTCTGTACACTTTCTTAGATAAAATCACGTTCTATTTATATAAGACTATACAGCTATACTATATAGCTACAATTGCACGTGTTGATCAACAGATAATTCCTACTACGGAAGTTCATATGCGAAAATGGACAAAATCGAGCATCGAGTCGTCATTAAATATTTGTTTTTGAAAGGTAATAGACCAACGCAAATTAAAGATGAGTTGGACGCTGTAGACAAATGTCGCACGAATTTGTCGAGTGACGTTGAGATGATCTATTCTCGAATACTCATCGACACTAAGACGAACGCTCGAAATAATTGTCGATTGGTAAGTAGCGGCAACAGCGCTTTAATGGATATAAATGTGCATCTACTATATCGATTGATGAAATATTGCTCATACTCACTCACACTCAGTCATACTTGTGCGAGTTCCTGTCATCAACGTAACGTCAAAATTACATCTTTTTTTTTGTAATTATTGTGAGTACTTACAATGGATAAATAAAATAGTATTGTAGTAATGAGCAAAAGATTGTACTGGTAGAGTTTTCTATTGCAGCAAGCATGATTCCTTCTTCCATGTTTGCCATTTTTACTTTATGTCAGATATATAGAAACGAGACACTACAATACATACTCATATTAATACAGTTAAATAGAATAAAATGCATAAAAAAATTACCGAAATCACTTATGTATAGGTGTGTGTGGGGTAATGTGAGGTAATATGAGCATAGTAGGTAATATGAGCATGGGAAAAGACGAGGTATAAAATGTTTCCAAATATAGCCTCTACAAACATGATCATGTTAAAAACACAAATTATTGTACAGTACTTGATAAAGAATTTTATTTTGCATGATAAAAAATATTCATGTTGGTTGAACTTTGATAATTACGAAAAATATCTGACATTCACTTAACGTGCTCATATTACCCGACATTACCCTATATGACAGCAATATTTTCACTAATTTATAATATACTATATTTACGCCACCAAGTGTAAACAAGTAGCACTATTGTCGCATAAGATTTTGTATGTCGAATGGTTGTTACCCACTCGCTGAAATCTCGACTAAAAATTGTAGCACACGACATTCAAGAATACGACTGCGCACATTTCATTCGACATTTGACTTGTGTCGCATGCGACATTCATCATTCGCGATTCGAGAATCGGACCCCTGTGCCATCATTTACAATAGTGAAATTTCTGGGCAGCAGAATCTAAACGTCGCCGTACAAGCTCGGGAAGCGATGAGTGTTCAAGACGCCCAAAAACTATAACCATTGACTATAACATCACTACAGTTCATCAAATAGTACTAAAAGACAGCCGAACTAAAGTGAGAGAGATAGCGAAGGTTATGAACATATCCAAAGAATGTGTTTGTCACATATTGATCCAAGATTTAGGCATTAAAAAGCTGTCCGCGTGTGGGGTGCCACACTAACTCCGCCACTATACGCCCGAAGAAACCTATTTCTTCGGCTGGGAAAGTGATGGCGACTGCTTTTTGGGATATTCATGGAGTTATCTTACCGATTATCTTCAAACAGGAAAACCCAATGCAGGAGCATACTACGCATATTATTTGACACGCTAAAGGCAGTAATTGCTGAAAAACGACCACATTTGCCGAAAATAATTTTATTTTAAGACAATGCGCCGTCTCACACCTCAGCAGTTGCCATGGAAAAAATCCACAAATTACGGTTTGTAGTGTTTAACCACCCCCTTATTCATCAGATCTAGCCCAGAGTGACTTCTGTTTGTGCCCTAATTAAAAAATTGCGCTCGAATAACAGACATTTTCATCAAATGAGGAGGCCATCACCTTCGTAAACTGTTATTTTGCAGAGAAAGACGCCGAGTGCTATTTGGACGGGTTGAAGAGATGGGAACATCGCTGGGATAAGTGTGCATGTACAATTACAAGGAGACTATGTAGAAATATAAAAATAAATTTTAGGAAAAAACGACTTGTGTCTTTGTTAGGGCGGAAACTTGTCAGAACACTCTCGTATATCTCTGATTTTGGCCTTCTGCAACTAATCAGCTGCGTTTGTTTACTATTATTTATAGCAGTCAAATCCTGGAACTTTATCAACTTTCACTTGTACACAATTCATCTTGAATTTTCAGCTACATTGTTATATACATAGAATAAAGAAAGATATCAGCCCACTTTAGCTACATTTGGGCCCTAAATAGTTAGAAATTTTTTATGAAGGAAAAGGATAGCTAAGTAAGGTTAATTATGTTGTTGTGCATAGGTTTTAAAATGAAATAATGAAACATTTTTATCCATTTTCATAGAGGTAGATTAGGTAGGTCGTTTGAATAAACTTCTTACTTTAAATAGCATCAGTGAAATAAATTTAAAGCGATTGTGTCATTTTACTACACAACCTAAGATATTAGTCTATACAGCGTAATTCATTTGTCTCTGAAGTTAGCATATAACTAATTTCCAACTCTAATCGTTAAATGCAAGGCACACATCGTCTTATAAAATAATCTAGAAAATTATAGCTTAAAATTAAATTTAACTTTTTAATTTTCAATTTATTGTTATATTTCTTATTGCTTCCTGCTTCGTTTCTCATACATACAACTTATGCTAATCATGCCACAATACATCATTAACGATGAAGAAGTTCATCAGCCCAATAATACATAGATATGTATGTAATGTAATATAGATTACATTATACTATGCACTTATTCAGTCACAGAATCCTATTCGTCATTCATCCATTTGACTTTACCCTCTGCAACGTTCGCTCGAATGATTTTACAGATGTAATGCCGTTCTTAACAACGTACAGCTAACGACTTTCTATTCATAGAGAGGAGCGCTCCTAAAGCTCGTAAAATCGTATCCCACATCGTCAACCGTTGGTGATTTCAATGCCGGATTCCGGCGTTAGTCTTTACACGCTATGCTTGGTCTACCGTTGTATGTTTGTTTCTCGGACGGAGATTCTTTTACCAGTATAACAACACCATACGTGGACACATGCGGCGGTATGTTATGCTAACAATTGGCTAGGCGGTTGGTTGGTCCTTGATTTCTCTTCGGCTATTTCTTGTGATGATGTCTATTATATCAGCATATGGATGGAAAATAAATACAAAGTAAAATTTAATGAAATACTTGTTAATTATTTTTACTGCATAGTATATTTTGTTGAATTGAATTGTAATTAGAGCAAACAAAATATTACGGAACTCATCGAACGTTTATTGTAATGCTTAAGAACTGTAAAATGTTTGAACCATAATTATTATTTAGAACAAATTATTAAAGAATTGTATTTATGAGGTAATTGAAAGTAATTGTTTCTATAGCGACAATGGTAGTAGCACTGCACACTCAAGAGCCTCAGTCTCTCGATCACGGAACCATAAAATTTCTAAAGCAAGGTTTCAAAAAAATAGTTAAAAAATACCAACTTTGACTGGCCCAAAAGTTTCAGTTTTGTTTCAAGAAAACAATGTCAGAAATTCAATAAGAAAGCAAGAAGTCACAGAGGCAAGTTTGTTGTTAGATTTTATTTTCTCTTTTTGGAATTTTTATATGAAATTGTGATTTCTAGATATATAAGCAGTTGATAATAATAGTTCGGAGAAACTTTCTATCAGAAGAAACATTTTGCTGACTTCGATAAAGAGCTTGTAGCGAAGTTTCAAGCTTCAAGGCAATTACAATTCAACGAAAGACGAAGAAAATGAAGTAGAAATGAAATAAAAGCACCTCAAATAATTGCGTTGAAATGAAATAGAAGCGCCTCAAATAATTGCGTCGAAAATAATTGACATTTTGGTAGCATTACAGAAAATTTGGCATTTTCGCCTTGCAATACGGAAGTAAAGGAAACGTTCAAGAATATTGTAAATATTTGTCAACTGTATACAAGAAATTTCGAATTTGTTCTTAAGAAGAAACTGTGGAGACTTTGTGAAGTAATCAGATTTGGTACTTTTGATCCTAAGATCATGTTGATTTCTTGTGTTGTATTTATTATCATTTGTTTCTACTTTATAAATGTTAGTCACGGAAAGAAAGCCTGGATGTTGATCACTTTAATTTATTATCCACAATTCTTCCTAAAAATATAGTGTTTTCATTTAAATTTACAATTTACTGTACTGCGAATAAGAAAAATCGCTAATTTCTCTACAAGGTATCTAGTATTTTGATTAGAAAAGTAAACACACTATGTTATGGATATTTAGTATTAACGAATTTCCGTTATAATAGTGCTTAAATCTCTTAACTACATTTTCAATGCTTTTTGCTTCTGATTGCCTTTTGATTCTCAACAGCCACCATGTTCAAGTAAATCGTTGACATAAAGTATGAAAACAAAAGGTCCCGACACGGTTACGGTATGTGCAGATAATGATGGAAATTTCTTACGTGTGAAGGTAACAACTTTACATTTAGAAATGTTAAACAATAGTTATCGACCAATTGGAGACATTAGACAAGTTTGATTGAAGATTTGTGCAGTCCTTTTTACCACAATTTATAGTAGTATAGAAAAAATCTTGACCTCATCCGCAAACATTAAAATCTGACTGCCTACACAATCCGGCAAATCATTAATGAAAAGAAGAAAGAGTAAGGGTCCTAAGTTAGAACCTTGCAGCACCCCGAATGTAATAACATCGCTGCTGAATGAAAAACCGTTGTAGGATACATAAAAAGAACGGTTCATTAAATATGATTGTATCAGCCGAAGTGAGTCATCGAATCCCGAAAGACGAAGTTTTTGTAGTAATGGTCAATGCGATCGAAAACCTTTGCCATATCCGTATAGATGACGTCTACCTAACCCTGAACATCTATGTAGAGTTTCTGACACATACTGCGAGAAGTGAGCAAGGTTCGTTACCATAGATCTCTTAGCTACAAACCTTCAGTTTGTATCTAACTTCTACTGATGAATGCGAGGTCACAGCAGTTATAATATAATTGCTGTCTATCAGAAGGTAGTTTTTCGACGACTTTAAAATTTTCTAAAATCATTCCCATATTTAAGAAAAGGGGATATATGCGACTTTAGTAGCTATCGATCTATTTCTCTTCCTTCTGTATTCTCATGCCAGGCACGTCGACATGTGACGCAATACACCATGCTTTGAATTGTGTACATCAAACCTTGGAGCAAAAGAGCATGGCTTCCGCCATCTTTTTCGATTTATCTAACGCCTTTGACATCGTTGATCACTCATTACTCCTCGCTAAACTTAAATCACTGGGTGTCAGGGGCGTTGCCTAAGATTTATTTGCCTCATTCTTGGCTAACAGAGAGACAATAATAAATGTTGTGGGTGAAATGAATCGTATGCGTATAGAACTCTTCTACGATAGATATTTCGCGTGGCATTCCTCAAGGATCAATTTTGGGACCAGTCTTGTTCTTGCCGTATATTAATGTCTTGTCTTCCTGCGTTTTGGTACATGATACGATACGATGATACTAGTTGTATTTTCTCTGGAGCGTCTATTGTTGATGTGTTAGTCTTAAGTATAGCATCGCTGATAATATGGGAAAATGGTGCAGTAATAACGGGCTGAAATTAAATCGAAACAAAACTACCGTGTTAAGCTTTAGTTCGCTCTCCCATAACAATTATGACAAGTTAGATATTCAATTGGATGGGGAGTCTATACCAGAGAATGACTGTGTCAAATTTCTGGGCTTAGTAGTTGACCCATTCCTAAAGTTTGGACAACATTACACGGCGCTTCATGGTAGGCTGTGTTCGGCAGTGTGTGTTAGATATCTAAGAAATAGTGTAAACTTGCAGTCACTTACACAATTCTACTTTGCGTACGTTGAGTCGCGCCTCCGCTATTACATAGTCTTTTGGGTATACTCAACTGCGGCGAAGAGGTTGCTAATACTCCAGAACAAAATAATTCGTTGCATGATGGGAGTAACGGCTACGAGGTCATGTCGCCCCCTATTTAAGCAACTTAACATACTACTAGTGTTGATGATTTATAAATGTAATGTAAGAAAGTTGTATTAATAATCGCGATATATACAGTAACATGACAACATGAAACCGCATCGATCTAATTGTACCACTTCATCGGACAAAGCGCTTTGAACTCTCCCCAAGATATCTGGCTATTGTATTGTACATCAAGCTGCCAGATAGTTAAAAAAGTATTCTATATAAAAATCAATTTAAAACAGAGTTAAAAAAGTACTTGTTTTCGAACGCGTACTACACTGCGGAGGAATATTTAAATCATTGAATGCATTTTGCATGTCTTTCCTGGCAAATTCTTTTAATATCGTAAACATGTATTGCTTTAGGTTTTATTTTATTTGTATGTAGATTAGACCAAAGGTCAAAGACCTCGGCATAATTTTTGATTCAAAACTTTCATTTCAAGACCACGTGGATTTCATTACTCGCCGTGCTTTTAGAACTTTGGGATTTATTTGTAGAATCACTAAGCCTTTTAAGGATCATAAATGTCTTATTACCCTTTTCAACGCGCTTGTGGTTAATAATCTGCTGTATGGCTCTGTGATGTGGAACCCCATGTATAATGTTTACATTGATAGAGTTGAATCGGTACAAAAACATTTTTTTTTAATTTTTGACAAACAAATTTTTTTTTACAAATTTATAGTTTATTATTTAAAGCATAGAAGGGTAGTTGCAGATCTATTGATAATATATAAAATTGTTCATAATAATTTTGATTGTGACTTGCTCTCCCAAATGAGTTTTAGTGTCTGGAGGCTACACACATAAAAACGTATTCTTGGGCCAAAGATGTAGACTTCTTTGAATATATTTATTTGAAACAAATAAATATTTTCTTGCCAATAGAAAATATATTAAAATCAAAAAATTATGTTTACTTGACTAAAATAAATGAGTTTCTTAAAAATCTATTATAATCAAGTAAATATTTTCTAGAATGAAGACCTCATTTGAAGTGGGGATGTAGTGTTGCGAATATCAGTAAACGCCAAGTGGCCAACCTTCAATTATTGATTTGCTGTGCGAAAGTTACGTGAATGTGTCAAACATTGGTTCCTCTTTAATAAATGGTAATACACACCGCGAATTTTATTATCTTGGTAGAAGTTGTATCAAACACTGGTTTGTTGAATTATACGCAACTATTGATACTACTGGTTAATTTTAGGTTAGATTCTCATTTTAATCTGTTTAAGTACTCTTAAGATATAGTATATTGTTTATAAAAGATCTCTTCTGCAAGTGTTAATGTGCTTAATATTTCAACTAATATCTAGAAATATATTTTTAGTTAATTAGGCAAAGGTGTCGTTATGTTATCTAAGCATGTTGGAACTAAATAAAATGTTGTATTTATATTTAATTCATTTTATAAAATAGTGTTTCTAAAGGTGTTTTTATGATTTAAAAATTCAAACTCTAATTGGCATAGTGTTAAATTCGATTTCTTTTTGTGCTTCAAGAGGCTTGCATATTATGTAATTAAAATATAGGTAACTGAAAAAAGATAAAATTTTGAAAAAGTAAATTCTCTTCTAGTTAACCTAATAAATAATTTATATTTCTATTGTGAAATATGTAGCAAATACTATATCATTACTAGGTTAACTTAAGTGTACATGTATATTATATAATATGTATGTATATACAACATATCGTATGTGTAATTAGTATATTGAATACAATAAGTAAGTCTTGTCTTAAATAATTTAGGGTCATATTTATAGTTCGTGCTTCAGGCTGTGCCGATGCATGAGCACACGATTTTGACATGAATGTCATTAAAAATGTGTCAAAATCGCGTGCTCAAGCATCGACACAACCTGAAGCACGAACTATAAATATCGCCCTTAACTCCTCGCATTTAATATCAATCCTCAAGTATTTATTTTATCCAAGAACAACATAAGTACTTGCAACAAGAATGAGATTCTTAAATGAAGAAAATATAATATTTCTGATAAGCAAAAATTACTTGGTTTAAAATATATTTATTTGAATTTCCAAGAATTTAATTTACTTGTAACAAATAGATATTTTCTTGCGTATATACGAACCTACCGTTTACTCGATTCAAGTAAGATTTACTTAATCCAAGAAACTACTTCTATGTGTGTAGATCCTGCGCGACTTTCCAACTAATAACTCAAAGAACCAACATGGGTATAAACTCACCGTTTTATCGAATGTGTTATAACTACAACAGTTTCGCGGGTAGTTTAGATATTTTTAACTTGTCGCTGTCTGCATTCAGGAGTTCAGTGATCGATCTTTTTCAGGGATAGACTTTTCTGTTTTTTTTTCTCTTTTTTCTATTTTAAGGTATACTGTTAATCCTACCACACTTTCATTTTACTTACTGCTATCGCTTTTGTTAGTAATATAATTTTTTTTTTACTTTTACTTTTTCTTAAGTTAGTTCGGCCTTGGCTGATATTTTGTTTTTGTATTGTACTTGGAAATTTTTTTGGGGCTACAACCCTGTCAATTTGCCGAATATTAAATAAAATAAAAAAACAATAAATAAAAATTAGGAGTAGTAGAGATTATTTAGATTAAATATAGACATACGAGGGAGCGTTTTTATATTCGCGGAATGAGCTGGTTGTAGGGGGGTGATTAGGTGCATTGGGGGCGTGGCCTGTGCAGCGACTCATAATTAGTATAAATACGAAGTTTCATTGTTATTAGATAGTTAGTCTTTGAGCTATCGTCAACCAAGTAACATAATCAGGAGTGAAAAGTGAAATATGGAAAAAATCGAATATCGTGCCGTTATAAAGTTCCTCATCAGGCAAGGAAAATCAGTCGCGACCATAATGAATGAGATGTCATTGGTTTACGGCGACTCTTGTCCAGGAAAAAACCATGCTGTATAAGTGGCATAGTTTATTTAAACAAGGAAGGGAATCCCTTGAAGACGAGCCGAGGCCGGGCAAGAGCATTGAGGTGACCACGCCAGCACTTATCCAAAAAGTTGAAAAAATTGTACTCGAAGATGCTCGACTAAAGAAGAAACAACTCGCAGAAATGGTTGGAGTATCCGAAACAACAATTTTTAAAATCCTACACGATCATCTCGGCATGTCTAAGGTCAGCGCAAGATGGGTGTCGAGAATGCTCACGCCGCCGCAAAAACAACAGCGCGTAGAGTGTTCGCGTGCATTTTTGGACCTCTGTAATGAAGACAAGAAACTTAGGTTCATCATTATGAACCTGAGTCCAAACAAGACTCCATGCAGTGGCATAAAACGGGCACAGCACCTCCCAAGAAATTTAAAGTGTCACAATCAGCTGGGAAACTCATGGCAACGGTATTTTGGGACTCGGAAGGAATATTGTTGATTGATTATAAAGATGAAGGTGTTTCTATAACCGGAGAATATTACGTTTCAATATTAGAACGACTAAAAGAAGCCATTAAAGAGAAAAGACGGGGAAAATTGACGAAAGGTGTGCTGCTTTTGCACGACAACGCGCTCATCCACAAGAGCCGCGTTGCGTTAGCTGCCCTGCATAAGGTGGGCTTCGAAATTGTGAATCACCCACCCTACAGCCCAGACCTGGCTCCGAGTGATGTGTGAGTTGGGAGTGTGGTTTTTTTATTTCCACCCCTTATCCCCCATTCCGCGAATATAAAAACGCTCCCTCGTATGTGCATACTTTTGTAATCTTTGACAATGTCCATATACAGACTAAAGAAAACTAAAGCATACGGAAGAATAAATGCTTTTGTATAATAGTAACTCGAAGATCTTTTCTATGTTGGACATCAACGAAATAGGTCTGTAATTGACAATCTCAGATGAAGCTCAAACTTTATAGACGGGACAAATTTTAGCTGATTTCCATGTAGAAGGTTGTACTTACATAATAAGGTTTCGATAAAACTCAACGGCAATCTCTTAATAAAAAACTCGTAATCTTATCCGGGCCAGCTGTTAATTTCACTTTAAGTGACTTCATTGCCTGACAAACCTCTTCTTCTGTAAGAAAAAATTACAATTGGTTTGTAATCCACATAAGCGTTCTCGTTTAAAAGTCAGAAGAGTCTAGGAATACACTGCGAAAATGGTGGGCAAAAGCACCAACAATTGCTTGAGGTTGATCAATACGAACATTATCATTATACATGGTTCCTGGAATTCTAGTCCACGATCTCCGTGTTGCAACAAATGACCAGAAATATGTGATTATGGAGGTAACACTGCGGAGGTGTAGAAAAATTGAGAAGGAATGCACTAAATTTAGCCAACCATTTTGTGCAGGATTTCCAGTACTACACAAGCTACTGAACAATATATACCAACAAGCTTCCCATGTTTTAGAAGTTAACGCAAGCACGTTAACGTGAATATAAAAATCCAAACACATTCTTTGTTCTTTCTTGTTTATTTTGTTAAATACGAATATAGAATTACAAAATACTGTTACGGGCTTGGGTTAAACACCCTAATTTCCGAATTTAATGCAGTTAGTTTGTTATTGCGCTATAATCCAATTACATAAAAAGTTTGAAGTAAAATGTTTTTTTAACAAATTTTATTTACCGAATCAACGAAGCTTTAAAGCCATGTTAAATTCATAAGTACATTTCATAAATTAAATTAGCAAGTGGGAGAAAATTTATTTACTGGATAGACAACATAAAATAAACTGAATAACATTTAGACGAATGCTTGAAAAACAAGATGGCAACTTCCAAATTCGGTGATATTTACATATTAATCTACCTATGTTTTTTTTACCTACAGCTTAATCAATATTAAAGACATGCTACTGGATTAAACAAGACAATTTTTATAGCGTACACTGTACTAGTTTAATTTCAAACTTTCTATTTTCATTCGTTCAACTCCATTAAAAATATTGTAATGGAAAAGTGAAGGTGCATGATTGAAAAAAAAGAACAGGTTTCCGCTTTATATAATTTCCTCGTGAATAAAATTATACAAATACAAATTCGACGCGCTCAATTTTTTGAGAAATTAATTACGACAAAAAAAACTGTACCTACACATATGTATAAGTTTGGATGTATATTCTCGAAACACTAGAAGATAATACCTAGTCAGCCTACTAGGAGCTATTAATTTAATAACAACTGGATTATATTATACTACGGATTAATATTTAAACAATGAATCTCCTGTATTCTTGATTCAAATCTAAAAGAGCTACGACGTCGATGAATAATGCAACAGCACAATCTACATTTTATGATTGAACCACACTTATATTCAAGTGCGTGTATTCCCTTTCGTGTTTTTCCTCTAGCATTTTGTACATCGATAATAGAGCTTGTAATAAAATCAAAGCGCTGCTGCCGTGCTATTATATTGGCCGCTTATGTATTTGTAATGAAAAAGATGCGAATGTTAAATAACCAGTATCGGTTTGATGTCGGTTGTGGACCTGTTTTTTTGTTTTGTTTTTTGTTCGAGGTTTCACCTTCTGCCACGACCATTGTCTCTATTTACTTAAGCTAGTTGAGTTTACTGATGCGTAAAACCACTTTATGTGGCTAAGATAATTTTTAAAACTTATAAAATTATACCAATTAAATTCTAACTTAACTAAAATACTTTTTTTGTGTGTAAAATTTTCTGTCAAACAGGATCCTCTAAAATTTAAAAATATTGACCACCTAGAAGAACCTATTAAAAATTATTTTATTTAGATTCTATCGAGTTAGCGCCACTAATATACTGTACTGTGATTGATCGAAATATCCCCGAGATCTCTGGTTTGATCGTTAAACTTTAACTAAGGAGCGTCCCTAACTGGTTTATAATCTAACGAAAGGTAGATGTATGTAGATAAAGATATCATTCGGCGAAAGTCAACATCTCCTCAGAGCTATATATAACATTGATGATGAATGAATGCACGTATCAAACATAATTATACTAACAATTTAAAATCGATAAATCTAATTTCTACCTACATCTGTATTAAATTTTGTAAAAGAAATTCTTAATTCACACATCAGCTACTGTACGTATCTTTAGCATATACTCCGACGATGAATATTCAACATACAACACTTGTTCGCATTAAAGCCATCAATGCAGATCGAAATCTAATTTATTCGATCGGATCTTTCTTTTTGCTCCTTCCGAATTCTTCGATCCCTAGGGCCACTTCCATCACAAATTATGATATACTATACTATACATTATGTTGTGTCGGGTATATACGTATATTATAGTCGCTTCAATCGTCGGGAATGTGCTGCATTCTCTATCTGGCGATGATTGACAAATTAATGATAGTATATTTATGATCTGATACATTAAACAGCCGATCATTTGTCATAATCAGTTCTCAGCTATGGAAATAGGGAAAGATATGTGGACTCACATGATCGCAAATGCCATGGTATGCCGACATACATACATTGGACTTCCTGTTGTACTGTTCGCGATGGTTGATAGATGAAAGTTATTTATAAAAACAAAATGATTTAATTTAACGATGTTGGTATTTGCAATGCCGGAAAATTATCTCCGCTTTATAAGAATGATGTTATAAATTATTTCAAAGCGCAATTATTAAAATAAATAAACAAAAAGTAAATAAATAGTTAACTAGATTACCAGCTAACAGTTATCTTGGGAAAATTTTGTTCGTAGTTTTTACATTTGGTCCTTCTTACAAAATTAATAATAAATTTCGCACTTTAGTCGCATTAGCTTCAACGAAAGTTAGTAGTTATCCTAAGCGCACGATGGGCTTTGGCTCCCCAGATTTGTACGAAAAGTTCTTTAAGTCTATGTCTAAAATTGTTAATCTACACGGTATTGCTCCGGCCGATTTTGACATATGGCGCCCTGACTTGGTCCAGCGCCGCCAAATCGCAAATCAAGAGGCTTAACATTCTTCAGAACAGGGTGCTGCGCACCATTCTCTCTCTGGTTCGTCACTAACGCTCAGATACATAGAGATCTTAGTAATCGATTATGCGATGGCGCTGGCCAGAAGCACCCTTGAAAGGGTTGCACGCATGGTAGCATAAATGGAATATCCGGTGGTTAGATGAAAGTCATATCACAACTGTTTAATGAAGAAAAAATCAATTTCCTCCAAAATATGCTTAGTTCATCTTACTAAGATAATCTACCGCATTCTAATTAGGTTAAGTTTTTCGAAAGCCTTGTGAATTGCCTTGTGAATATTTAACTAATGATTAAGCTCATGATCTAGTCCAGCGCCAGTAAATCACAAGGACTCAACATCCTCCAGAGCTGGGTGCTGCGAATCATCGTCTTAGTTCGTGAGGAATGCCCAAATCCATAAAGATTTAAACAACCCGCATCTGAGAAGATGCGCGATGGCACTGGGGACTCTTTTGAGGGCCTCTCATTCGGCGAACCTGTTGATCCAGCACTTAGGAGAGCTATATCGTGACAGACCCCCTCCTCGTGTGGAGACTAAGATAATCTTATCGATGGTAGACTAGCATCCGGCCGCAATTTGGTCGTCTAGTTACAGATCCATAAAATTTCTTGTTTGTCACGAACCCTGCGGTTAGAGGGATCCCAAAAATACAAAGCTAACGGACCCTAGCTAACCCCCCAGCCATAAACAAAACAGAAGCCCTATGAGAAAGCACCACTGGAGAGTGGTTGTTTCATCAACAGGGGTTTAGTCAGCGACAAATTACAGAAACAACGCTGTGTTCGAAATCCTAAAGTTTTAAAATGACTAAAAAAGCAGTAAGCAACTAATTTGGTGGCTAAAAAAAAGCGCGGGAAAGCCACCAAAATTAAAGAAAGATCTTGACCAATATTTGCGATTAACATCATGCAAAGAATTAATTTTTTAGTTTATCGTGGATCAACAGAATTTTCTGGGCATTCTTCTACCGCTTGGTATCGTCCAATTAGGTACACATGGACTTAGAGGTCGTGTTGCAGGAAGAAAGCAACTGTTGGAAAAGGGTAACGAACAGAAACTGTTGGATTATACTCGAATTCATTTCCATTGAATTCGAATCCAAACGGAAACAATATGTTCACAGAAGGGTTGGCGAAGCATATCTGTATAGTAAAGAATAAAACATTGGTGGTGAAGAAACGCAGAAGAGAAATATTGATTTGCGAGGTGTCAATGATGATAACGTAATCCAAAAAAAGTTTTGACTCAAATGTAAGCTATGAAAACCTTAAGCAACATAAATCTTGTAGTGTGATTTATTCTGAGGTTTCTAGTGAGGAAGAAATTCCCAGCAACAGTCTTGAGTGCTTGAATTTAAAGGACTATCCTAGTTAAATATGCAACGTGCTACTGGATTCTCCTTATTTGAAAGTTAAGATCAAGATCAAATGTAGTTCTTCAGTAGTAAAGAAATCTTCATATTTTTGACGTCTCGACGAGTCAAATAAAAAAGCCAGTACTGACAGATTAACAGATTTAGGAAAAATAAAAAACTGAATATTAAAACAGCAAATAAGACACACAACAACAAAAAATAACTAAGATAAATTCATGCTAAAATACTACTTACAAAAAATATTTTCATACATACAAGTTTTAGTAAATCTAGTTTAGAAAAACAGGACATATATACATACATAGCTTCCTGGTGACCATCTCCTAGAAGAAGCTCCGTTTCGACTTAAATATTTGACTAGATACTAGATTACAAAAATTATACCTATTTCCTATTCTAGTATAGAGTTGAATAGTATGAAATGAAAATTACACCTACACCATGTATCGTTGTAAAACGGAGCCAATTTATTTGTTTATTTCGCATTTTGTTGCGAAAAATTAGCAAAAAGAAACCAGTTTAAGCAATCAGAAAATTCAATTTTTAAAACAGTAACATTTTTTTGCACATATATGATATTCTAACCATGCTAAGTTTTTGATCAGTTTGATCATGTTACTCTTTGGTGTAAAAGAAGCCACCCATAGTTACCAAAAATATATATTTTACGGCCGAATCAGCCTAACTGGGACCAGACTCTTTGAAACTAAAGGAACAGATTACATAAATATCTAGAAGAACTTACTAAAAGAAGATGCTGATATATATTATTTACTTATTCCATTTTTTTCAAAAACTATTTTTTTCTTTCCTTTTTTATAAAATAAAATCTTTATTTTATTAGATATAATTATTTTTTAACTTCAAACTGTATTGTTGCGACAAAATGGATAACCATATTTTTTCCACGATTTACGTCAATCTTTCCAGAAACTGTAGGTACATTAATTCTGGAAATCATGATCGCTGTTTATATAGAGCAGACGCATCGCTGAAGAATTTGCGTACACGTTTATGTCATCAACAGAAACTAATCCTACATGATTAATTTCTTATATATTCGTAAGAGTGAAATATATTTTATCAGTATGAGAATTAATATCTAAACCTGTTGAGTAGAAGACTTTATTGAGATTAGTTTTAATTAAAAATTAATTTAACAGCTAAGACATTTTGAGTTTAATCAGAGATAATAGGATATATCAATATAAAACCTTCCTCTTGCGAGACTGTATTAATCTCTGTAATTATCACCAATAACTGTATCTACATAATAATATAACTACCTCTGCAATTTCGATAAACGATTACTCGTTTGTTAATTGCTTATTAATTTATTGTAATATTACTTATAAGGAACCAGCACTCAAAAAAGTTTAATTAGTTGTTGTTTTTTTCCTAGAAAATGCGTTCCAATTTAATTCTGAAGGACAGTATTTGCAACTTTTTTATGTTTTTGTTTTATTTACGTCGAACCGAGGATATTACCTTGATGTAGACGTAGTGTGGAGTTGCCTAATAGCTTATGAATCGCGTTCTTCTTTTTTTCAACAACTATAACCTAGTTCATAGATACATATATCAAATGAGAACTATTTTTACTACCTCATGGTTTAAAATTAGACGAACAAGAAAGAGTAGCATAGGTGTTAAATGTTATATATCAGCGCTTTTTAAAATAACAAAAAAATTACGTTCTATCAAGTTCTATAATGCTGGCTACATTGATGTAAATATTTAAACTGAATATAGAATTGGACAAGCATTTTTGAGTTCCTACATTATTTATATCCATTCTTTAAAATTCAAGTCAACGACAATATAAAGTATAACGTCAAATATTTACGTATGCATGAAAGCACAGCAATGATTTAGATACAATAATATGTCAGCGATTGTCAAGTTTTGATATGGAGTACCTACATATGTTACATATATTGAATATACATGCTGCATGCGCATTTTTATGCTTTGTATCTAGTTCTAACAGAACAATATTTTATGTTTTTAACAGTATAACAGTAAAAAATGTATGCTGTTTTTATTTTATAAATTTTTATCAATATATAAAAATCTAATTGTCATTGTTTTAAATTAAATGCGATTTTTCAATGGGAAAGGGAAAGAAGTTCAAAGCAGTACTCTTCTCCACTGACAAATTCACATTTAATTTCGAAAAGATGGTGCATGGGATATATGTAGTGTTATTAGCATTTGTATCCGGGACATATTGCATACTTCCGCACAGTAAAAGTGAAAGAATAGATGAATATCTACGAATATCTTCCCGCTTAACTTGAAGGTGTCTTTCGACCGCATTGACCGTTATATGCCATTTTTACAAAATTATTTACATCCATTTAGCGATTCCATACACTTGGTATGTGCAATGCGCTCGGGTTAAAAATGCTGAAGCTATGTATGCATATACCGGGTAGCCAAGTAAGAATGGCGCTCGGCCATTTCTCATAAGCAGTTTATAATATAGCTTCATGAAAAAAAACATCAAATAATTTGTACCACTACCAATAATCTAGTATATAAGGTGACCCAAATAAGTGTGAAGATATGGAAGTATTTTTTTTTAAATGACACCCCTTGTATTGTGTTGCACATTTCAGTTCATCTCAATGCACTTTATCAATTCCCAAAAAATTATTTCATTACTCCTGGTATTTCCGGAGAAATAAATTAAAAGTCATTAAAATGAAACTTTACGCACTAAAAATAGAAAATAAAAAAAAACGTAGGAGCAATTTTTTGACTCACGATTTAGTATGGAGTGAGTCGAGAAAGGTCTAAGGTTACTCTCACCTTGTTTACATTTCGTAAATTTTCTACAAGGTTACCAAAATTATGCTCGAACAATGACATATTTCAAACTAATTTTTTTCACTTTTTTCAAATGGAACACCCTGTATATTTTTTCACCACTTCATGCAGAATTAAAAAACAAATATTTTTTGTAAGTACAACTGTATTTAAATTCTCGACGGTTTTCTGGATATTTATGGAAAACCATTTACATATTTGGTTTTCCACGGTAAATTTTTGTTAATAGATCAAATCGGTTATGGAAAAAAAATTACTCGTTGGTATGCCAATGTTATTAATTATTGTCGTATTATTCTGACACTCGGCGACATCTTGCACATATTATCTTTCTTTCTTAATAAAAATGAACTATACGATCCAAGAATCAACTGATATGATTTACATTCTCGGAGAATGTTTAAAGAATTGTATTCTAGCATCCAGAGTGTACGGCGAGAGATTTCCTGATAGAAGGCACCCAGATGAAAGAGCATTTCAAAGATTGATGGATCGATTTAACAGGACTGGGACAGTTAAATATGAAAAACATGACAGAGTAAAGCCCATATTAAATGATGAAAACGAATTTAACATTATTGCAAGTGTTGTTGAAAATCCACATAGGAGTACAGCCGACATTAGTGATTTGCTGCACATAAGTCAAACTTCAGTTAAAAAGATTTTGAAGAAGCATCATTTCCATCCATATCACGTACAACTGAGTCAAGCAGTTCTAGGGCAAGATTTCGAAAACAGGATAAATTTTTGTAATTGGGGTCTCGCTCGAATTCAAGAAGATGTACGGTTTTTTAATACTGTATTGTTTACCGATGGTAGCAACTTTCCACAATAATGGTCATGTGAACAGGCATAATCTACATTATTACGCCAATGTGAATCCAAATTTTAAGAGGGCAGTTGACCGGCAACACAGGTGGAATGTAAACGTATAATTGGAGACCATATTATAGGACCCCATTTCTTTGATGGACATCTCAATGGTGATATTTTTCAAAGATTTTTGGACGAAGACCTTGATAACCTTCTAGAGAATATACCATTAGGGCTGTTAAGAAGAATGTGGTTCCAGTTAGACGGGGCGCCTGCTCATTTCAGTATTCAAGTTCGACATACTTTGAATGAGAAGTTTCCAGGTCGCTGGATTGGACAAGGACCTGTTCCATGGCCCGCAAGGTCACCAGATCTGACCAAAGTTGATTTTTTCCTGTGGGGGTATGTTAAAGATCTGGTCTACCGTATACCACCAACTACACCAGAAAACATGCGGGAAAGAATAAGAGAAGCCTTTGATACAGTTACTCTTTTAATGTTACAAAATACAAATAGGTCTTTAACAAACAGGTTAAATCTGTGCTTACAAGAAAATGGTAGATTGTTTGAATACTTAATTTAATCATGTGTAAAATTCTCTAATGTTATTCATAGTTAAATGTTAATACAAATTTACCGTGGAAAACCAAATAAATGGTTTTCCATAAATATCTAGAAAACCGTCGAGAATTTAAATACAGTTGTACTTACAAAAAATATTTGTTTTTTAATTCTGCATCAAGTGGTGAAAAAATATACAGGGTGTTCCATTTGAAAAAAGTGAGAAAAATTAGTTTGAAATATGTCATTGTTCGACCATAATTTTGGTAACCCTGTAGAAAATTTACGAAATGTAAACAAGGTGAGAGTAACCTTAGATCTTTCTCGACTCACTCCATACTAAATCGTGAGTCAAAAAATTGCCCCTACGTTTTTTTTTATTTTCTATTTTTAGTGCGTAAAATTTCATTTTAATGACTTTTAATTTATTTCTCCGGAAATACCAGGAGTAATGAAATAATTTTTTGGGAATTGATAAAGTGCATTGAGATGAACTGAAATGTGCAACACAATACAAGGGGTGTCATTTAAAAAAAATTACTTCCATATCTTCACACTTATTTGGGTCACCTTATATACCTAAAAATATTTTCCTGAAATAGAGTCTTGCAAGTAGTATAGATTAGTATATGAACGAAATTCCTAACATCATTAGTATAGGAGCTATAGACCAGCGCGCGCTTAGGTGACAACCCTGTATAAAAGAACAATAAAAGAACTTATTTTTGCACCTAGACCCACTGTCAAAATAGAAAACGCCATTCAAAGTATTGACTTTATTATGCTGTTTATTCTTCTGTTCGTAACATCCAATCTACTATTTTGGAGCGTGATCACAAACATAATATACCGCATACTGTTCTTTTTAAAAATCACAAAATTTAGTTAACGCCCTGTAGAGGTGACGAAAACAATATTATTACGCAGTTTGAACCACTAACTACAGGCTAAGGAAAATCCTTTTAAATAAGACCAAATTTGCTAAATTCCATTCAGGAGAAACAGAATAATTTAAATTTATAGAAGACATTCTTACCATTTAGACATTTCTCAAGATGCCTTCGGATAGGTAAAATATATCAAGACGCGATTTTTGCTGATTCGTTGATAATTTAGACTACTTATTTAATACATGGTCAAAACTGCATGTTTCTATTAAATATTTTCTATAAAAAAACAAAATTCCACCCTCTACCATGCACGTTACTTATTAGAACGGATTTGAATTTATGTATAAGCATTAGATTGGTGGAGTAGAGCTGTTTTCAACGAGACTAAGTTTACAAATTTTAGTTCAACAGAACCTGAGTTATAAGTGCTCCTTCAAAACAAAATTCCCCTCTTGCTCTTTTCTTATTTGTCAAAACTAGTGTAAAATATGCAAAATTTTCAGAGAATTTCGTAAATTTTGATTAAAATAAGAATACACATTTTTACGGTCATCCTACAGTTCCCTAAACAATTTGCAGATGTTTTTCGCGACCACTTCCTAAGGTATGGCCGAACGCCATTCTTATTTGGCCACACAGTACATACAGGCTGTCTCAGCGAGACCGTTCATTAGAAGTTTATGGCGTTCTCGTCAAAATATAAATATGAAAATTTAGAATTATATACAGTCGATTATGTTCTCGCCAGTGAAAATATTATTAAATTTCTAGCACTTCCGGTTATACCAGAAGTCGCCATCTACTTCATTATTTTTAATGGAACACCCTGGATATCTGACACATTTGGCTTCAAAAAGGGTGCTTAAAGCTTAAAAATAGGTGAATCCAAATGTGTTGAATATACAGGGTGTTCGATTAAAAATAATCTTTTAATTCCTGATTTATTTCCACTTAGAGGTCAATAAAACAATAAATAATTAAATACCAATTTATTCATAAAAATGGCAACAGTTCAACTATAAAGAACACCGACAGGACACCAACGTATTAAATAACAATTTTATTTTATTTAAATTTTATAATGCATAACATTTGATTGACATGAACATATGACATCTACATATATGTCATATGTTCATTAAGCTGTTGCCATTTTTTATGAAAAGCCAATTAACTAAAAAAATCTCACTGAATTTTGTAAGTAGCTTTAAAAATGTTATGTTAACGTCCTTATTGTTTTAACTTTTGTTATTTTAACATGTATAGCCCTGAAGAAGGAATAAAACTATTCCGAAAGCTTGGATAAAATTCGAAGAGTGAACTAATTTTATTGAGACCATTACCCCAATTAAATTACATTATTTACCATATACACAGGAACATAACTTGGCTCTCGATTAGCAACGCGAGTGCTAACATAGGTAAATATTTGTTAAAGAGTTACAGATAATTTAAAATAAACAAGTATCTTATCTCTTTCGCTCTGATAAATTGTAGGTCAATAAAACAAGAATCAACTAAAAATAAATTTACTCCAGAACACAATAATTATGTTTATTACGAAAACATAATTATAAACATGAAAAATAAGGGCTTAAACGTGCTACTTATTTTAAAAAATGATGTATAATGATGAAAAAACATAAAAGTGCGGTTAGTGTACTGCAATTAGCAAAATTTAAGATATAGGATAGCAAACTGTGCGCAATATATTAAAAAACAAACACAAATTAGAACGAACACAGTAGTGATTAATCGTAATAGTTATTTTTGTACTCACTTATCAAAACATGTCATTTAGCCAATAATCAATGAACGACAATAAATTCTTAACTAAAAATGATGTATGATCTGTACATTCGTGATCATCAGTATTTGGATTTTCTGCATTAATGTGTTCACGTTGAATTTGTGTATGAGCCTTCGAGAGTTCTACTATTTTGACTTCCTTATTCGTCTTCATCTTCTGTTTTCTAATATTATAATATCGTGATTCCACTCCCAATGTATGTAATAACTACAAGCTACAAAACTAAATTCTAATCTATAAATTTTTTCTACATAATATTATTCTACTAGAATATGATTAGAGACCCTTAAATTTTGATTTCTTAATTAAAATAAGTATAAATCTAGCATCACGGATCGAGAACATTTTATTAAATGAGAGTATTCATTACATAAATTTAAAATTGTAGGCGTAAAGCAAAGAGATATTTATAAGCAAATTACTGCAGCGCGACTTTTCCACTTTAATTTTATTCGTTCCATAAGAAACAAATCAGCGAAGTTAAAACAAGATTATGTCGAGGATTACATGAATAAAGAACGGCGAACTGTTTCGGATTCCTCCTCCTTGGCGGAGCGTAGTAAACGGGTTATGGTTTCACCAAGGTCATGCGGAATTGGCTTTTGCTATTGCTGGTGCCTGCTGTAGCATTCACCTTCATTTCCATAGTACGATGGCCGAGTATCAAAAGAATAACATAGTATACCATCTCCGTTGAAGCCTAAGCGTTTGTCTTCTCGAAGTTTTCAAAGAGTTCAATGAATTTCTAATACTTCTCGGCGATTGATAATAATTAATAAATACATTTAATTACCTTAATAACCAAAGTATGTTAAGCAAGGACTTTCATAAATAACGCAATTAATCTTACGTATCGACGTAGGAATATTTTAGTGCAAAAAGTTTTAGTGCGTGTGGTCTCCATTAACATCTACAACATCTTGCTATTATTGAAACATGTTATAAATAAGACATAATAACATGTCATGCATAAAATTCAATATTCCTTCTATAAGAACTTCAATCAAAACACCGACGAGCCCGAGGCGTAACGAGACACTTTTTAGTGTTTGTTGTGTTAATTTCAAAGGTGTTGGATAGTATCTAAGTCTGTGCTTATAGCTGACCACACAATGATTCGATTTTTAAGATGTATTTACCGTCGAAATTATTTGCTTTTTAGAAGTTATATCAAAATTAATCAGCATACCTCAATAAGTTTTGAGTGCGTTGTAGTGGAATGATGAATTTGGAAGAAACAATGTATAATAATTTAAAAGTTATGTCGTTATAAAATATTGTTTTTTCTGTACTATATTAAAAGTAATAGTTCAGAATTGTAAAGGTTGTAGCAGGCTAATATATAAGGAAAATACCCTTGCGTATCATCAATTGATATTTTGTCAGTAAGTAAGCGAGGAAAAAATAAATGAGATTTATAAAGAGATTTTTTTTCTCGTAAATTACTAAAACTATTGACTATTACATGTTTAAAACATATTCAAAGTACATTGGATGTTATTCTATTGACGTCTTCGTCAAAATCTCAATCATTTTGGCTTCGCTGTTCTTGCCTTTTGCTCGTAATTCGTGCAAAAACGTTCGAAAAATTTGTTCTAAACCTTCAGCTTGCATGTTGAATGTTTTTCTTCGTTCTCTTATTCGTATCGACATAACACCGCATTTGGGTCAATTAAAAATGTAGCAGAGAACATGATCATTTAAGCTTCCATCATCAAATCAATCATATTCCGTGATGTGCTGTCGCACAGAGTAGTCGGTCCGTTTGTGTCCCCGCTGATACAGTTTACTCTCGCACGGCTCTACATACTCTTATACCAACAATGCCGTCAAATGACCGCTTGTTACGCAGCTCGCAACAGGAGATAAGCGATAAAGCTGAAGAAGTCGTAGAACGTATTTTTGCATCCGAGGTCTTTGTTGCGAAACTTAGTGGCATGTTAAAGGAGTGTATCAGGTCAGAATTGGCACAGATTGTTAAACCTTTTGAAGATAAGATAAATCATCTTGAGAAGAAACTAAGGGATACTACAGCACATCTAGAAAATATACTGGATGATCATGAACAATTTTCTCGTAAGTGCAACTTAAAGATTTTTGGTGTTCCCGTTTCGTCAGGTGAAAATACGGATGAATTACTGAGGAAGATTTTTAATGGTAGAATGGGTGTAAATCTACCGGAATATGCCATCGAAGTTAGCCATCGATTGCCTGCGGGCAGGGATACTATTCCTCCTATCATAATTAAATTTTCTAGCATTAAATTTAAAAAAATGGTCTTCCACTCAAAGAATAAATTAAAGGGCAGTCTCTATGTTATCCGTGAAGACTTAACTAGGAAAAGATTGGAAGTTCTTAAAGAAGCTGTGAAGAAGTTTGGAAGGAGGAATGTGTGGTCTAATGACGGAATTATTTTCATTAAATTAAATGGCAAATTACATAAGGTAAAGAACATTGACGAATTCAATAAGATTTGAGGTAATACGAGAATATTTATCTTTAAATATAAATTTATAACATTTCAAATAGACGTACCTATCTCTTGCTATATATACATTGCTTTTTCTTATTTTTACTTGTCTGCATTCTTTTTGCATGGTATAGTTTTATTTTCTTTTTTGTAACTGCACTTGTACACGCTCTATACATATACTTCTTGTTGTATTGACGCAATTGTGCTTGCATGTTTTATGCTTATCATGTACTTATGCTGCTATAATATGTAATATTTAAAATGTAGATACATGCACTTTTCTTTGAATCTATGCAATGTATATTTATGTATTTTATTTTTACTATTATTGTTTTGAATTTAATATTATGAGCCTGCTTACTTACATGTACATATTTGCTGCTTTTGGCGGAGACACGAGCTCAGCAATAATTGTTAATATTTTTTACATATTAATTATTCTCCGTTTACTTACTATCATCATTGTTACTACTTAATTCGGACCTTGTAGTGCTTACAACATTGTAACTCAGTTGCTTGTTTGATTGGCCTTGCAGCTTGTGGTAATTTAATTTTTTAATTTCTGCTTAACCACTATACTGATTATGTTCTGACTTGAGCCTCCTACTTTTTTATTTATTTATTTATTTTTTTTTTTTTTTGTTGAAAGGTTGAATGAAGGTTGCTAATTTTAACGTTCGATCCATTCTTAATGAGTTTGATACATTACGCAATCATATTGAATCCGTAACGTACGATGTGGTGGCGATAACTGAGACATGGCTTACTCCTGACATAGACTCGGCATCTGTGAACATAGATGGTTACGTATTTGAGCGTGTTGACCGTCTCTCTCGTGGCGGTGGTGTTGCCCTTTATATATCTACATCCCTGCAGTATGAAGTAGTATCGACCAATAATAGTATCGAACAACTATGGATATCTCTTCGTATGGCTGGAAAGACACATGCTTTTGGTGTTGTATACAGGTCCCCTAGACTTGACTACAAAACATTTATCGATGAACTTGAAGACTCTTTTTCTATGTGTACCTTGTTTTCTGATTCATTACTTTGCGCTGGTGATCTGAACATTGACATGCTTACTGCAAACTCCCCACAAATTGCATATTTATTGACTATGTTTGACTCTCTAGGCATCACTCAACTTGTCACAGAGCCTACCAGAATTACTAGGAATAGTGCTACTCTAATTGACTTGTTTATGGTTTCGGATGCATCTCTAATCTCGAATATTGGTCTACGTGACATTCATATTTCTGACCATGAATTGGTATATTGCGATTGGTTGGTTACTACTTCCAAATCCCCTCCCACTTTCCGCACATATCGTGACTTCAAGTATTTCGATTTCAACTTGTTCTCCAATCACTTGCAGGCTTTGCCGCTAGATAATATTCTATATATGAATGACATTGAGGATAAAATTACCTTTCTCAACGAAAATATAACTGCATTATTCGATATCCATGCACCTATAAGAACGGTTAAGATCACTAAACCTCGGGCTCCTTGGCTTACGGAGAATATCAGGTTCCTAATGTCCTTACGGGATAAGGCTAAGGCTAGGTATCGTGCAAGTAGGCTGACTAGTCATTGGGACTACTATAAATCCCTCCGAAACCTTACTACGCTTTCTATCAGTAACGAAAAAAAGGCCTACTTCAGTGACATCGTCCATGGTCGTAACAGCAGAGATATCTGGCGTGAACTTAGATCTCTTAAGCTAACTCCTTCCAAATCTTCTTCTGTTCCTCATCATCTTACGAACGCTCATGATTTAAATGAACATTTTGTTACTAATATTCCTCGGGTTGATTCCAATAATGGAGATTTGATACAGCGCTATTTTGGCTGTACAAAAAACGATATGGGATCAGTGTTTGAATTTAAGCTGACCGACTCGAACTCTATTTATAGAATAATTAATAATATGCACAGTAAGTCTTCCGGTTGTGATGGAGTGAACGTGCATATGCTTAAATTGTGTTGTCCATTTATTTTAAAGTATATATGTCATATAGTAAACATTTGCATTATAGAACAAAAATTTCCACTTAACTGGAAGACTGCTGTTGTCATACCTATACCCAAATGCGTCAGTCCGGCTGAGCTAAACGACCTAAGACCTATAAGTTTGTTGCCTACTCTCTCTAAGATCCTGGAAAAGGTTTTGAACTTTCAACTCAGAGAACATTTAGACCAATATAACATATTACCAGAATATCAGTCTGGCTTTCGTCCAGGTTATAGTACCACAAGCTCCTTACTTAACCTAACTGATAACATTATTACTTCTACTGATCGCCATAAATTAACAGTTTTAATTTTATTAGACTTTAGTAAAGCATTCGACACAATAAACCATGATGTAATGGCTTCTATTCTACACTATATTGGCTTAAAAACTAGTGCAATCAATATGCTTTGTAGTTATCTATCTGATAGATCTCAGTTTGTTCGACTGAATGGTACGGTCTCGGCCTCCGTCGGCTTACACGCCGGAGTTCCTCAAGGCTCTATTCTCGGGCCTCTTTTATTCTCTATCTACACCTGTGACCTATTTAATTCGTTACATCTCTGTACAATGCATATGTATGCTGATGACTCGTTACTAGAGTACTGTTTTGACGTTGGTGATATCAATGAAACAGTTAACATGATTAACGCTGAACTGACTACAATGTTTCGCGTATGCTCAGCACATCAATTAAAGCTGAATAGTAAGAAATCGATGGTTATGTTGTTCGGTAGTAAGAATGAATGTGAGCGGAACAGAGATAAGATAAGAATAACTATTGATGGTGAGGAATTGCCCGTTGTTGACAGTGCTACAAGTCTTGGGTTGATTTTAGATAATGGCTTTAGGTTCCGATCTCAGGTATCCAAATATATTAAGCGAGCGTACTTAAATTTAAAACTCCTCTTCCCACATAGAGCATACTTACCTTGTAATACCAAGCTAATGCTCTGCAATTCTCTCGTTTTGTCTCACTTCACATATTGTAATCCAGTATATGGATCTGCTATCGATGCTTGCGATAGGAGACGCATTCAGCGTGTTCAAAATGCTTGCTTACGTTTTGTATACGGCATTCGTAAGTTTGATCACATTAGTCATAAACTTGAAGAGGCCCGCTGGCTGAATATGAGAAATCGACATATTTTACAAATTTCATGCTTATTTTACAAAATAGTCAATAATAAATACCCTACTTACCTATACAGGAAAATAACCTTCAGGACTGATGTACACCATCTAAACATAGGTAGTAGGGGTCTCATTACGCCGCCGCTGCATCGTACGGCGCTATTTGAGAGATGTTTCTCATATGTGATATGTATCATATACAATCAGTTATTTGTGTTTTTCAAAACCTTGTCTTATCCGGTGTTTAGGAGGTCTCTCTGGAAGTGTCTGTTTTCTGGCCAATGTAGTGGTCAACCATTCGTTCATTATTGATGCTGCGGCCAATCATCTTCTTGTATTTTATTAAATATGTAAGCACCTCACGGAACATTAGTTTTAGTTTATATTATTATATATATTATAATTTAAGTTTTACCTTTATAAACATTCAAGGTCTGAGTGGAAGAGCAGTTTCACTGAACTCCACCTTGCGATTTCCTGTTACCTTATTATTTTCTTTCTTTCTTTTTTTGTGTCTGCTATTGTTTTGTTTGGTAAATTGGAAATAAAGGCGTTTATTATTATTATTATTATTATTAAATAGATCGAATCGATGCTCAAAAGCAGAATCATATCCACAAAAGTAGTACCCATGAATGGATGGTAGCTTCTGATAGGAAATAGTACCCTCATCTTTACTGTGGCCATTGGTTGTAGACATAATCCTCAATAATCTATCGAGTCTTGGCTATGCGGTAAAGGGATAGGCTGGTGATTTAGTAATCATTATAAGAGGCAAACATGACGGTCTGGTATCAGCCTGTATGCAATCTGCCCTGAATCAAATCTGGTTGTGATGCTTGCAGGAGATTCTGAACATTAATCTACGCAAAGTTCTTAAGTGCCATTAACAAAAAGAATAAACCCCGTCTCCAAGAACACCCACACCAGAAGGGACTCAGTTTCACTTCTCTAGTGAAGTGAAACACCTGAGTATTTTCTTGGATTAGGAATTTATCTGATCGACTCGCATCCCAAATGATGTTGAAGACGGCCATACGAGCTTTCTAGATTTGCCGTTGCCTCTATAGAAAAACCTGGAGGCTCTGGACTTACTTGGCTATATTAAAATTCTACAAGAACTAGGAGAGCTGGCTAAACTAAAAGGTTAGATCATATCAAGGTTCGATTTCAAGTTTGAATTGGTAATCCAAGATAGTTAAAGGGAAGGATCAGGCGGACTTTCACTACAAAATCCGTCCATACGTTGGCATACGGACGGATCCAAATAAATACAGGAGTGGAAATATGGCTCAGGATGCCAGTTCTCGATTATGCTAGGTAGAAGGCCAACTATCTTTGAGGCAGAAATATGTAACAATGAACAATGCGCCCAGGACTGTCTGAATAGATGTTACTGGAGCGCACGTATATATGTATGTCAGAATGATTCTATAGACGTTTTTTTTTACTTTAAACGAACCATAGTTAACTGTACTCAATTTATGAATATGTACACAGATTTTTATAAATTAATGTAATCAACCACCAGGAATATGGGAGAGTTATTTCAAATAACTATACAGAGCGATAAAAACAATCGAAATGGAGGAATATGAAACAACCGAGAAAAGCACAATCATTGAAGAAGAACTTGAGAAAAAACTAAGGAAATTAAAAAACAGTAAAGTAGCTGGAGTTGATAACATACCTAACGAACTCACAACAAATATCAGAAGACTGCCACAATAGCATCACAATTCTCATTTCCAAAAAGAGACAAAAGACGTGCCCAGGAAACTGCAGGGAAATAACCCTTTTAAGTACAACAATTAAATTATTTAGAAGTGTCCTCAAGCAGAAATGAGAAGCGTAGATCGAAAACAGAGAAGAACAACAAGGCTTTAGGAAAAATATATCAACAACTGACCACTCTGCATCTGCTTCGTCAACCTAACGAAAGTCTTTGGTAAAATACGGCTGCAAGATATTGTGACACTACTAATCAACAAATGAACGCCATCCAACATCGTAAAAATAATACAATTATTAAACACGGGAAATACGACAAAAATCAAAGCAGGCGAACACTCAACAACCAATATTCCAACACCAGGCGTTATCAGACAGAGAGACACACTGAGATAATTTTTGTTCAATCTATCAATGAACAAAACTATACGGGAACTATCGTCGTTCAATTTGAGCTGTAAAATAAGCAAGAAGAGAGCCAGCATTATATGCTATGCGAACGATGCAACAATCCTAGCAGAAACGGAAGATGATCTGCAGAAGCAGCTCTTTAAATTTTAACAAATAAGCCAACAACTGAACTGGAATATATCCATCGATAAAACGAAGGCCGTGAAAATCGCTAAAGAACCAACCCGATGTAAATTTGTGGTGGAAGACAAAGCCATCAAGCAAGTCAACCTGTTTAAGTATCTTGGACTTGATATCTCCAACAACCATGACCCAGAAAAATACCTAAAGAACCGGATAAATAACGCTGCTTTGCTATCTGTATGTTTAAGAGAGATTGTTTGGTCAAATCAATATATACGAACAGTAGCAAGATAAGAATCTACAAAACTTGTATATGGTCAAAATCATAAAAGACCCTATAAAGACATCAGAGAACAGTGCCGGATACTAGACATAGTGAGATGGGGAAGACGAAGAAGAAAAGGATGGTACGATCATATTAAGAGAATGAATGAGAGCAGACTCCCATGCATAGTATTAGAGGGAAAACTAGCAGGCAAGTGAGCACCAGGAACACCACACATCACAGGACAAACCAGAGCTACGAATTCAGAAATTAACAATCCAATGGGTCTAAAACAAGAATATAATACTTATTTCAATAAGTTCAGAAAAATGAAAGTACAAAGCCTTACAACAAAAATATTATTTTTAATAATGAATTCTATAATATTGTAGCACGCGTACGGCAATAAATAATTTTCAATTCGCGATTTTCAATTACTATTCCGCATATACTGCTTAATTAACATAAAAATACCATTCCTACTGGATATAATTTCATATACACGTTTAATGAATGCGCGATTAATTTTAAACTTCCTACCTAATCCCCTCATTTCAAGATTTATTATTATTAATCGTTAGATACTGATACTACTTACCTCATTCATATAAATACATTCGTAAATCCACATAACCGTTTCGTGTTGCATATCTGTTCATGAGAATGTATAAATATTTACGTCAAAATAATCGGACGAATGATTACACATCTTGTTAAGCAAACAAAAAAAAAAGAAAAACGGCGATTGACAAGGAATTAAATCAAAAATAGTAGATCAAGATTTTTAATCGTATACACATTGCCAACATTATGGAGTATCATGTTCTAATTATTGACGGAATGCGTAATTTTTGGACGGGTTTATGACCTGTTTCCTTTATTGACCTACTGAATATAAATTTCCTGTCGATGGAATGAGTATATTTGATTCTCTAGCATGGTTTCTTTTATATTTTTTATGTTTGACGGAAAATTCTGTTTATTTCATTTCTAGACTTCTCGAAAGTTTACACGATTAGATCTTAGTACATTCATAATTATTGTTTCAACAAAGAAAAATGTTAAGTTTATGCTTCGATAACTGGCAAATTGAAATAAGATATGGAGAGTTCTATATCTGAGGTAAAGCGACACTTTTATACTCTACATATATTATATGAACCATTTGACCAGGCAATCACTCAAAAATGGAACTTGTCATCTATGCCTTTTTGTTAGGTTGCAACTGCTAATTATAGGAAGTTTTTCTATTTTTTTGCAGCGAAGGCACGTTAGCTAAGCCAGCTCCACCCTGTAAATCCATCTATTACAAGAACTTTGAGAGAACAAACAAAAAATAAAAATAAGCCTGCGAAGTTGGCACCACAAAGTGATCAGAACTGCACAAAAATGACGGAAAGGATTGACCATTTACTGACCATCAGCGATTTTGATAAACCACTTTTCGCTTAGATTACAGCCACAGACATACATACATATACATATGTATGTAGTTAGGGGCTCGTGGCCAAATGCCAAAAATTGACATACAGAAATTTGGTTTATCGAATACGATTGACCATTGTTTTATCAGGTTTCTTCTTTCTACATTTTTGTTTTCTTCAAGGACAACATTTTTGTTGCAGGATAGGATTGACAATCGTTTGATCATATATTATTACCAAATGATATCTTGGCTACTTGGAAGTTACATATACGAAGAGATTTTAGAGAATCATCGTTTGACCACCCATCGATTAATTTTTATAACAGAGTTTTAAAAAGCCATTATCTTTTCCACAGACTTTGATAGTTGTTTAGTCAGATGTTGACCACTTTTCAAATAGATATAAATTAATCGGTGGTTGGTCAAACGATGTTTTTCAGTTTTCTGTGATCTATAAGCCTAAACCAAGTTGTAACATTTTCAACTTTTGACCACCTCTAAAAGGTCCTGAAAAATATAATAGACTGTGAAAACTTGATTAGCTGCAACTTCAAAACTGGATAAAATCTATCCGGTGGGAGGTCAAACGATGATTTTCGATGTTTTGTGGTCTAGATACAGAGGGCAGCAACTCCTATCGTATTCAGCGTTGGACCTGTAGATCCCATAAGACTTGGATTGATAACTATTTTCAACTAAAAAATGCCCATACCATACAACCTAATCCTGCACTACACCGAAGTATTCAACACATAGCTAGTAATTCCAAAAGCATGTACTTAGTTTCCGCAACATCCAATGAAATATGTAAAATCCTTGAGAACATTTCACCAAAGGCGTCATTCGGTCTGGACAACGTTCCTGTAAACCTAATTAAGAAAGCAAGTAAGTTTATAACTGATCCAATAGCAAACATAGCTAATTCAATGATGCCCGAAGATATATTCCCAGATGCACTCAAACACGCGCAGATTATTCCAATACATAAGAAAAATGACAAACACTCTATTAATAACTATAGACCTATTTCACTCTTGTCGTCATTTTCTAAAATTGTTGAGAAGGTAATATATAAACCGCCTATACGATTTCTTTACGACAAATAACATACTACAGCGGTCACAGTATGGGTTCTTACCTGGCCAATCTTGCGAAAAGGCAACGTTCAGCTGCCTCGAAAACTTACTACTAGCTTTGGATAACGGGAACAAAGTCTGCGGTAATATTATGACTTCAGCAAGGCTTTCAAAACAATAAATCATCAAGTTTTATACGACAAAACTTTATAAATACAGTATCCGTGGGAATAGCTTAAATTTAATTGAATCTTACCTGAAAAATCGAACTCATCGTGTTCGTGTTCCTTCTGTTATCAACAGAACATCCACAAGGATCTATATATTGGGTCCCTTATTGTTTGTAATATATGTAAATGATTTAGTCAATTTTGTGGAAGGAGAAAGAATATACCAATATGCCAACATGTGTAATTCAGGCCAAATCCTACTCGAAGCTTGCGTATGTCGGAGCTTGTCAATTTGCAAAATTATGGAATGGTGCATTATGAACAGTTTAAAATGAAATGTAGACAAAACAAAATTAGTAGTGTTCAGCGCAAGTAATGAACAAAAACTCGATATATAAGTCGATAATAACCTAATCCAACAAACGAACAAAATAAAATTTTTGGGGATAACACTTGATGAATAGATTAAATGGGAATATCAAATAGAGAATCTGTGTCGAGAATTGAGCATATGCCATGTATAAAATTAGAAATTATGTGTCAGTAGAGGTTTTGCGATTGTATTTTGGTCATATTCATTCCAGACTGTCCAAATTTCTGTATTTCCATTTTGGCCATTTTGCCAGAGGACCTATAAATATGGCTGTAGTGGCTGCAATCGAAATCGCTTATGGTTAATAGTACTAATAAATGGTCAACCCTTTCAGTCCTTTTTGTAGATTTTTGACCAGTTTGTGGTACTAACTTTGTAAATTTAGTAAAACAAATAACAAAAAATATATGCAGAATATAAAAGAAGAACGAAATAACTCAATAGCTTACACTATTGAGAAATAGTATTGAAAACAAAGCTAATGCTCTTCTTTCGCAAACTACATAGGTATATGTATATAGAGAGATTTTTAATCACACGGCTCACTTCAAACTGTTCTAGATCCTGGCCAATGAGATTCCGATTAGTAACGACGGAGACGCAGTCTTCACTAGTTGCCAATTAGTCTAGACTACGTCACCATTGAGAGATACTTTTAGAGAATTTTAGGAATAATATCTTTGGTTAGATAAGAAGATTGCTGTAGCTTTTACTTTCTGCGATATGAGAATTGAAAGTTTGCGAAAAATTTGAAAATTTACTGGTGAAACCAGAACTCACTGCTTCAATTAATTTTTGAGTTGCAGCCAAAAAGAAACAGTAAGTCAGAACCAGAGTGAACCAGAAAACAAATATAACAATATAAAAAAACTGTATATAAATCCACTGCAGTAAACTGTCTATGTATGTATAATCTTTACACCATATCCATACGCCGATACTGTTATGTATTTTAGAAAAGATTTTCGATTTTTAAGTATTCCAAATATTTTCAGTAAGATTGCGCTATTATACATACGTTGCTTTTGCTATAAATTTTACGGTTTGTTTACCCATAATCTCCTCTCGTACACACGTTACATAATGTATGCATATATATGTATATACATACATATATACCTAACTAATACGACCAAAACGCATAATACGTAGCAAGTATGCGTTGCACTTGCATATTTTTATTATTGCGATATAAACCGATTTTATTACTGAACACATGCAATAAGTCGAGCATTTTATAGCGTCCATTACGGCAGTGATACCGCCTATTGCGCACGTTTTGTGGCTCTCCGAATCGACACGCTCATTCTGTTTATTATTTTTTTTCTGCTTTTTCCAAACTTTAAAACCGAAACTAACTGATTGATTGCCCCTACCTTGTATTATTGCCGAATGATATAGATTGAAGGTTTCCAGGTTACTGTAACATTATGAGCTCTACAGGATGTTTATTGCAAAAAATCAAATTGGAGAAATTGCAGAATTTCTCGGAATTGTTCGACAAAGTCTAGTCTTTTTTTCAGGCCAAATTGACTTTACACTCATATGTCTGTTTGTTTTATTTTTACATAAACAAAATGGACGGAAATAGTTAATCCTGTTAGTGGTATTTACGTTTAATTGAACGTATATTTACTATGGCGGCAAATTACATCAGGCCACCTTGTACATATATTAATAGAAAAAGCAATTGCAAGTGCAAAAATAGAGAAAATTGAAGGAAGCTTTGTTGTATTAATGTCTTGAACGTGGAGAAAATTGACGCACAGCTTTTCCTCGGTTTTCAAGTCTATTTTTATAGATTACTTTACTTTCTAATTTCAGATTTTTATATAACACTTAATTTAGATTTTAATTATTGTTATTAATTTATTATTTGATAATAAAATTGGATCATGCTATCGTGTTACACGTCACATACTACTTATGGAAAAATTAAAAGTTCTGATTTATATTAAGGATAATTATTAGCTTATTACTCTCATTAATTACTTTTATAATAGGTATATTTAAGCAAACCATCCTTCACAGCTCCTGAACCGACGTGACGTGTACCAGTTGCTACTTTTGTCGGTTAATACGCGTGATGCGTTAAAAGACGTACCAAGAAAAAAAAAGTAAATAAAATACTTATCAAAATTCAATTACAATGCGATGATTTTCTTCCTAATACTGTGAATACTTCTATAACGCCAAATGATACGAGAATTGGAATTTGGAAAGATGAAGAACTTAATGGTGAAGCTATCCGCTCGAAGGACTTCCCTTCCATCTTTCGGACTGCAATAATTGCCGTTAAGACCAGTACAGAGGGCTTTTTAAACAGTTCGCATGAAAATGGATCGGTAGAAATGTTATCTGACAGCTAAACTACCCTCATACCACCCCAGTAAGAGCGGACTCAAGCTGGTATACCGACTGCTCTAAAACGGACCACGGCGTAGGAGCTGGCATTTATAGAAAGAAGCCGTGCAAGGCCCTTTCATTGAGCTTCAGCAAGGACTCGACGATTTTCCAGGCTGAGGTTGCTGCGATTCACCACTGTGTCAGAGAAGTAAACAGATGGACCGAACCAGGAAAAAGCGTCGCTATTTACTCTGACAGTCAAGCAGCACGTAAAGCGATTAGTTCCGGAAGTGCTGACTCAAAGCTGGTTTGGGACTGCGTAAGAGCCCTAAATGAGGTGGGCACCCTAAGGAAAATAACTTTGGCCTGGGTCCCCAGCCACACGGGAGTGAAAGGAAACGAAGCGACAGATGAGCTGGCCAGACGAGGTTCGTCAAGGCCTTTCATAGGAGTGGCCCCTTCCTTCGGCATTACCAAATCACAAATTAAGAGGTCCATCTACGAATGGTCACAAAACAAGTCCAAGGAATGGTGGGAAAGATCACCAGGAGAAAGACAGGCTAAGGAGTTCCTACGGGAACAGAGGCCTAAGTTTACTGAAGACCTACTGAGTAAAGACAGGAAGACTGTCAAAATGATAGTAAGTCTGAATACCGGTCATTGCAGACTGAATAGGCATATGTTTAACATAGGCCTGGCAGAAAATGCTCTCTGCAGATTCTGTTAAGAGGAAGAAGAAACCCCAGTTTATGTTTTGTGCCACTGTGACGGCCTAGCGAGGACAAGGTTTCTACTAATGGTTGTAGAGAACCCCACAGCCAACGGCTACATAAAAGAGCCGCACTCAAAAATGATATGTCTGATTAAGAAGGCGAAACTAGAGAGCGTTCTCTAAGGTAAAGGGGATCACAATAAACCTGTAAAGGTCGCGGTGAAACAGGCCCGCATGCCACCGCACTCGTAACCTAACCTAACCTAACCCTCAGACCACCGCAAGTACGATTTTAACGTTTTACTGGGGCTCCATACAAAGCTCGAATTACTTGCTGAACATTATAGCGTTACGTTGAGATGGGTGCCAAGCCACTCTGAGATTAGAGGCAACGAAATAGCTGACATGTTAGCAAGAGGTTTCAGTGAACGACGAGGTCGTACGGCAGCATCAAAACTGTTTGTTTGTCAGATCTGAACTCGGTGCTAGACGCCGCTCCTACTGGAATAATCTTATTGGTGTGAGGCACTGTTAAACTCGTAGGCTTCATCCAAATGAAGAGAAACTCCGCAAGGCAGCTGAAATTACAAGATCACATAACAGCAAAATAAAAGATGGTGGAAGAAAAGCTTGATAGAAGATATAGAATAAGACTTTTAGAGAATCTGAAAAAAGGACATATTGTATGGATCACTAACGAAAACAGCGAAAGATGTATAATGGCAAACGAACGGTAAGAACCTTGGTCGTACATTATCACGGACACAGAGCATCACAAACAGACCTAATAGAAATGGAACCAGGCTAACATACCTAAAACATTATGTAGCTTTATTTAAATTTTATTATTAAATATTTAGTATTTCATTTGGAGCAACTTTATTCATTTCCAAATAAGTAAATTTAAATTGCAAATGAATGACAATTCATCATATTTATTTATAATTTTATACTAAAATATTCAAAGAAAGGAAACCCAGCAAAATTAAGAGCCATTCGATACAAATAGATGGTGTTTATGTTGATGACCTAGCGCTTTTAGTGTTGAAGAAAGACTCCACAAGGCAGTATTTATTAAGCAGAAATTATTTACAGGGATTCCTGCTTCGTAACGTAGAGGAAGCTCCTGCACATCTCTTTCTTAAATACCTTGTAGTGGATCGACAAAACGAAATTTTCTTCTTGACAATTAACTGTCTTTATGAGGTTAGATGATAGTATCCCTAAACCTCTTAATCTCCAATATACAACCTGTGGTGAGTGGTTGCAAGTGAACAACATAGGTTTTTGAGGTTTTGAGGTGGTTAACATAACCAAAAACAAGAAGCTAAGCTAAGGTAGATAGTTTGAGGGAAATAAGAATCAGCACTTTACAAGTCGTCTCGACAATCGGTGTAACTCAAAATGACGCTTATACCGATCGAGTCTGACTAATCTAGTGACGAAAAGATTTGAATTAACACTATGTACGGTCTTGTTGAAAGAGTTGAGAATGATAAAGTTCTTCAGTTCTTCAGCGATTAGTCTTAAGCGAGTCTAAGATTGAAATAAATCAAAATTTGTGACAGAGTTCATGATTAGCATAGGTCTCCTCAATGCTGTCAGAGGGATTAGTCCGAGACGTCGTTGTGACCGAGTGCTTTTCCAGATTTTCTGAATTTAAACTATTTGGGTACTCAGCAAGTTAATCATCCTCTTAAAATTGAGATCGTCCTTACTATTACCCTACCAAATCTTTGAAAGGCAAATATGTCAATCTTAGCCTTGTTGTCGTAAACCAGGCCATTATTGCCATGAAGAGCCCCGTGGGTAAACTAGGGGCTCTTACTAACTTCTCAAGAAAACTGCCGCCAAAATTAATGCTGCGATCTTTACCCGCCATCGCTTCTAATTCAAGGTCTTGAGCTCCTCCTCCCCCTAACTGCTCTTACTACATTGAAGGGACAAAAGGTTGGTAAAAGAGCTTTGCCTTTTTGTTTAATCTCTTTTTCGAATCGATGAGTTACATCAATCTGCGGCTCAATCTGTTTTTGAAATGCGACAGAAAATATTAATTTTTCCCTTAAAATTTTAAACAAAATCTACATATAAAGAACAGTTTCTTGTACCCGCAATATTTCAATATTATGTAATCTATTGTTTTTGTCATTATTAAAGGCGCACTACACGACATAAATTTCTTGAGGAAGAATAATATTTTATATTATATAAATATGAGAGAAAGGATTAATATTCTTCTGGGATAATTACAGAAAAAAAAATGTAACATCAATTCAAATACTAATACAACAGTTTCATTGTTCTAAACGAAGACAACTAAATCCACCTGCAGCATATAATAAATCGTGTATACAAATAACACCTGGACGCAGAAGTTAAAGCACAATCGTAGAAACATACACATTTATCTCAATTTACCTCGAAAACAAGCGATATAACAAGGTATTTTATCCAATAGGTTTATTTATTGAATGTAGCATTGTAAATTAGATGTAGTAACGATATTTTCTACCTGTATATAAAGCAAACAAACCGCTAAGCCGTACGTTTACCAATATTTATCCGTACGATACTATTTGTTAAATACATGCTGCTTATGTAACGAGATACATAAGAAATGTGGCCAAAAAAATGTGAAACCGGTTCTCTTTTTCCAGGACAAGCCTTTATTCGAGGAGCACAAAATATGTCCGTATATGACATGTTGGTACTTATACAAATCTATTTTGATGCCGTAAGAAATTCCTCGTATTTTTGTTTATTAATTCATACTATAATGCTATTGGAGATTTAAAAAGTAAAATTGTACTATAAAAAAAGATGTTTAAAGGTCAACATAATCATGTAGTGAGAAGCAACTCAGATAATTACGAAAGTTTTAAGATACATATATATACACAAGTATATAAAAAAAGTTAAAATGTGTCCGAAAGTAAATTAATATAAGTGAAACACGCACTCGCAAACTAAGTGTTATATGTGAAGCTCCTTTCACAAAGATGCTAACAATTTTACGAATGTGTAACACCTTTAAACGTAGACTCAATTCAGTGATATGATTGATGGGTGTTAAAAACTAAGCTTATGGTTCGAAAACGTTTGAAGCATCCTTTTTGCCGCAGTGGTTAGAAGAAACATTGCTAACTTGTGTGTTTATTTTTTCATTTTACGAAACTTCATAGTTTTAACCTTTTTAGTATAGGCTCATTACGTATTACTCAAATCTCAGTGTGCATTCATACAGAAATGATGAAAATTTAAATTAATCGTTCTCTCTGTGAAAAAAAACACACAAAACAACTTTTCAAAACAGAAAGAGAACTTTTTACTATTTAATGAAAGATGATGACTCAGTAATTGTAGGACTATCAGATGATAATTACGACGATCACAATTATATTGCAGATTTATCAGAGCTCCTTCAAAACGAAAACGAAACAAACAAACATAATTGAAGAAGCAGATAATTTGCAGACATTTATTGAGGATACGCTCAAGAACATTCAAAATAATTAAGAGAGGGAAAGGATAGAATAAGAACAAACAGAAATCTTTAAAACTACACTTTTACAGACAATAGCATCATTAGAAAGAAAATAAAATATGTTGCCTACATTTTAAGTACGTCTAGTCCAGCGAATTGTTTCGGAAGATCTTCCAAAGCATAGGTTAATATGGTATTGATTTTAAATAAATTTAAAAATAAAATAGAAATTGTATAGGGACCAACAATAGGGTCTACTCTCAAAGATGAATTTCAATAGATATTCCAACCACCACACATCAAAAAAAATTATTGTACAAAAAGTTTTAATATAGAATATCTATTGAAATTCATCTTCGCGAGTAGACCCTTTGGTTGATTCCTATACAATCAACACCATAATAAATTTTGCTTTGGAAGATCTTCCGGAACAATTTGCTGGACTTGACGTACTTCAAGTGTAGGCAAAATATTTTTTATGTGTGGTGGGTGCTTAGTTGCAGTGCTCTCGCAGCATTATACCGCCTTTCATAATGCCGTGCTGTTAATCACTTTAATCTCAACAGTGAATGGTCAGTCAATCGGATTTCAATTCTTCGAGAATTCCGGAGAATTGAAACCTGACTCCCATCGTTCCACCACAACGATAATTAGCCGTCTAACCATTGCGGCTACCGACTCGTAACGGAAATGCTAGAAGTCAAGTGTGGAAAGTAAGAAATTTTGTAATAAAATACGAAAGAGACCCACTTCACTCAGAAACAAAACCATGTGTAATTTTTTTTTCAAATAGCAAATAAACAACTTCAAAAACAGTTTTCTTACATCATGTAGAGGATGCTATTAATTCGTAACGTAACGTATTTTCTTTTGTTTTTCTAATACATATAATTTTTACAAATTCGGATAAAAAAAATTAATTACTATTTTTGACAAACTGTTTTATTCTCTTGAAAAAATTGTTATATTTCATGTCATTACACCGTGATAATTTCAATCTTTATTAAACACTTTTTCGTTAATAAGGAAATATTGAGAAATTTGTATTGGTTGATGTGTATACATTTGTCGTAATAATCATAATCATTGTGCAAATGAATGCTAGACATATTAGCATTAGATGAAAATGGAATAAAGTATAACTCTATTACTTATCATGGTTTGTGTAATGGTCTTTACTTTAACAACTTTTTCAGTTTGAATAATTTATTTCAGTATCTAAACAGCAAGTCAATAACGGCTGTAGGTACATTTACAGTCAACAGATTTGTTATGATAAAACTGTTGATTTTTTTCATTATTGGGATGGTTAGAAAAATAATTCATAAACCTTTTAGATGCTGTAGGTTTCTAGTCACAGTTTTAAATTACATACAACCACCGGCCTGTAGCTTTAATACCGACATTCTCAAAAGTATTTCAAGTAGCTCTAAAGAATAGGTTATCAAAATTCTTCGACGTAAATGAGGTGCTAGATAACAAATCAACATGCATATAGAAAGAGAAGAAGAACACACAGAAATCACAAGAGCTGATTTAGTACTGACATGTTGTAATCTGACGAAAGCATTCGATAGTGTAAATCATAGTCTACTTTTTGAGAAACTATATTGTTATGGTGTTAGGGAAAGATAACACGATTTATTTAAATCATATTTAAATAACAGAAGACAAGTTATTTTTTGGAATAACATTCTATCGGGAAAAATACGGACAACTACAAGGGTGCCACAATGGTCCATACTACGCCCTTTGCTCTTTTTAGTCTATATAAAGAATCTACCCAAAAATGTAAATTGTCACAGTATATGTTTGTTCGCGGATAATACATCAATGTTGGTGAGACGCAAAAACAAGGAAGACGTTCTACACGATGCGCGGATATCATTGGCAGAAGCAGATGAATGGTTCAGAAGCAGTGGAATACATCTGAATAATTGCACAAAAAATCAGACACTAGTACTTATCACGAAACAATTGCAGGAAGATGAGCAAAGGACTGTATGTTTTCTGGGTTTGCACTTATCAAATAACCTCAGCTATAAGCATCATATCCAAGAAGCGATAAAGAAATTAAGCCACTTATGCTATAAGAAAAATGAAAGAAGTGGGTACACAGGAGGCCGCTAGGATTGCTTACTTTTCGCTGTTCCATTCGAAAGCTGTATACGTAATATTGCTCTGGGGACAATTTTCGGAAGCAAAACCGGTATTCGTAAAACAATAAGAAGCATTAAGGATGTGGAGCTATCGAACGCCATATAGGGAATTATTTAAAAGAACATAAAAATCTATACGAGACACATAGTGACTTACACAATTACAACACCGGCGGTAAAAAAGAATACGTAGTGCCCAACGAACGAGTGGAAAGTGAGAGACTTTCGGTAAATTATTACGCCGTAAAAATATATAATCATTTGCTCATGGACTTGAAAAGTTTAACGCAAAAACATTTTAAAACAAAAGTTAAAGACCTCCTATCCGATTTTGAAATCTTTTTAAAGTTTGGTTGTACTTGTGTTTGTTATCTTATAATTTTGCTTTAGCTATATTCAGTGTATTTTTGACGATGTTCAAACCCATATGTAGGGGTAAATGACAAATAAAGATTTTATCTATCTAACTACCTATCATGCCGGATCGATAAAAATCAATTGACTTTTAAGCAAAATATATAGAAACGGCATTTTGGATATTATCCAAATTTGCAAATCTTTTGCCACTTACAAAGTATTGAAGCGATCGGAATAAATGGAAATCTAATGATGCAACATCGGGCGAGTATGGTAGGTGAGGCAGTACCTCCCACCCCAATTCATTACTTTTCTCCAAGGTTTGTCTTGCGCAGTGCGGTCTTGCATTATCGCCTTTTCTATTGACAATCACTGGCAACTTTTTGAATTAAAAATTCATTTAGACGATCCAACACACAGCGACATTTTTTCAGGGAGTTGAAATCTGGATCGACTTACCATTCGCTCTTGTTAGCAAAGTGATTAACAGCGTGGCATTATAAAAGGGGATATGATGCTGTTACAAAGCCATTTGAACACAATTTACACGCACAAAACTACACCGCGAGAGTTGCAGTGAGAGCCAGACAAGCAATACAGCTTACGGAGTTACTGGAACTAAGTACCCACCACACATAAGAAAAAAAACTCCCTCAATCAATCAAATGAGCCTTTTTCGGACTTGGCTTTCGAAAGAGCCTTTTGCGTTTTGGATTACCACTTTTCATCTCCGGTGATCAAGCGATTAAAAAACGTTTCTGTATTGTGCCGTTGAAGTAACAAATTTCATGTGATGGATCGGTTAGCTTTGTTGTCTTCGGAAAGATTATACAGAACCCAAACACCTGCTCTGCTTACTCTCCCAATCTGCTGCAAATGTTCTTGGATGGTTGACTAAGGTTGGTTAAGACTGTTTCACAATTCCTCGATTGTCTGACACAGATTTGCCTCCACCTCCGCTCTTAACACGTCATTGTCTAACGTTGTTGCTCTTCCTGATCGATACGAGTCGGAAAGATTAAAATTACCGGATTTGAACTTGGGAAAACCATCTTTGGCATTTACGAACATCTAATGCATTTGGATAAACATCGCAAATGTTTTTGGTAGCAACGGTTGCCTTACTGTGCTTGCAAAACTCAAAAATTTTGCAATGCCGGATATGTACCTCTTCTGGTATCTGGCTGGCAATTTTACCCAAAATTATTTTAAAAAATTAAATCTAATTATTTACAACTAAACAAGATGCAAGATTCACATAAACTTTATATGAATACTCTTAATTTAACATCTACTTCGCTTACAATCTACTCCATTTGCAGTTATCCAGAGTGTCTATCAGGGCTTCTACTATCTACTATCAAAAACTTTTCTTAAGCTATTGTATAAATCTATTTTGTTTTATGGTTCACAATAAGCCCAAAATTTAGCAAAAAACTTTTAAATTTTAAACCTGCTCTCTGTATATGTACAATAACAATTAGGATCCCTATTATGTGAGAATCGAAAATGAATCCGCCTATAAAGTTTGTTATTATTTAAATAATTTCTTGCTAACTACAAAATTAATAAGCTTAATAATATCCGATATAAACCGTTATTTATCGACATTTTCTAATTCAATTCAATCTAAAATCTCTTCTGAAATAATCTGCCCGAAGCGATAGCATTCTAAATGATTTTATAAATTATAACGCATGAAAATAATAATCAGTGCATTTCATCTAAGCGTAAATAAATTTAGAAAGGTATGCTACGGTCAATGGTAATCTCTAGTACAACATCTGGAATTCGAAGAAGATAGTTGTTCCAACGCAAAAAGTGAAAATAGACATCTTTGTGAGGTATTACTTTAAACTGCGATGGTTCCTGAAACGATACGGCTAAATATATATCTTTAATGTGTGATGGTAAGAATTGATAGGTATATTTAATGAGGTAAGATAAAACATAGAACATCTCTAAGATGTATTTTATAAGACAAAATATATATATTTAATATTTTCTTTTTTAATCCTGATTTCCTAACAACTTACCTACTGCAATTTACTGCTAAAAAATGACGTCTTCTTACCTGAAACAATAAAAAAATGTTACTATTTTGATAGCTTTAATTAAAACGTATTATCCATTTTAAGTCATTTCTTAATACTGGTCAAAACAATCAATTAAATTAATCATTTATCTAATAATTGCTATGATCGTTTTGCCCTCCAACAAAAAAATTATTTCCATATATAGATAATGTTGGTGTAATATATGGTTGTGATGACAAGAAAACGTAAAAAAAAAAAAAAACAGAATTATGCTCAGGAAGTAGATTATGTACCTAACCTACTTTACAAGTGTGTATGAGTAGCTGCTAGTCGTGGATCGCCAGTAATGTGCATAATATTTGCATAAATCTCTACTCCAACACGTAAAACTGAAGAATGCGAATCTGTAATTGAGGAAATACGTTTGTGCATATTCTTATTGTAAATAGTTTCTGGTTGGCTAGGTCTCTTTCGCCAATAACTAGCTATGATCTAGATATATTCAATATATATAGACGAACAATTATTTCTATCTGCCAACAACAGTCATTTAAAAGCTTGAAATAACTTTGTAATTAGATCTAGTTTTAGCTGCTCGATAGACTAGAACTAAGAGCTACAGGGAGAGATGCAGAAAGGGCTAAGATGAAGTTAGTTATAGATGAAATTTCTTTTAATCATAATCTTATGTAATTTAAAGAATAATCTAAAGAATATTATATACCATCAAATATAACACATTTGTTTTTGTTTCGAATTTTGTTTATATCCATAATTTCCTCTCAAAAACGGTTTATAATATATTTGCTTTTACTATTTTAGACAGATCAAAAAGAAGATCATATAGGACAATTTCTGCCAAATCAACCAACTTTGTACTATTTTAAAATTATATCTTCTCCGGACTATACCAGATTGTGGGAAGTATCACTGTTCCAATGCGTAACGAAAAAATATCAAACATTAGAAACAGACCACGTGATTTCAACCTTTTCGGACTCGTCAGCGTTCCTCCAAATGCAAGACCTAATTTCATCGCAGTTCACCTCTCAACGTATGTTGTATAACAACCTCCAACAATGGACAATTCTAACCCTAGAGAGTCGTACTCATAAATTATTAAGAACGCCCGATAGAAGAAAATTCTGACTTCCTTCCTCTTGCATTATATTATTTTAGTCATCGTTCGTTTTGTATGTATGTCGAAATCAGATTGTTGACGCGTAGTATATTGATATGGCGGTATCTTTAGATCATATAAAACAGTTGGTAGTTACAGATAAAATATCGGTATATCACCACAACGTTTAACTCATTAACTCTCGAAACAAATGTTTCGGGCTAATGAATTAAATGTTGTGGTGTTGTTGTTGGTGTTACCGAATTCGGTATTCGGTTGAGGATGAAGACCCATAATCTCTCGAAACACGGGTCCTGAATTAATGAATTAAACGTTGTGCGGTTGTTGGTGTTACCGACTTTTTATTTGTATCGACGAGCCTACAGTCTTAAATATCACATGGAGTTGGCAGTTGTGATTCTATTTTTCATTGCATTATGACACCCAAATGGAATTGTACAGACAATTAGGTTGATATGCACAATAGTTTGCATTACCTTTTCGAAATCATTCATAAGTTTAGTTATTGTGTGATATCATAGCAGTGCAAAACATTATTAAAACCGGCTGCCAGGACAACTCAATCATTTTTGTTGAAAATTCTTATTTTATCATCCAATTTTTATATTGATAGCGTAAAAATTCCCCAAGAAATGTACAGAACAAAATACACGAAAGTCAAAAACAAAGTGCAGCAGTACAGAACATAAATCTATAGAACTATTCATACTTATAAATATATGTCTCGTAATGAAAGATATTCCTCATCCATTCGATAATAAGCAAGAGCTATTAAGTATTCTCGAATCTTTTTATCAAATGTTCTTAACGACAATTTTTTGTTGTATTATGTTCATCAATTTAACGGGTCGATGGCCGCAGTGGTTAGGCGGCTGACTATTGTTGTGAGAGGACGATAGGCGCAGGGGTTCAATTCTCTGGAGGGACGGTGACATTTTTTCAGAGAGTTTAATCCCGGATCGACTTGCCATTCGCTGTTGGGAGCAAAGTGATTAACAGCGCGGCATCATAAAAGGCGATATGATGCTGTCACAAAGCCAATTGAACACAACATACACACACAAAAACTACACCGCGAGAGTTGCAGTGATAGCCAGACAAGCGATACAGTTTACGGAGTCACTGCAACTAAGCACCCACCACATTAAAAAAAAATAATAAAAAATGTTATGGCATTGTACCGATTTGCTCATTGCCAAATAGTTTTTTGTAAAATAAGCATGGATATCAGATTGTAGTAGTAGATCATAATAATTTTTTTGCAAGAATTATTAATATAACAATGTGAATTATTTAAAGTACGGTTTACAGTAATCCTTACTTCGACCACTAACTAACGCTCTGATGCATTTTTGTTTGTACTGTGAACACTCTGGTTACATGTTCCGTACTCCCACACAGTAAAATATTACTATTTACATACGAATCAAAGTTTGTGTTGTATATTAATTTTGCAGTGCTGTTGCAATATCGATGACCATTATAGAGTTTGATATGCCATAGAGTTCAAATTAGGACACAGTGATATTCCATTCTAGACTATTCCAGTTTAATATATTATCTATGTACACTCCAAGTAGTTTGACGCCTTTAATTTGATCTGTTTTCACTTTAAAGTTACTTTTTTCTTTGTGTCTTCTTGGTGCTCAATTTCAAACCATTTGTTCAAAACCAACTATAAGCTTTCTGCAAACAACTCCTCATGTATCTTCAATGTGCGGTAGTGTCTCCTTTGAGAATAATAATATTGTATCAGCAGCAAACATTCTGTCAATATTTGGGTACGTATTCAGGGACCTAAGCTAAACATAAAAGTTCCTATAAAGATAGGGGTCCTATTCTCAACCGTTACAGAAATACAGGGATGAACCATACATGTAATAACGATTGAAAATAGATTGTAGATCATATTTATATGTATCTACGGTGTCATCGCCTCTTTCACTGACTAGAACTGTAGTAGTCGTTAGGTAAAGTATTACTGTATATGCAAATATCAACTTTCTTGGATTAAAATAGCCCGGAGAAGTTATCATTTGTATTTTTGACAATTCATTTTCACTTTAAACTGATTTAACTATGCGTGACACATTCTCTCATCGTGAATATGGTGATATGATATTCGTTTAGGGCTTTTGCAACGGAAGCTTAAATCTTGCAGTCATTTTCCGAATCGGAGAATGCCAGATAAAAGGGTTATCCCACGAATTTTTAGCAATGCTGGAAAATCGGGTATGTTTGTTAATGCGAGAATTGTATCTAAACGGGAATCTAAACTTGGTGTTGAACAAGAAGAGGCTATCCTTAACGCCGTCTAAAGTCATACAAGCATAAAGCAAATTAGAGATACGTTTCTAATTACACAACTCAACTGTTTATTTCGATTTCATTTAAAACGAATTCAACATTTGCAAGATGGTGATTTTACGTTAAGGATACAGTTCTGCAAATGGATGAATGAAGACCGAAAACTGTATAAATATGTTCTATTCACTAACGAAGCACAGTTCACTCGTGATGGTATTAATAATCTTCGCAATGAACAACGATGATCAGTAAAACAATTTTCAACGCGGATTTAACATTAATGTGTGATGTAGTATGTTAAACCATCAATTAATCGGTCAGTTCATATTCGATGATCATCTTAAGGGACAAGAATACTTAAATTTTCTACAAAATCATTTGCAAGACCTATTAGATAATGTTCCACTTAATGTACGACAGAGTATGCACTTACAACATGATAAAACCCCTGATTTTTTTTGAACTACACCTATCCAAACCAGTGGATTGGTGGAGGTGCTCCGCATAATTAGCCAGCTAGACCACCAAACCTATTATTGTCTTTGGGGGTGGTTTAGGTCTTTAGTGTACGCAACTAAAGTATACACATAAGTAGGACCCATGTTTATAGGAATTTTTGTTTATTTTGGGTCGCTGAATACGTATCTAAAATATTGACATATCCTCCAGAATGACCCTGTAACTCGAGAGAATTCTGCGTGATTTTGATACAAAGCGAAAGATAAGCTCCCACGCTATCTTTGTGTAAAAGTCGCGAATTTAACAAAAAAAATTATCGTTTAGTTGTTTACCACTGAAACTGTTTATGCGCCAAAAAACAGTAGGTACTGCTCTTGGTTATAATAGCTCTAATCTAGTCATAAACATAGTACGTAAATCACGACTATTTTTGAGTTAAATTATTAATATTAATTTTAATATATGAATGAAGTAAAACCTATAAAACTGTCTTTGTCGCTTACTCTTTTTTGTTCGTTTTAATATTGCTGCGCGTAAATGTTGCATGTCGATGTTAAAGTTACGAGAAAATAAAATTAAAATGTGTACACATTTTAACTGTTAAAATGGAGATTGATTTTAGTATGTGCAGAATAATTTTTTAAAAGGCTATAATATTGACACGTTTTGGGTTTTTATGTATGTCTATATAGAAGATGGTTTCCATAATTCGATGTATAAATGATTTCTTTGGTTTTAGATATTTTTGTTAATAGGCATGGCTATATATTTGTTAATTTTTTTCTACTGAGGCATTTTGAACGAAAATATACTTTTGTGTAAGAAACTAAGTCTTGTCTATAAGTTTGTTCCTACATGCGTGCAAATCGATCGGTGATTAACCGGAGCAAGCGCAGTAGAAAATAAGCGTTCCAACAACGACAAATCGAAAATCCGTGACTATAGTACGTAGTTCCAACATAACAAAATGAGATTTGAGGATTGTCGGAGGACAGTCATAGCAGTTTGAGGATTTTCAACAAACCAAAAGCTGTGATTTTTAGCGCATGCGTACTTCAATACAAGTCTGTCTAGCTTATCAATTTTTCTATACACGCCATCTGGTGTCAAGTAAAGAAAGTTATTTCGTTCCAGCAAATTATTAATGCAATTTGATCTGAAACTGGTTGTTGATAGAACAGTGCGATTACCACATACTAATCCGAAATAGATCATAGATTTTAAGTAGGAACAAACCTTATATTGCATGAAATCAGCTGAGATATGAGGTTGATTTTTCACTGTTAAGGATGTTTTGTTTTGTCTACTTTCATTTTCTCATGACGTATGGTTTGTTGATCTGAGGGTCTTCTATAGATATTGTTCGGGTACTTAGAATTCACAAGTGAATACTGCGTATTAAGACTAGAATATCTCTTATAATTCCTTGCACAAATTTATTTACACAACTTAATACTATGACCCTGCCGTATATTTATAATTGGCAACTACTTTTGTAAGCGAAAAAATATATAATTCGCTTAAATTAAATAAGGGTGGCCACCACACTTATGGCCATGCTCACCATCGCATTTTACGTCACTAAAATAATTCATTTGCGTGTTTCAATGTTTATATTAAATATTTACAGTTTTGGAATTATTGATTTGATTTAAAATTTTATATATCAAACTTCCTTAATTAAAGTTGTTTACGTATATGTATAAGTATACTTCAGCACGTGCTTCTATATGTCGTTACTAAAGTATTTGTATCTTTGATAAATTAACATAAATAAACATATCTATGTACATACATACTTATCACTCTTGCCCATCAAAACATATTCAATAGCCTAATTAAAACTACTAAACCTATTTTCAATCTCAATTCTCGCCTAAAAATTATGTGTTTTCGAATAACAAACATAAATTCGCCAGACATCTAAATTTGCTTTCATATTTTGCAATAATGTTTCTCTTCCTGTATAATTCACAAAACCAACAACTATCAGATTCAGTGCCCAATTCTCATTAGGACGGGATCTAGTGTAAATATTTCATCGCGTTTGTTAAAATACACTCGTCCCCATTGTCAGCTAATACCATTTCTTCCAAAGATAATAATCATCTATTCTGAAATTTCCTCTATTTATTTAAATCGTTCTCTTTCTGTTTGTAGAAAATTCTACTTACTGACGCATGACGGTTTAATTATTCAGGAAATCCCGATCCTTGTTTTCTTTCTCACTTATTTTTTTTTTCGCTCCGTTTTGTTCTCGTTAAGTTCGCTAGTTAATTAGGTCTTCTCTTCCCGATGAAGAGCAAATAGCCTATCTCAGGAATATATACTATTTAGTATCACAACCGTGATGTCTCGTAACTCGTTTATTTTAAGTTCGGCAAGATTCTGGTAATTAAAAACACCATCTGACATAACAGATTCCGTTTTGTGTGTGGAACTTAATATAGACGGCTATCAACGCGGCCAACAGACACCATAAACATTTCGAGATTTATAAACTTGTTAGCTATTTGTTTGCCCTTCCGTATCGAGATAATGTGTGGCATCCTGATATATCGAATTTTAAAGAAAAGAAAAAGAATTATGTTAAATGTGTATTTATGAACCATTTTATGAGCAGTACAAGATAAAGAAGATGGATTTCTAAATCATTAATCTACTTAATTTTTATCCTATAGGAATCCTTGTTTGAATCTTTGGTCTATTAAACCCCTCACTTCAAAATAGAATTATTTTAATAAGAGCCCGAAAAAAATTTTATAGTGTTTATGATACAGATATTGTCATAGGTACTGTTAACTTTGTATTGGTTTAACAGGACTCCCAATTTCAGCTTTTTGAACTCATTAATTTAATATGTTTTCCTCTGTTATTCGTCTCTACTTAACACTCCATGTTTGTTCTGTACGTCGTAATTTTCATTCATTGTACCAACTGTAGCCAGATACATACATATATGTATTCATACATCGTATCATCTTTGAAATCCCTTTGATAATACTTTCGAAAATACTTTTGGTGACCTAACAGAATAGGCGATGTTAGTGGCTTAATATCTTGCAGCATTACCAAAACGTCTTTTTCGTGCTACTAAAGTCCAAAGTCTTATGGAACCATTGTGATCATTACTGATGTAGATCCACCTTGGTCCACCTTTTATTATTCTACTTTTCATACAAAATAATTTCTGCTTTCCTATTTTTCTTAAACCTCTATTACTGCTCGTCGGTAATCTTTTGCAGACGCATTGGTCAATTTTATAATTTTGTGTTTTGTATTCTTGAATTTTAAAAAGATACTTCTTATTAGGTTTATATTTTGCACTTAAATTAACGTTGACATCAAACAATGAGAGTCAATACTTCTTTTTTAATACCTTGTCCAATAAAATACCTACCATATCCATTCTTTAAAACATGTTAGTCTTTTCCAGAATTTAGAACCTTTAAATTATATATCATCAGTGGCATATTTTAAGAAGTAAGAACATCAGGCTGAAACCCTCCTCCCCCTCCTTCTCTTTCCAATAAACTTCAATTTTAGTTCCATCAAAAATTAAATACACAAAAAAAAATCTTTTTAGAAGTTGGTGGAGGGTGAATTTACCAAATATCATCCTGTAAGGTAAACTGGGGTAAGTAAGTAGACGTTAAAATTTGACTATGTAACTTTAGATGTTAGTCAAAATGTTACTGACGTTATAAAAATTCTGTCAAAATGAGCGTTAACGTTCTTTGGTTTTTAACAAAATGTTGCCTGTAACCAAACAAGGCTGCCTATTTTTATTTTACTTACACCTGCTGCAGGGTTTCCAACAAAACATAGTTCACCCTTTTCTATATTTCATTTCGAGAAACACAAAAATTTAATACACACATCATACAACACAAAATACTTATTTTTATCAAAACTTAAACATTCAAAACTACATTCATGAAACTAGAAGATATTGTAAACATCAAACCACCGAAAAAGTGAATGCCAACCCTCTTTAATACTCTGGTGTGTTTCAGATTTTTGGCTGTATATTGCAGGAAACCGTTTTCTTCAAAGTTTTGCAATTAATGTAAAAAATTTCCATCTTTATTTGAATCTTGATAAGCTATTCATTTGATTCACTTGCAAGATTTTCTTTGGTTATTTTGCACGACGGTTAGTTCTAGAGAACGCACTCTAGCAAAAAGTGATCCAAAGCAGATGTCCCACATTAAGACACAATATCATCAAACTTTGCCGAAGGACCTGGTATACGTTTGTTTGGTTTGGACAGAGGTTATTTTATCTGAAGTAGTTGGGAGCTGAATTTGTGGGTGATCGTTATTTTTTGTAGTGCTATTAACGATTATAGTACATTCTAAAACCATATTACCATCGGCGTCATTTCATGTTTCTGTAACAAATTTTGAAAATATATGTTTTGGCAGTATACCTGCAACACTCTACCACTTAACCAACTTATTATCCCAAGTTATCGCTACAGATTTAAATCCTGAAAGGTCGGGAGGTTGTGTTCCACACATCTTTAAAAGTGGTTTATAGTGAACCTTTTCCTATACAAGCACTGGCCAATGAAACAGTTCTATTTTGATGACCAGAAGAACTGGTAACAAAGGAATAGACTATTCTTTCCTTTTCCAATTTGAGAAGATTTCTCTTCAAATTGTAATTCAGTTATAGTTTTCTTAAGCAGTCTAAAATATTTGTAAATTATAAAAGAGTCAGTATCTGATTGTGCTTTTAATGCTTCCATTAATCTAATCAGCGGTAGAAATTTATAATTAAACAGAAACCTTTCTATAATGATATTTTTTTGTTTTTATGCTCAAACTCTATTATAGTATCGATTTCACACAGAATTTTAACAAGATAAACATTTCAAAATTATAAATTGAAAAGCACAGTAGGTCTGTTAATGTTGACATATGGTACGTTTGTTCCGAAATCACACACGCAATTTCCACAATACGTCTATTATTTCTGCACGTACATACCAGAAGGTATTTATTTGTTTTTTCAATTAAAATGCTCATTTTGCGTTCCATTCAATGCTTAGTTTAATCCATTTGACGCAAATCTCCGTTCAGATTCTAATTCCAAACTATCTCTTTGGCCAATAATAGAGAATACTGTATTGTTTTACCACATGTTTGTTTGTTAATTGTACGAGGTAATTTTTTTACTAAATTTAAATCTTCAATGCGATGATAGGTTAGTTCTCATTAGATCAACACATTGGTGAATTATCGGCCATTAGCAATTGTTTTAGAGACTTTGCAGCGTGGATTTCATTGCCAAACCTGCGTCGATTGTGCAAAAAGAAACAAGCGGTAAACATAATAAAATTCATACGCGTTGAAAACCAACTAAAGTCAAGCGAATTGCAATAGTTGGTTGGCAAGCTACTACACGGAAACACGTGATTAATTTCCAATTTACTCTATTCCACAATGAACTGATCCTCTTTATGATTAATGTATACGTTATATGTAATAGCGATAATTGAACACATTTTTTTTAAACAGCGAAATGTTGCCAGATTTTTATTGGGTGGACGTAAGTATAGACAAGCGATAACACAAGTCGGAGTAACGGTAAAATAATATTTTAAGTTACACCGGATGATATTTCTAAATTGTTTATCGAAATTGAAGACGTTGTTCTTAATAAAATGTACCTAACACTTAGTAATTTCTTATATCAAATTTCGTGTTTAACGATTGTTTATGTTATACAAGGAAATATTAAAACAGACTTTTGTGAAATTTTGTATGGGTTCAAAACGAAATGAATATAAAACGCTGGAATATTAATTCAGTACATTATCTAAAGCCACAAGTTTGCTGCGTTAAACAACAAAAATATTTTCTATTATGTTATAGCTCAGATTAATGTTTACATGAAACTACAGTTGCAGTTTAATTAGATAAAAATTATTCGTGACAATTTAAATGCTAATCAATGTAATAAGAAAAGAGAAATCGAACTATGTGTAGTATATAAATATTTATAATATAACCGCGCTTTTAATGTAGTTACTGTTTCACTCTTTTGCACGTAAACATATCCGGCAATCAGATACATATTTTAATTATAGGATACATAGTATCTGTACAGCTTACCTGATTGAAATATAAAACGCTGAGATATCTATGTAGGCTAAACGATTACCCGCAGTGATAGTACACATTACGTTAAGCAGCAAAAAAGCGTTTTATTGCATTTCCCTGGGGTAATGCTGTTATAAACACGACGTAAAAACTTAAACCAAATTAACATATATATTAAATCAAACTAAATGTACATATTTAAGTTGTTAGTACCGAAAATGTAAAACAGTGGGCTTGGGAAAATTAGAAAGAAGAATCCGGTGTTTATTTTGCGTCGAATTTATTGTGATAAATTTGAATTGAAAATCATAGGTTTCCTTTATAATAGAGTATTATAGCGTAATAACCACCTTTGATACGACGTTATGAAACGATAAACAAACTAGTTCTTTCCTTTTATGAAATTTAGCTATCCATGACCTAAAAACTAATAGTCGAATGTATCTTTATGGAATATAATTAAAATGCTTGATATATTGCGTGCTCGGATTTTACGTGTAAGTTTAAATAATGTACGAAGCGGTTTTGGCCAGTGTCAATATTTCAAATGTCCAAACAAACTACAATCAAACATATTATAGTAGATTAAAGGTCAGATATCGATTTCATAATTCAAGTATACCAACAGAAGTTTCATGCATTTATTTAACTTCGTTAACGCGTGGGATTATTCTTGAATAATTTTTATGTACCATGATTTTTCCGTATAAGTAAACTTCTGTAATAAAGATATGTAGAATACAATAGAAGTTATGTTAAACATAGAACTTGTACCAATATCGAAAGAATATCTTTGTTGTCCAATAATGTAAATCGTATATGGCGTTGCTTAGTTTTTGTTTTAGAATGTGTTTCCGTGGATCCATTGTCTGTCGCTTCCTCCTATTAGAAGCCCCTACACAAATGCAGCACCGCACAGAATAAATCGACATTCTACGCTGCCGCAATTAGAAATGAATGGATATTCTTTTATCGAGCTGAAATTTTCTGTTCAATAATATATTTTAGATCATATTCATCTGACAAATATTAAAAAAATATATATATTATAACATGTATCGTATAAAAGGTATAAATGGTGTCGGCAGTTTTGCGTCTTTGAGTTGTTTATAAATTTATTCCACTTCTTTGTGCGCATGTTGTATCTTTCCTTTCTAAAATTTCTGCTACAACGTTATCCCATGTCCTTCATAGCCTTCCTCTTCTTTTATTTTTCGCAATTCTTGCTTTCCATATTCTGTTAGGTTATCTTGTGCGTTCCATTTTCTGGAAATGTCCCCGCCAATCTAATTGTCTCTGCTCAATAAATTCTATTATTGGAGTTATTCCTAGATATTTTATGTCGGGGGTTTCTATTCACATTTTTGCCAACCCCTCAATTCTTCTCCGATAATTTAAGATAAAAGTTTTAGATGCTGGTAATGATAACGCCCGTGGTTCGATTTTCGAACAGCCCTCATCCAGAACGTATTTTGCATGCCGGTTGACCTCGAAAACTTACATACATGACAACAAGAAGAATAGTTATTGCAGGATGTTGAGAATAATCCTACCACCAGTACACGTTTGTTGGCAACAATTACGTCGCATCCAAACTTTTGTTCATAAATATCTTCGAAAATACCATTTATATCCATATCACCTGCAACCTGTTCAAATATTGCATCCTGTTTAGTTGACTTATTAAGTGTAAATGTTTTGCACATCAGCTTTACAGAAAATTCACCACAATCTAGACTTTTTCAATAACGTTTTCTTTACTGATGCAGAGCATTTCAACCAACAACGGGTTTTTAATCACCACAACCTTATTAGCAAAGACGTTAGTCTATATTTTCTGCTAAGAATACTCAACGGTAAAAGTAAGTACTACGACTATGTTTTTAGTAGGCTGTCTCATGGAATAAATGAATTAGGTGGGGTGAACCACTAACTGAATGATGTTGAAGCAATAGCGTCAATTCTATTCCCATGAACTTCAGAGTCGTAGGTTGCGAACGTGTATTAGCGAAAACACAATTTTGAGGATTTGTTGAGGAAATTTTTTGAAAAATGTTAATTTCTTTATTTTAATTGAAAACGGCTTCGCTTTCAGGATTTTAATATTCTTAATTTTTATCTCAGTTTTAATTGTAAAAGATATATTCGAAGGTTAGGGAGCGAATATTGACTCACCCTGTATAATATAAGATATAAATATTTTCATTTTTATTTTGTAAGATATCTCCCTTTTATTGATATCGATTTTTGCATCCTGTTTTCATCAATCATCACTCCTAAGTGCTACAAGGTTTTTATTTGTTCTATTTCTGACCCATCGATTTGAAACTTTGAAACAATTGTACTGGTTCTTTTCCTAATGCTGTTAGGTACTTTCGAACATGCTGTCCGTGATTTTTGACTCTTCGTTTTTACTCCGTATTTTTACTTGGCTGACATCAGTAATGCATTGGTATTGCATATCTCTTTTATAGTTTCAAATCCTTTTTTTGCTTCTATGTTTTCTATTCATCATTCCTTCATGTATTTTTCAGCCATATCTGGATTTTTAGTATGTAAGCGATTATGAACTCTTGGAGAATTGTCTTTTGGTTCTTTTTTCTACCGTTTCATTTTCTGCTAACCTTATTGAAGATATAACGACAAAATGGTCACTCCCTATCTCTGGTCCTCTTCGTCCTTTTCTATCCAACACGGTATTTTTACAATTTTTATCCATTATTACAATCAATAATTGATTGTTCATCTCTACTTTTGCTTGCAAAAGTCCAGCGTTCTTCCTCCTAACATTGTCTCCGTACGTTCCCACTATTCCGTTATACGTTCCCTGTCTCTTTTCCTTACAATGTTATTGAAGTGTCCTAGTTAAAAGGCATTTCCTGCTTCTTCTCTTGCTAATTTTTGATCTTTTCGGAATTTATCTTTATTTTATATTTTATCATCTTTATTTGATTAATAAGTTATTATTATTATTTTAGTTTTGTTCTTCTTCCTTATTTCTACTGGTAATATTTTCTTTGATTATGCTATCCAAAAACAAGCTATATCAAGTGCCCTATCTCTGGACAGACTAAGGAATTAAAACCTGGGGGACATTAGAGGACACCTTAAAATCCTTGAAGATCGCAACATCAACTACTTAATTCACATTGCAAAGAATATGCAATACAACTTCGACTAAAGTGGTCATCGAAACCCTACTAAGTGGGCTTTCGGTGAGCCTCAACTCAAAAGAGGAACTCTGGCATGGTACACGGACGGCTCTACAATAGAAGGAGTGGATACGGGCATTGGGGTTAGTGGGCCTAACCACTATCTCAAAGTGCCTATGGGACTCCACTCCAACATATTCCAAGCGGAGATTTCTGCTATTAACGTATAGGGATACGTGGCGCAACAATTAGTATATCAACGGACAGCCAAGCGGCGTTGAAGGCTGTGAGTGCCTACACATACGAGGCTAGTCTGCTGCATGAAGGTATATGCAATTTAAGGCATTTAGGACGCAAAAACCGCTTAATTTTTCAGTGGGTCCCAAGCCATCTAGGGATCGAAGGGAACGAAAAGGCAGACAAGCTTGCCAAAGAAGCGGCGAAAATGCCTTTCATTGGACCTTATCTCTGTTGTGGACTGCAAAAGAGTCACCTAAAACAAACAGTTAACAAATGGGAGATCAACAGAAAGGCCTCCCACTGGCAAAATACGCCAGCACAAAAGCAAGCGAATGCACTGTTATCAGGATCGCCTAAGACAGCATAATCATTGCTATCTTTCAGCAAAGGGCACCTTGAAGTACTGGCAAGGTTTCTGACAGGTCATGTGGCCCTGAAATACCATCTACATAAACTCGGAAAAGCTGAAGATCAAAATCTGCCGTCTATGTCAAGAAGATCCAAAGACGGCAGAACACATTTTGTGTAAATGTATTGCTGCCAGTCATACCTGACAACAACACTTCAGTAGGCCGTTTCTAACGCCTACTAACATCCAGGACGAAAATCCCAGACTAATTCTAAAGTTCATCAAAAGCCTCCAACTAGTCTAATAACTAGAACGGCAATGTTACAATAGATCCATGCAGGTCGTGGTGACTAAAGACAGCAGTGCCACTGCCCTTATATCTAATATCTAATATCATGCTATCCATCTTTCACTCCCTCAGCATATATCATCACATGATTATTACTCGTTTTGAACACTCCTCCAACCTTCTTTGTCGCTTCTGTAATGACCAATATATCCACCTTCATTCCTTCAAACTCAGTTTCTAGTTCCTTCTTAGTCTTCTATGTCCCTGTTTTCAAAACTGTATTTCTTTTTATCTTTTTTTTTTTTCTTTTGTTTCATTTTATTTTCCTGCTCCTCCTTCCTCCTTATTCTATCTTCAACCCTTTGTCGACAATCAATTTCTAAAATCCTATCTTCACTACTTTGCCATTCTTCCTTAGTTGTTGTGCTTTCTTTGATTTCTTGATTTGCTTTTACTTTTCATTACTTGGTATTTTTCACTTGCACTATTAAATTCGACTATCTACCATACCAATGTTTGCTTTCCCAATTTTCTCATTACTTTTATTGCAGCCTCAGCTCTTAATTACCTCTTCATGAAACGTTTCATCTCTTCTTCTATGCTGTACTTAGATTTCCATTATCTATCCTCTATACCGTGAATCTCATTGCTTCTTCTTTTTACTTGTTCCATGCTGTCCAGTCCATTCTTAACTATCTTTATCACATCCTTCAATTCTTTAATAAGGCTTCAGTGAATTGAAATTATTCAAAAACTACTTAAGATAAATATGAGGAATACAAGGCTAAACATTTCAATATGTTGATAACGAAACATAAAACATTATTAATATTAATATGTACTGATATGTTATTTGATTAAGTGTAATTTACCAAAGACTAATAAAAAGAAATAGCTTTAATAGTAATGAATATCTAAGAATTAACTCAACACCATCTTAAGATTTATAGTAAACGATCGCTGTAATAAAATCGCCGAAATGTAATATGATATTATTTTCTGGTTGTAATATTTTAGTAAAGTAGAAACTTCCATGAACCTGTGACAGGTCGTATTAAAACTTACGAAGATAATCATCTACGTAAACAGTAAGATAAAATTTTAAATTTATGAAAATCCCGTAGCCGGATACTATAAAAGATCAACTTTCCAGAGAAACACAACCTGGTGATACACTAAGGCGAGATCTTGCTAAACACATGTCAAAATTTTAATCGTAAATATTATTTTAAATGAGCTAAACCATAAATTATTAACTCCAGATGTATAAATTTTATGTACCAAATTCTCAAGAGAAACTGGTTTTCAAATAATGTCTCAATATACGCGTACATTACATATCTCTCAAGTTTTATAAAAATTCCACAGCATAGAAATTAACTTAACAGTTTTGAATTTCAATGATTGTACAGACATGTTTAAAAATTATAATCGCTATTTAACGTATAAATATTTCTACAATACCAATTAGAAGGAGCATTAATTATAAACAGAAAGAAAAGTGATATCTTTCACGCTGCTCATTAGTTAAGCATTATGCTGAATTATAAGATCCTTATGGCTGAGGATCAAAATAGTATCTGACCTTAAATTCTAATAAAATATTACCTGATGCTGTATTTATTCACCTATGTTTAATTACTCAGCTATATATAGGCCGCAGAAATCGTTTTATTCGACATTTTATAAACAAATAAATGATTCAATTGAAATTGCACACAACTGGTATTCAAACGTATGTAATATTTACGTTGGATAGGTAAAAAGCAGATTGTAAATTCATCATGAGAAGAGATTTACGTAAATGGTCACTGGGTAAAAATAGAATCATGAGAATGCTTTTAATTCTTCTTCAAATCTGTATGCATTTAATTTTGTTTATTGATGTTCGGGAATATTTGTAATATTTTCGGTATCAATCTACCTTTAAAATTTGTTAAAATAGATCCGATCGTTTTATTGATATATGGTTGATGTTGATGGAGCCCTTACAGTACTCTCAAATTTACCTCTACAAATACACAGTATACGCTCAGTCCGATAAAAAAAATGGCTGGAATTGTGCATATTTGCTTCGGGTACCTTTGCGCTAGTTGCATTGCCTTCTAAAACATAAAATCTGTTTTCAAGGAATAAATACAGAGAAAAATTAGAAAAGGCAATTGACAAGTTAATAAACAAACAGCAATATAATACCAAGATATAGATCGTTTTTTTTAATGTTGGCTATATCGACCAATAAAAAACCATTCATAATCTTTTTGTTAGATGTTATTTTAAGATTATATAAAAAGAATAACAATGAATTTTTATTACGCAATATATCCAACATTAAACTACATTTATTTGGTATTTAAAAAAATAAATTAAATAAATTTCTACGTACTAATACATTGGAACAAAGCAGAAATGTTTATTGATTCAATGAACGTATTTATTGATATGATGACAAGTTTAATTCGATCTGTGTAGTACTGAATAGGCAACAATGAAAAATGTATACTAATACAATAAAAACGTTCATTCCTACGGTAACCAATTTTAACAAATTTATATACTAATACACGGAAACAAAGTATGTCTATTTATTGGTTCAAAAACATTGAATTTGAGTAATAATTATACTGTGGATTTTATCTGGTTGAGAGCATTTCTGGGCACTGGAACACACGGGTCTTAATCGCTAGATTTAGGTAATTATGTAATTTTAACACATACCGTTTATACTGGTCAACAGTTAAAAGTATGGGATCCTATCATTGGAGTACGTAGATTATGTATATACAAATAGATAGCTTATATATAGTTGCCGGCACAAGTATAATATGAAAAGTTAAAGATCAAAGTGCGTAAAAGATTCCGGAACGAATTCCAGCATACAAAGCTAGCCAGATATCAAAGCGTTTCGAAACAGAAGATGGAGAGAATGCATCAAGAGAAGCTAGACGAAAGATCCACATAGGGTGCCTCGGATACTGAAAAGAAATCGACGGCCTATGCCAGAGATTAAGCATAGTCCGAACAGATGCTTAACCGACAGGGAGAAAACGGAAGCTTTGGTTAGCACCTTTCTGGGCCACTTCACTCCTAACGATCATAACGATCCCGATCAGAAGTTCGACCCACCTGACAAGAGATCGGCGAGATAGACCCAAGTCCACTAATCGTTGTGTCTCACATAATCAAAGGCATCCCAAACGGAAAAACTGTAGGTGAGGATGGAATTCCCAATGAAGCGCTCAAAAATCTGGGTCTCTACCTGCTTGTCAACTTGAGGCGACTTTTAATGCGACACTCCAGCTGACGTACTACCCTACCAGGTAAAAATCCACGCGGATCATTCCCGCAATGAAACCGAAAAGGGGACCTCACTCTTCTGAGAGTTATCGACCGATTTCGCAGCTTACCACTATAAGCGAAGTTCTAGAAACTCTGCTACTGCGCAGGATCAGCGACCATCTAAAAAATAGCCAACTCATGGATAACAATGAGTTCGGATTTAGAATCGAATATTTGAGCACGCTGCAGCTTTAGAGGATCACGGATCACGTCACGACCGCTTTCAGCAGGCACCAAAGCTATTTGAATATGCTATTCTTGCATTTTAGAGAATATTGAGTCAAAGTTTTATCCTATTGGAATACTTTACGACCTGTCCAAGGCCTGTGATTGTATCCAACACAATCTACTTCTGATGAAACTTGATCTGTTAGGTTTTCGGGGTAGAGTAGCTGACTGGATTGCGTCATATCTCTCTAACAGACAACAATACGTTGAAGTTCGTGCTTTTAATACTAATCATAAGTACAAAATCAAATCCAAATTTCTTCCTATTTACACCGGTGTGCCACAAGGATCAGC